>CM051234.1:251479290-251917021 GCA_027917425.1 Gastrophryne carolinensis | reverse complement strand
CATGAACCCCGTTGGAGCTGAACTGGAGGAGGAGGAGGAGGAAGAGGAGGAGGAGGAGTTGCCCAGCGAAACACAGTTTAGGCTTGGCGAAATGGCTGGTTTATCTAGTCAGCGGACAGGAGAGGAGGAGCAGGAGCAGCCAGAGGAGCTAGAGGTTTTTGAGGAAGGAGAGACAGAGGACCCGGGCACACCGTGGCAGTATGCAGTGGAGATGGAGACAGGTAGTCCATCCGAGTCACTTGCGCAAATGGCACGAAGCATGCTCACATGCTTGCGTAGTGACTCCAGAATTGTTTCCATCTGTCGGCGGGATGACTTCTGGCTGTCCACCTTATTGGACCCTCGCTTCCGGCACAAAATGGGGGCATTTTTTAAACCCACCGAGAGGGAGGACAAACTCAACTACTACAAAGACATTCTACGTAGGCAGTTGGCCGATGCCTATCTGCGCCATGGTCCATACTCTCGCAGGTCTGACTCGAGGGGACCTCTGCGCTCACCTTCCACTGCCATGGCCGCTGGGGGGGTTGGCAGCAGCAGCAGCAGAAGCTCCATCAGCAGCAGCAGCCTCAGTCTTCAGTCGCTAATGAGTAGCTTTCTACACCCGCATAGTGAGGCTACTCATGAGCAGCAGGAAGACCTGGAGCAGGACCTGAACCAGCAGGTCATGTCATACTTTGACATGACCATGCCAACACACCTTGAGGATCCGCTGGACTTCTGGGCAGCCAAACTTGATTTGTGGCCGCAACTAGCAGAGTTTGCCCTGGAAAAGCTGTCCTGCCCGGCAAGTAGCGTGCCATCTGAGCGGGTGTTTAGTGCGGCGGGGGCCATAGTTACGGCGAGGAGAACTCGTCTGTCAACTAAAAATGTGGAGAGACTCACCTTTGTCAAAATGAATCAGGGATGGATCAGCCAGGATTTCCACCCACCAATGCCTGATGCATGCGACTAGATTCAGCATGGTGCCACGTTTTACACTTTACAAATGGTGCAAAACATATTTATGTCTTTAGGCCATTTTTTGGGCTCCTGCTGCTGCTACTGCCAACTTCTGCCAACTCCAGGGTGTGATTCATCCAATTTTTGGGCTCCTGAAGCCAACTCCAGTGTATATTTGGGCTCCTGCTGCTACTACTGTCAACTCCTGCCAACTCCAGGGTGTGATTCATCCAATTTTTGGGCTCCTGAGGCCAACTCCAGTGTATATTTGGGCTCCTGCTGCTGCTACTGTCAACTCCTGCCAACTCCAGGGTGTGATTCATCCAATTTTTGGGCTCCTGAAGCCAACTCCAGTGTATATTTGGGCTCCTGCTGCTACTACTGCCAACTTCTGCCAACTCCAGGGTGTGATTCATCCAATTTTTGGGCTCCTGAAGCCAACTCCAGTGTATATTTGGGCTCCTGCTGCTGCTACTGTCAACTCCTGCCAACTCCAGGGTGTGATTCATCCAATTTTTGGGCTCCTGAAGCCAACTCCAGTGTATATTTGGGCTCCTGCTGCTGCTGCTGTCAACTCCTGCCAACTCCAGGGTGTGATTCATCCAATTTTTGGGCTCCTGAAGCCAACTCCAGTGTATATTTGGGCTCCTGCTGCTGCTGCTGCCAACTTCTGCCAACTCCAGGGTGTGATTCATCCAATTTTTGGGCTCCTGAAGCCAACTCCAGTGTATATTTGGGCTCCTGCTGCTGCTGCTGCCAACTTCTGCCAACTCCAGGGTGTGATTCATCCAATTTTTGGGCTCCTGAAGCCAACTCCAGTGTATATTTGGGCTCCTGCTGCTGCTGCTGCCAACTTCTGCCAACTCCAGGGTGTGATTCATCCAATTTTTGGGCTCCTGAAGCCAACTCCAGTGTATATTTGGGCTCCTGCTGCTACTACTGTCAACTCCTGCCAACTCCAGGGTGTGATTCATCCAATTTTTGGGCTCCTGAGGCCAACTCCAGTGTATATTTGGGCTCCTGCTGCTGCTGCTGCCAACTTCTGCCAACTCCAGGGTGTGATTCATCCAATTTTTGGGCTCCTGAGGCCAACTCCAGTGTATATTTGGGCTCCTGCTGCTGCTACTGTCAACTCCTGCCAACTCCAGGGTGTGATTCATCCAATTTTTGGGCTCCTGAAGCCAACTCCAGTGTATATTTGGGCTCCTGCTGCTGCTGCTGCTGCCAACTTCTGCCAACTCCAGGGTGTGATTCATCCAATTTCTGGGCTCCTGAAGCCAACTCCAGTGTATATTTGGGCTCCTGCTGCTGCTGCTGCCAACTTCTGCCAACTCCAGGGTGTGATTCATCCAATTTTTGGGCTCCTGAAGCCAACTCCAGTGTATATTTGGGCTCCTGCTGCTGCTGCTGCCAACTTCTGCCAACTCCAGGGTGTGATTCATCCAATTTTTGGGCTCCTGAAGCCAACTCCAGTGTATATTTGGGCTCCTGCTGCTACTACTGTCAACTCCTGCCAACTCCAGGGTGTGATTCATCCAATTTTTGGGCTCCTGAGGCCAACTCCAGTGTATATTTGGGCTCCTGCTGCTGCTGCTGCCAACTTCTGCCAACTCCAGGGTGTGATTCATCCAATTTTTGGGCTCCTGAGGCCAACTCCAGTGTATATTTGGGCTCCTGCTGCTGCTACTGTCAACTCCTGCCAACTCCAGGGTGTGATTCATCCAATTTTTGGGCTCCTGAAGCCAACTCCAGTGTATATTTGGGCTCCTGCTGCTGCTGCTGCTGCCAACTTCTGCCAACTCCAGGGTGTGATTCATCCAATTTTTGGGCTCCTGAAGCCAACTCCAGTGTATATTTGGGCTCCTGCTGCTGCTACTGTCAACTCCTGCCAACTCCAGGGTGTGATTCATCCAATTTTTGGGCTCCTGAGGCCAACTCCAGTGTATATTTGGGCTCCTGCTGCTGCTACTGTCAACTCCTGCCAACTCCAGGGTGTGATTCATCCAATTTTTGGGCTCCTGAAGCCAACTCCAGTGTATATTTGGGCTCCTGCTGCTGCTACTGCCAACTTCTGCCAACTCCAGGGTGTGATTCATCCAATTTTTGGGCTCCTGAAGCCAACTCCAGTGTATATTTGGGCTCCTGCTGCTACTACTGCCAACTTCTGCCAACTCCAGGGTGTGATTCATCCAATTTTTGGGCTCCTGAGGCCAACTCCAGTGTATATTTGGGCTCCTGCTGCTACTACTGCCAACTTCTGCCAACTCCAGGGTGTGATTCATCCAATTTTTGGGCTCCTGAGGCCAACTCCAGTGTATATTTGGGCTCCTGCTGCTGCTGCTGCCAACTTCTGCCAACTCCAGGGTGTGATTCATCCAATTTTTGGGCTCCTGAAGCCAACTCCAGTGTATATTTGGGCTCCTGCTGCTACTACTGTCAACTCCTGCCAACTCCAGGGTGTGATTCATCCAATTTTTGGGCTCCTGAAGCCAACTCCAGTGTATATTTGGGCTCCTGCTGCTGCTGCTGCCAACTTCTGCCAACTCCAGGGTGTGATTCATCCAATTTTTGGGCTCCTGAGGCCAACTCCAGTGTATATTTGGGCTCCTGCTGCTGCTGCTGCCAACTTCTGCCAACTCCAGGGTGTGATTCATCCAATTTTTGGGCTCCTGAGGCCAACTCCAGTGTATATTTGGGCTCCTGCTGCTACTACTGTCAACTCCTGCCAACTCCAGGGTGTGATTCATCCAATTTTTGGGCTCCTGAGGCCAACTCCAGTGTATATTTGGGCTCCTGCTGCTGCTGCTGCCAACTTCTGCCAACTCCAGGGTGTGATTCATCCAATTTTTGGGCTCCTGAGGCCAACTCCAGTGTATATTTGGGCTCCTGCTCCTGCTGCTGCCAACTTCTGCCAACTCCAGGGTGTGATTCATCCAATTTTTGGGCTCCTGAAGCCAACTCCAGTGTATATTTGGGCTCCTGCTGCTGCTGCCAACTTCTGCCAACTCCAGGGTGTGATTCATCCAATTTTTGGGCTCCTGAGGCCAACTCCAGTGTATATTTGGGCTCCTTCTGCCCCTCATAGTGATGCCACTTCAACTCTCTGCAATTGTGCCGCTCTGCGATTCTATTAGCGATGCCTCTGATCTGCATGTGATATTTCTTCAAAGTATTATTTAACAAACCCAGCACGCATCCTGTGCGTGTTACAGCAAGGCTGAATGGTTTACAACCCTATTGAGGCTGTAGGAGGCTCAGAAATAGCCGTTTTTAATAGCGATTCGTCGCGAATTTATTCGGGTCGAAACGATTTTTGTCGGAAAATTCGGCGAATCAGTCGAATCGAATTTTTCAAAAGTTCGCTCATCTCTAGTCCCAACTGTCTTCTCCGTGCCTTCTTTTTCTCTTCCTCCTCTTTTTTTTTTAAAATAAATAAATAACTTACTCACCTTTGCCCCCCTCATCTTTTATGTCTGATTTTGGCAGCATTAAACATATCAGGTCCTGAAAATTATTAACCCTTCCATTCACCAGCACCTTACAAGAGCCAATCAATGGAGTGGGCATGCTCCAGACACTGTGATTGGAGCAGGGGGGTGGCTGCACATCCCCTTTGTCACCGGTAATTGTTTTCCTGGGCAGACGGGGAGGCCGATTCATTAATAGCGCCAGGCAGCGACAGATGAGCGACTGTAGCGTGATTTTTACAGCGCCAGCCAGTATTCGCTGTGCTTGGCCGGCGTTTGCTTGATGACAGCGACTCAGTCGGTGTGCGGTAATGTTGAATACGGGCTTAGGGGTCGCTGTTTCAGCGTTGTATGTGTGCGCCTGACAACGAATGGCCAGAGCGAACGGCTTGCTTCATATTCATTAAAAAATCACGCTCCGAATTTGCTGGCGCTGTCCATTCCTTGTTTAAACCCCAGTGCGCTGGCGGCGATGTGTGTTAACTAGTTTTTAACCCCTAAACAACCATATTTTTTGATTGTAACATTATACATGTTTTTTGAATCATTTTGTAATAAGAATACATTATCAGACATGTAAGATCATTTCTGCACAAATTTTTTTTTTTATTTTTTTTTTGCTTTAAAAAAAAACCGAACAATGCAGAAGTGGTCTCAGAATTTTTGACATTAAAAAAAAAAAAAAAAAACTATTACCAATTAATTATGATTAATTAAACATTGCTCCATTGAAATGCATTGGACAATGCCAGGGAGCGACAGGTCATACCTGGCGCTGTGAAGGAATTTGCAGCGGCGCTTTTCGTTCCAGGCGGCTTCATGATGAATCCCGCGCTAGCTGACGCTCTCGCCGGCGCTAGCCTCATTTAGCTTGATAAATGCGTCATTGTGACCGCCGCCGGGCGTACTTGAGTCGGTAGCCGCCGATAGCTGGCGGTACCTGGCGCTCATCAGACACTACCTGGCGCTAGCCCGTGATAAATAAGGCCCTTAATAAGCAATGGACAAACCATGTTACAATGTTATATTTATTTGTCAATTTTTATTTTATGTCTTATTTTTATGCTGCTTTTTCATTGTACTTTTCATTGTACTAATATAAAAATTTAATAAAAAGGGCATCAAACTGGTATAGAATTTCATGGTGTTTCATGTTAATTCAATGTTCTGCATATAGCTATGTATTTGCACACTCATGCTCCAATATTGATTTTTCCTAGGTACAGACAATGTGAAAAATGTCCTTATCCCAAGAAAACTGTTTTGAGGGCATGCTCAATTCTGGTGAGGCAAGCGCAGCCAATTACCCCATAAGAGGTTTTCCATAAGTGCCAAAGAGTAAAAAACAGGCTCTGTCATCAGTAAACCAATAGCTGGACAGCCAAAAAAACGCTATATATGAAGCAGCAATGACTGCTGTTCTTTATCATTTATCAAGAGACTGCAAAATAGCACTTGCCATTAGCCTCAGCTAATGTCTAGTACTGGCACTACAAAATTTAGATGCTGCAACACCTGACTGAGGACAAACTTCTAGACCATCAGGCAGAAGTTGCAAAGCGGGTGACACAGCAATTTCAGATGCACTGTCCAGTGAGGAGACAAATTGCACTGTGGATTGTTTGGGTGGGGTTGGTTTAAATCTTGACACACGACTTATGTTCACCAGAAAGATTAAAGAAATTGGAAGATCTCAACACAGTGGGGTTGATTTAGCAAAGGTGCACTATGCTGTCTTTGGAATAAAATGGTCTATTTCATTTTACAATTAAAGTACACATTTTGCTACAAATTACAATGTACAATGTTTGCCTTCTTTTCAGTATATTTAAATGCATTTGGGGGCATCTTGTGGGATCAAGTGGCACAAGCCTGGTTCAGGGAAGTGATAACACCCAATTACAAGATAGGCTTCTGGGCCAGTACTCTGGACCAATTATTTTCCTCTAAAATTGCCTGATCTTGCCTTCTCATGTGGATACAGTCAAGTCAACTGTCTAGAGGTAAGGTTTGGCTGATTTTTCCTGATTTTTGTGCCCAAGAAGGATTGTATGGTTAGGGATATGT
The DNA here is from genome assembly GCA_027917425.1 of Gastrophryne carolinensis. NCBI lineage: Eukaryota > Metazoa > Chordata > Amphibia > Anura > Microhylidae > Gastrophryne > Gastrophryne carolinensis. The sequence continues at coordinate 251,910,545 of CM051234.1, read as the reverse complement.
TGAATCTCCCAACAGCTATGTATGCACAAAGAGTTCATACATAGAGTTATTCAGCTTAGTCCTGTCTTTTCTGGAGCAACTAGAGTTTCTTTCAGAAGTGAATGTCAATAAATCTCACCACTCCATGTGCCTTCCTGCTTGATAGTTTATAGTTCTTGGTGGGGGATGTTCATTGTTGTTCATCGGTTGATGGCGATGGGCAATGTCATGTTTCTCGTCAGAAAGCAGGGAATAATTACGATCCCTAACTTGAAAAACATTCTTTCTGGCGATGAAGCTTAACTTGAATGTGGCCAGAGTGTTCCAGAGCAGAAGCATTTAGTTGCGATCAGAGGTGCAGAAGATATTGGTAAAAGGAAACCCCAGTTGCTTAAAGCAATGTCTTTTGGTTAGTTCCACGCCAGACCCTTATATTCTGGTCCGATAGAATAGATCCCCTTAAGCTCTAGGTGTTCACTGTCCATTTGTTTTGTGTTGCCTGGGTACCTCACACAATGGTGGGTCAGTCATTCCTTCTTGTTAGATAAAAAAAAATGATTATTATGGATGCCAGCCTGAAGGGCTTGGGGGAGGGGTTGTTGGATGAACCTGGTTGTTTAAGGTAAGGTGATTTTTCTGCCTCTCCAATACTGGTGATAGGGTTAAACAGTAAAGCTTTTAACCTGACTGCAATTAACATGAATACTTTTGACTTTTAAGCAAACAAGCATCTGGTGATTTTTCTGAAGAATGTCTATTATCTGTATTTTATTGTGTGAACACCACTTCTTCTCTTCAAGGTTTTAGCCTTCACAGCATTATTAGCCAAAATACAGCTTGTGACGCCATAACTCATATCATCCCAAGAAATGTTTTCATATTTTGTACTTGTCCCAGGTCATGACTTGGAGCATGTCAGACAAACAATAAAATTACAAGAAAAAGTCTGACACTCCCTATGGGGTGTATACTGAGAAAGGGGCGTGCCAGATGAGCAATGAAAATGATTCAATGTATAAGCAATATGTTAGTAACGCCTACTTTGCTTGTAGTGTATTAGCAGCTGGAAATAAACAAAAAGGGCACATTTGCTCCAGATGCCCTCTGAGTCTTTACTACACAGCGGTCTCTGTGTCTTATTCACTCTTAGAATGATTTGGACTCTGACAACAGAAGTAGAAGCTGTGCCCACTTAGGGTACGAACCTAACATCTTGGCGCCCGAAAGAACAGGGACCCCCGCCCGGATTTCGCAAGAGATGCTTTGCTGATAGGACGGGACACAACCTCGGTGCCTCCAGAGAACAGCAGATCAAACCCTGCAGGTGAGAGAACATTTAATTTCTCTTATATTCTGCTCTTCTATGTGAGATACTGAGAGTCCTGTCTTGAGGTAAAGTTGGCTTATCCAGTCTCTGCGAAGGGGGTTATTGAATAGAAACTTTTTAGAACTTCTGTTGTACAGATTGTATTGTGTTGCAACTTTGGACAGTCATTAGACGCCCCACCCCACTGGCGAGGGGAAACCCGCTATAACCCAGTGACGGTGAACGCAAGTGGTGACTGAAAGAAGTTAAAAGTCAAATCCTTATTCCCTTCTTGTGTGTTTGAATGAGCCACGTCAAGTTGGTATGAGATATTGTCGAGGGTATGCCGAACTGTTTCACGAAAGCGCCTTAACGGGGGTCATGATTCATGCTTAAATCCCGATATGTCACATAAACCATTGTCTGGTTGACTGTATGAGCCTGGAATAACTCTATAAGTCCAGGACAAGTTTCGATTGAGTTAGACAGAAGAGAAAGAACTTAAGTCCGATACTGGGAGGGTATAAAGTACGCCTATACTTGACATTCCCCATATGATAGAAGAAGATGTGTGATTGACGCTCCTGGCCATATTGTTATTTTTTGTTATTTGCACTAGGTCTGGGATTGAAGATAATCCAACATCAGAGAGAAAACCCAGGAGAGGTTTTCTGGATTCTAGCTGCCTAGGAGGAAAGCAACGAGGGAATTTAAATATAAAGATTTAAAGATAAATCTATTTATCCCCAATAAGCTACCTAGGACCGGACAGCTAAAGATATGGGGAAAAGTTTGTCCAAAAAAATCCCAGATGATGAGACTTGGAGGAGTGTAAGACAGATCACAGAACAAAGACATGGGAAAGATGCAGCCAGACAATTAACTTATATATGGAAAGAATTTAAACTTAAACATAAACATCAGTTAGACCCAGAAAAATGGGAACACATAATGAAAACTAAAAAGGGAATATTAAAGGATAGAAATTGGGAACATCAAGTAGAATGTGCTTATGAGTTGGCAAAACAGGCAGATAAAGAAGGATGGACTTATAGTCCACATAGGAGACAATGGAATACTACTCCGTTGTTACACCCGCAACAACCCGAGGCACCTCCCCCAGAGAAAATGTCAGGGCCTCCCCCATATGGGCCAAAGACCTCACCACAAGTAAGAAAGAGAGAAATAAGTAAGTTGTACCCCGATCTTCCCGTTTCTGGACAATATGTGGCACAGGAACGAGAAGATAGGGATGACAATTGGCAATGTAGATGTGGATTATGGAATGAGAAAGAAGAAAAGAAATGTGCCTGTTGTGGGGAGATAAGAAATTCAGGCATAATAACAAAATATGAAATGAAACTAGGACCAAATAATCCATTTAAAACATTGTCAGATATCTCCAATGCTCCTTGGTGCTGTATTCATTGCAATGCACCCAATCAGGGAGATAGTGGGGAATGTGATGTGTGTCAACTGAGAAAAATGCCTAAACAACCTTATCCCATGTTAGCTCCTGTCAGGACCCGCATCTCACGACATGTTGATGAAACTACTGGACAGCCTATTTTGTTGGGATATTATAAGCCCTGGTCCCCTGGGGAATGTATGGCTTTGCTACAGAATGCACCCGACCCATTAACAAGTCCTTCTAGATTTAGTAGATATGTAAGACAGATGATGGAATCCCATAATGCCACCTGGCAAGATGGGGAGGATTTGTGTAGGATGAAAATGACTCCCACTCAGTTCCAAATGCTCCTTGCTAGGCTTCAACCTGCAAGGCAAGCAGACAATAATGACCGCAATCCGAGAACTGCTCTATCCAGGGAAGATTTCTGCCATGTATTAGAAGACTTCTGTGCAGAAAAACAAAGGGAAAGGGGAACGGCTGCAGTGGGGATCCAGGGTCCTACACAATCAGTTACAGACTTTTATTTAAGTCTGGAACAACATTATTTGGATGAAGGATTAGACACCACTATTGATGGGGTTAGGAGATTGTTTGTAAGAGCTTTCATTGACGGGTTAAAAACCCCAATACGGGAAAAACTAAAAGCTAGTACCCCAGACTGGAGAACTACCCAATTGCCAGCCCCCCTATTGACCAAAGCACAGGGTATAGAAATGGATCTTGCTGACAACAAAGTAAAGAAAATTATGGTGGCTCAAACATCAGATAATCAAGAAACAGCAAGGCAGGACAGCAGGTTTAGAAGAAAACCGCCTACATGTTACTACTGTAACAAGCTTGGGCACATAAAGAGAAATTGCCGAAAAAGAATCGCTGAAGAGGGGAAAGAAACCTCTGGGTCTGAGGCTAAGGAAAAACAAAGAAATGAGACCGATTGACTAGCGTCAGTCTCCTTAGATGTGTCTGCCAGATCCCCTTTGGTCCCAGTGATATTGGAGGGAAAAGAAATAGAATTTCTGGTAGACACAGGAGCCACTAGGTCAGTAGTTAATTCCCAAGCATTTACACCTGATCAAGTATCTGAAGATACACAAATTGCTACTGGATTTGAAGGCTTACCTAAAGTATTGAGTGTTACTAAGCCTTTGAGGGGGAGAATAGGACCCCACATGTTTATATCAAAATTCCTGATTTCAGACACTGCCCCCACCTGCCTGCTCGGAGCAGACATATTGCAGAAGTTATCAGCAAATATAAGTTATAATGAAGATGGTCTGGTAACATTAACCCTGCCAGATCAAATTGAAGAATTAGATGTTTGCATGAGAATACAGGCAGAAGAAATCTATACTGTTGAATGTGCAGAAGGACAGGAGGAAAACCCGAATCTGACATCAGTCCCCGGCTCTCTATGGTCAGAATCGGGAACTGATGTTGGACTTTTACCGGTAGCACCGGTGGAAGTACTGATCAAGCCTGGTGTGACTTTGCCACAGTTGAAACAGTACCCCTTATCTGCTGCACAAGAACAAGCTATAGGGGAACAAATAGGAGAACTATTGAAGAAAGGAGTGTTAATTGAACTAAAGTCAGGAGCAAATACACCCTTGTATCCTGTCAAGAAAAAGTCTCTAGGTCCAGGACAGCCTGTCCAATACAGGATGGTATAAGACTTGAGGGCCATCAATAGTATATTGGCCCCACTTACCCCGGTAGTACCAAACCCACACACTCTATTGTCCCAGATCCCAATCACAAGTAGTTTTTTCTCCTGTGTGGATTTAACTGGAGCCTTCTTCTCTGTACCATTGGCCCCTCAATCTTACCACCTTTTCGCTTTTACATTCCAATCACGTCAGCTGGGATGGACACGGCTCCCAATGGGAATGTCTCACAGCCCCACCCTTTATTCCCTGGCACTACAGTCGGTATTAGAAGCCTGGGAGCCACCCCCTAATTGTGTCCTTCTGCAGTATGTGGATGATTTACTGCTCTGTTGCCCACTTGTGAACAGGCCACAGTGTCTCTATTGATTTTTCTTTCAGACAATGGTTGCAAAGCCAGTAAACAGAAACTCCAGTACTGTCAGCAACAAGTCATCTTTTTAGGTCATTGTATTTCACAAGGCACTAGACACCTCACTAAAGACAGAGTGGAAATCATTAGAAATATGTCTCCACCTAAGACTCACAAACAACTAAGAGCTTTCCTAGGCCTCATCTCATATTGTAGACAATGGATTATGCATGCTAGCGCTGCTATGCAGCCTCTATATGATTGTGTTAAAACCACACCCTTTTGCCTAACCACTGAGGCTAAAGAGTCATTTGACAAACTGAAGCTGGCAGTCACACAGGCACCAGCTTTGGGACTCCCAGATTATACTAAGCCCTTCACACTTATGGCTACTGAAATAACAGGACACGCAACAGGGGTCCTTACTCAATTACATGGCCAGAAACAAAGACCAATAGCTTACTATTCGGCACATTTGGACCCGGTTATGCGTGGTTCACCTTCATGTGTAAGAGCAGTAGCAGCAGTTTCACTGTTGGTAGATAAAGCCGCTGAAATAGTATTGGATAATGAACTCACCGTTTCTACCAATCATGACATACATGGGATACTATCACAAGTAAATCCTAAACACCTCTCCATGGCACGTCAACTTAGACTACAATGCACCCTTCTCTTACCCCCTAACATTACATTCAAAAGATGCACAAGTCTGAATCTTGCCACTCTACTCCCCATACAGAAGTCAGATTCAGAAGGGGGGAATGAGACACAGGATGAAAATTTTCTTGAATTTGAGGACTTAGATGACTGTCATGATTGTATAGAGTTAATGCAACAAGAAACCATGGGCTTACCCCATGTACATGACAAATACTTACAGAATCCTGAGAGTGAATTTTTTGTTGATGGAAGTAGATATGCTGATGACAAAGGCCAATTCCAGGATATGCAGTAGTCACAGAATATGAGACTATAAAGGCAGAACCATTACCACCACATATGTCTGCACAAGAAGCAGAGCTCACTGCCCTATCAGTAGCCCTAAAATTGTTGAAAGATACCACTGGAAATATATTCACAGATTCGGCCTACAGCTACGGTGCACAATTATGCACACTTGTGGAAAGCAAGAGGATTCCTAACAGCAGCAGGAACTCCCATAAGGCATGCAGAATTAGTTAAGGAAATTCTGACCAATCTGAATCAGGTTAAAGAAGTAGCTATTGTTAAGGTAGCTGCACACACAAAAGGCACAAACAAAGAGGCTCGGGGAAACGAAAAGGCTGATTTAGCAGCCAAACAAGCAGCTTTGATTCCTTTTAAGGGTGAAGAAATGAGACGCCTAAGAGAAGAACCGGTAAGTATGGATCGATTAAAGATCTTACAAAAACAGGCTACAAAGGAGGAGAAACAGAAATGGGAAAAGTTGGGAGCAGCTGAGGAAGATGGGATGTGGAGGAAGGAGAACCGATTGTGCTTGCCTAGTTCTCTATTTCCTGAGGTAGCAGCCCTGACTCATCTCCCCACCCATTTGAGTGCTAACTCCATGGTAAGACTAGTCAATAACCATTGGATAGCACCTGGTTTCAGTGTAGCTGCACGAAGATATTGTGTGGCCTGTAGCATCTGTCTGTCCGAAAATCCAGGACAGGTTATTAAGACACCCCGTAAACACCAGCCGAAGTCCCTATATCCATTTCAAAGACTGCAAATTGACTATATACAGCTTCCCAAAAGTGGGCCCTTTGAATATGTGCTCGTGTGTATAGATCTGTTTTCAGGTTGGCCAGAAGCATATCCAGTGAAATCAGCCACAGCAAAGACTACAGCTAAGAAATTGATTACAGAACTGATACCACATTTTGGGGTACCTGAGGTCCTAGAGTCTGACCGTGGAACACATTTTACAGGGGAGATTATGCAGAATGTCATGGCTATGTTGGGGATACGACAAGCGTTCCATACCCCCTATCACCCACAGAGTTCTGGAAGCGTAGAAAGACTAAATGGCACTATTAAATTGAAATTACAGAAAGCTATGAAGGAGTTAAATAAACCATGGCCTGATTGCCTGCCACTAGTCTTGTTCTCAATAAGGTACACCCCTACAGGGAAAACAGGGTTGTCTCCTTATGAGATATTGTTTGGAAATGCACCAAGAACAGGTTTATACTTCCCACAAAGTCTTGTATTGAAAGCAGACAGTTTGACAGATTATGTCATACAGTTACAGAAACATCTCACTAAACTGCACAAAAGTGTTTTTGATTCTCTTCCAGATCCTGAACAAATTACAGGAACTCACAGACTAAATCCTGGAGACTATGTCTATGTGAAAAAGCATTCAAGAAGACCACTTGAATCCCGCTTTGAAGGACCCTTCCAAGTACTACTGACTACACCTACCTCGGTGAAATTAGAAGGGAAGTCTTCTTGGATACATGCTAGTCATTGTAAACTAGCTCCAACTAAATCAGGAACATGAAGGGTTATATTTTATGCTTAATAGTAGCTTGGCAATTTATTAATTCTGCCCTCAGGGAAGTGATGAAAGACAATAGTTTTGCTAGAATGCACCTACAAGCAGCAAACCTTACAAACAGAACCAACTGTTGGGTGTGTAGTGCTAAATATAGACAATCAACTGGGGCTCCATGGGTAGCAATCCCACTGCAACCAGATGAATTTAGTGAAATTAACAAGGTAATAACTTCAGAGACTGTGACGGAGGAAAGGAAATCAAAACCCAGTTTCCTCATAGTGATTTCCGTCCCCCTGTCACCAGGTTTGTGTCTTAACATTTCTAGACCAGGTTCAAAAATACTAGGAAGGTCCAACTGTACAGCTGCCCACACCAATCTCACTATAGCAGGGGTATCCTTCCACAATGTAACCATAAATGGCACTGAGATAACAAAGTATAATGACACAAATAATGAAATGTTCAATGCTTCAATGAAAATGACATCATTGCTAACAGCAGTTTTTCAGAATTATTCAGTAATACTAAACAGTGGAATCTATTTCATATGTGGTAGAAGGGCATATGCATGGATTCCCACCAATGGACAAGGTACGTGTTACATAGGGAAAGTAATGCCAGGTATTAAAATATACAATGACACCGTGAAAGCAGAGATGGAGGCCACAGTACGTCTTAGATTTAAAAGGAGTTTGTTCACTATTAGTGACATGTGGTGGGCTTTAACTCTGGAATGGACAGGATGGGGTATGGAGATGATGATCAGACTGAATAATTTCTCCACCTTGATAGATACAATGCTCAATGAAACAATGCAAGCGGTAAACCTAGGTAATCTAGAACTGAGACAGGTAAGAAAGATGGTATTGCAGAACCAGATGGCCTTAGATTATCTATTGGCCAGTCAAGGTGGGTATTGTAGGGTATTGTACCTTTATCGGAGATGATTGTTGTACCTGGATAGATGATGATAGCGACGCGGTAGAGGCGCATGTAGAAAAAGTAAGAGAATTGCAAAATAGAGCAAGAGATATTGGAAAGGATGGGTGGAACCCTTTCCAAGGTATGAGTGGAATCTTTGGAAGTATTGGAAATTGGTTTTATGGAATACTGAAGTCTATTGGTATGTATTTACTGATGGGTCTTATGCTAATATTCATAGTTTATACTTCTATTAAGCTAGCATTATGCTTGGTAAATAAATTAGTAAAAGGAAAAAGCAGTGAAAGATATTACTAATGCCTAGATATTGGCTTGCTAACTCTAGTTTGTTTGCTTTACAGAAAATCCTGATTGGCACTCCATCTGATGATGAGGGACTCTTCCTGGAAAGGATGTGAATTCGAGTATTTAGGGGATGGAGACAGCTTAGAAGATCTGAAACTCCCCCAGACAACTCGCCGGTTTGGGAAAGTACCTGAGGAAAGAATTCACTATCACCTTTCCTTGAGGACCCAGCCCAATTTTATTCAGATGAAGATGTCAAAGGGGGAATTGATAGGGTTAAACAGTAAAGCTTTTAACCTGACTGCAATTAACATGAATACTTTTGACTTTTAAGCAAACAAGCATCTGGTGATTTTTCTGAAGAATGTCTATTATCTGTATTTTATTGTGTGAACACCACTTCTTCTCTTCAAGGTTTTAGCCTTCACAGCATTATTAGCCAAAATACAGCTTGTGACGCCATAACTCATATCATCCCAAGAAATGTTTTCATATTTTGTACTTGTCCCAGGTCATGACTTGGAGCATGTCAGACAAACAATAAAATTACAAGAAAAAGTCTGACACTCCCTATGGGGTGTATACTGAGAAAGGGGCATGCCAGATGACCAATGAAAATGATTCAATGTATAAGCAATATGTTAGTAACTTCTACTTTGCTTGTAGTGTATTAGCAGCTGGAAATAAACAAAAAGGGCACATTTGCTCCAGATGCCCTCTGAGTCTTTACTACACAGCGGTCTCTGTGTCTTATTCACTCTTAGAATGATTTGGACTCTGACAACAGAAGTAGAAGCTGTGCCCACTTAGGGTACGAACCTAACACTGGACTGGAAAACGGTGGGGTCAGCAGATTCAGGTTCAGTCTGATAATTCAAGAACTATGTCTTACATCAGTCACCAGGGAGGCACCCAGACCAGGTTGTCATGGTTAAGGCATTATATACTCACAAAGGGACATGGAATGTATCAGCAACTCACATGTTGGGGGTCAAAAGCATGACTGTGGACTTCCTGAGCTGGCAACAGGCATGTAAGAGGGAGTGGGAAAATGTTTCAATAATTTGTTGCTGTTGGGTATTGCTTTTTGCAGATCCAGTCACAATCCCTCCATAATTGGAATATGGAGACCTCCATGCCAAGATGAAGTAATCCACTAGCAGCCAGTACAGATGTGCTTATTGTGCCTTGAGAGAGCTATGTAGCTCTTTCCTACACTCTCTCTCTGGTGCAACCGGTCTTTTGCAAGCTAAAGCTGGAGATAGTCAGGGCAGTTGTGGCTGTGCTAAAAGAGCTTGATATGCAGAAATGATCAACATGACAATAGACAGCTTGTCATATACAAAGGATCTGATGTCTCAGGAGCCTCTGTGCCATCCCAGTTTACAGTCGCTGGTTATGATGGCATGGCTGTTGAGGAGAAGGGTCTCTTGTCTTATGTCATTCACACTCTCATGTGGGCAAGAAAGTAGCACTTAGCCACAATGCACCACAGATACTAAAAAAGCATTTTGTTGATGTGTTGCTTTAGAGCTTTTGCATGCACTTTGGGGGTGTGCGCATAAACTTTGGGAGTGTGGGCATGCCCTTTGGGAGCTCGAGAATGGACGTTTGGTAGTGCGCGCATACACTTTGGAAGTGGACGGACATTTCTTCTTCAATTTAACAATTATCTTTGCCTGCAGTATCACTTTAATTACTGGTCACATGCTCTAGGAATAGTAGGTCCATAATAAATGCTGGTGATGGAGCCAATGCTCAGAGGTCCAAGCATTCCACTACCACCATTTAACCAAAGAGTGAGAGCAGTTGTAAACCACCCAGACATTCAGCATTCTGCATTTGGTTTGGAGGGACGAAAAGTGGGATATCCGGTCACTTTAATATATATGTATATATATATATATATATATATATATATATATATATATCCATTTCTGAAGAAATATAGTTTAATTATTACATTGCTTTTTATTAATTCAATTTTTTATTAGAAACAGTCTTATGTTGCTTATGGCAAAAGATGGTAAGTAGCATTTTCACATTTAACTTGATAGAACTAAGCTTAATGCCAGCTTGTCAGTTAAATTAAAAGAAGAATTATGATGTCAGTAATAACGACCGTTTTCATTTGTTTGCTCTATATTGCTGCAATAAGTGCTCATTAGAATTCATAATAAGTTTCTCATGCAGAATACGGGAGCTAGAACTAGCAATAAAGAAAGACAATAGCAATAAGACATAAATCTTTGTTTTGTGTGTCATAAAAAATAAACAGCGACATTAACAAACTATGCATATTTAAATATTTGTTAAGGAAGCGTGAATGGGCGGGAGGCAGATACATGCAAAAGCCATAGAAAGGGCAATATTTTATTGTTCTTCTGAAATCTCATATACTTTTTATAAGATTTTTTTCAGCTTTTTTATCAATGTCTCATTACACTACTTTGCTCACATAATACAAAAATATCACATTATTGCAACAAATAAATTCCATTCTTTATTTTATCATGTTTAAAAACCCAAAAACATTACAGTATGAAGTGGCAATAGATTAATAAAAATGAATCTAACAAAATCAGTAGGGGCGAGGCCAAATTTCAATAAATTTATAAATAAATACAAGACATACAGTTCTCAAAATATGCGAATACCTCCCGTCCACCAATCATATACTGACATACTGACAAATGGACCAAAACCCTTACTAGATTCTAAAAGACTTCCCTTAGCGTCATCCCAATTTAGGATGCCCCACAGTGTGAAATTCCCTGTTTTCCCTGTATACACAGCTCGAACCTCAATACCACAGAGCATGCACACACCTTTGCTATGCATGCTTATCGTACCTAGCAGACTGCAATGGCAGCCTGAAGGCCAGCACTGCTAAGATGGAATAGGGATGCTTGCAAGTGTGGCTAAGCTTAGCAGAAACTTCCTTCAGGGGGAAACCAGGATATTTCTTTTTTGTATATTTTTGTTTTGATATAGTTCATGATAAATGTATGTGATTTATATGAAGCAAATATATTTATATACTGTATGTGTTTTTAACTTATAACTGATCAAGCATGAGCAGTATTGTATGTTTGTGTTGGAGGGGGAAAGATGAGCTTTAGTCTTTAAAGTGGTTTTAAGGTGGGCATAGTGGGAGGGTTCCAAAAGAGCTATGTACCTCGTCCGAGATCCAGCGATGTCCCTGGCGCTCCTATCGCTGCGGCACGGACCATGTACAGAATGGGGGGATTACCTGGTGACTGGACTTTAAATGTAATACGATGTGTAATAATAATAAAATGTATTTGATTTTCTATAAAATGTAACTGGTTGTTGTGGCTATTTTGGTTGGTAATATCTTATGGTTTATATTTGACTACAACTATTGGTGGTAGAGCTGTATCATTAACCCTTTAAGCACCAAGCCCGTAGGCCCTACGGGTTTGCTTCTCCTGTTGTTAAGTGCCAAGCCTGTAGGAGCTACAAGCCTGGCTTTCCCCCCTGCTAGTGTAAAAAATAATGTAAAAAAAACACGCACCTGACCCCTCGTTAAAATTGGTCGGTAATAATAAAATACTTTTTTTCTGTGTTCCTGCCTCCCCAAAGCCCGAGGGGAGCGGGGGCAGAAGGGTCCGGGCCATTTGGCTGTGCGGGTTTGTAGGGCTGTGGGGGCAGAAAATCTCCTAAAGCGCTGTTTCAGTTTGGGGGAGTCTCCTGGGCAGGAAAGGGTGTCTACCGCTTTAATCAGGAGAAATTGGGATTTCACACACAATAAGATTTTATTGACACATTAATTTTTTGTATTTCAAAATAACGCTACAAATTGTAAAAACTAAATATTTTTGTACATATTTCACCCCAAAATATTGAGAATACACTTAAAAAATGACAAACAAGACATTAAATGTTAAAGCCCAGACTCAGACAAAAAAACAATATATAATTCTCCTGGGAAATCACTGCAAATCCCTTCAAAAATCACAGTTGAACATGTGTAGTGCAAAATAGTGAAAAATAGTCGGGTGGCAAAGTCTTCAGGTAGGTTGGCACTTAAAGGGTTAAAGGAGCACTATTGCGAAACTGTGTAATATTAAAAATGCATATATAATGAGAGGAGGGATTACTTATACACCCAAACTGAATAAAACTCCCAACAAGCTTCTGGTTTATTCTCTCCTGGAAAGAATAAAATCCAGGGGTGACAGGTTTAGTGTAGTGGAGTGACAGAACCTGTAACCACTGATTTCCTCTTCCTTCCATTAAAATAAAAAAACATGCCTGGTTGGATATTTCTAAAAGACTCCAGGGCAGGCCATTTCCCTCTCCCTGATGCCCAACTATATAAAACCCACATCACATCAGATCGGTTAGCAGAGGCAGAATAGAGCCACCGATTGGCTGCACATTTGTGAATGAACAGTTGGATTTCCGTAAAGAGTAAATGTTGCAACCTCCGGGGATACTGTCGGGCTCCTCACCTTTCTCGCTCCTCTATCGGACGCGGGTGTGCTGTCAGATCTCCATCACTGTCTGTGCGCAGTCACAGACATGCACGCTTGGGTGTTTGTACACCTGGCTCTTCATCCATTGCACTGCTCAACAGCGCCACCCGGTGTTCGGCACACTGCAAGTGCACAAAGCCTAGAGCGTGAGCTTATGGGCTTGCTTTTACTTCTGGGTTTTCCTTGCTCTCTGAGACGTTCCTCCTAGCTTTATTGACAGCACTATTTAAATGGACAGCTGGCCTGTTTTCAGCTAAGTTCCTGGATTCCGTTTTCCTGTTTTCTGAGTTTCCTGACTGATTTCCTGAATTGACCTGGCCTGCTCTTGGATTAACACTCGGACGGATTACATGGTTTGAACTCAGATTTATTCATTGGACTTTGCCTATTTGCTGCCAGCCTCTGAACTCAGATTTATTCATTGGACCTTGCCTGTCTGCCGCCAGCATCTAAATTCTGATTTGTTCATTTGGACTTATTTTCTTCCCTGCGCCCCCACACCTGGAGCTCCTCTCAGCCCTATCTACTTGTTGGAAGTCTACCTCTTCAAGGTTGTAGCCAGGAGACTTGACGGATACACACAGTGGGGAATCCAAACCCTGCCTAAGAGGAACAAGACCCCATTTTTATTTAATATACTCTCTATTGTGCAGTGCTGCCCAATTTGATATCAATGTATAAATAAAATATAATATATTTATGGCTGCTGTTTATTTGTATTGTACAACATACTTTTCAAATTCCTAGCTAACCATAATCACATAAGGGAAAATGAAAATAGGGGGAATGTTCAGATGTAATGTAATACATAATGACAACAATAACTACACAATCAATATTTTTTGCTCGACTAAGCACAAGTTGCGCTGGTTTTTGACACTTGTTCTGCATTGTAGTGCTGGTGACAATAATATAAGAAGGAAATGTGATGTTATTGATTAATTTAACCTTCAGACACATGTTTTTCAGCAATTGCTTACCTAGCTGTTTCAGCTTGAGTGCTGAGTTATGTGCCGTCTGTTCAAGGCAAAATAAACCGATTTTTTTACTTAATCAAAACTAAATTCAGTTTCTGCTGAGTCATGATGTTAAGACTTTTACCTGAATTACTTTAAAAAAGTAAGCGCACAACACAGCCAGAGCTTATCAGCTTTCCACTGCAAAGTGAGAACTAATAGTAGGACAAATGGGCCAATCACACATCTCACTACACATCCATACCCAGAGTGTGCAAGTAATAAAGTGGACCAACGGTCAAAAAAAAATCTCAGAGGACTTACTCACGTTTCAGGCTGCAGATCTGGATGTACTTTCAGCCACACAGCCAACTGATGTCTGAATCCGCCGCTTCATAAATCAACAGCTGCAGACTACTGGCAGGTGACACGAGTTGTCGGCCAACGTCAGCAGCTTCTTACCTCGTCGATCAGTGTCCCATGCCACTTGATGTCGCCGCTCCCGCACCCCCTGCTCACTGCTCCACCTTCCAGAGTAAGAAAAGCCGTACCCGGGAGGATTGTGGGATACATACTCCCAGGTGCAGCAAGATGGCATCACGGGAGCGAGATGTCCTATGCTCACAGGTGTAGCAAGGTGGTGGCTTGGGAGCAAGATGTCCAGGAGCCAGCGGACAGGGAAGGTGAGTAAGTGATTAATAAGCATGCAGGGGTTTGCCTTCTTATTAATTACCTTTCTTGTTTTTTTTAATTAAAAGTAAAAAAAAATGTCAACATTTTTGGTCCACTTAAATACCACCAGAGGTAGAGTGGCCATAGGGGGAGCCAGGAGAATTATCGGTGGCCCGCTCTGCTTTATGGTCGGTTGGGCTAGTCTCCAGCACAAAGCCTGAAGCCTGTGGCAAAACTCATTCTCTCCTGTCGGTGTACTTCTAGTTCTAACATGCCTCTACCCCCTGCCTCCAGCCCCCTCCCCTCCCCAGCCCTTTCTGCAGTATCTGGCCCTCTGTTCCATGCAGCCATTAAAATTTCACTTGCTATGAAGACACAACTGGGCTTAAACCTGGCCAACAGCCTGGCACCATTAGAAAAGAAAGGTAGCGGCCATTTTGGAGCTTCCTCTCCCAGCTGACATAACTGACGATGCACAGTAACCGGAAGCCTGGCAGCCTGCAAATGCATTAGCCGCCATCTTGTTTTTAAAATTGACCCCAGCAAGAGTTAGAAGAATGTAAATGATTCTTTATGTGCAGCAATCTAGATTGCCCAGGGGAGGGATGCATATGAGCACTGTTTGTTCCAGGTGGCTCAGTGTATAGCGCCGGCGCTCTAGGTTCAAGGGCACCACGTATTACATTTCGCTCTTCCATACATTTCAATGGGCTTTTATTTGTTTGTGTTTAAACACTGTATTTGG
The DNA here is from genome assembly GCA_027917425.1 of Gastrophryne carolinensis. NCBI lineage: Eukaryota > Metazoa > Chordata > Amphibia > Anura > Microhylidae > Gastrophryne > Gastrophryne carolinensis. The sequence goes on along the minus strand of CM051234.1, from coordinate 251,895,243 downwards.
CAATTAAAGTGGACCAACACCCACGGGTGATCGGCCCGGGAATCTATAAGATTCCCGGGCCGATCACCTCCCTCCCCGCGGGACATCCGAGATCCGGATGTCCCGCGGGGTGAAACCCCCCCAAACACCCCAAACTCCTTACCTTATCTTCCCAGCGCCGACGGACAAGCCGCGGAAAAGCGGCTCCTCCGCCGCCGCCTCCCTCGCGCCCCTCTAGACCTGCGCGTGCCCGCGCCGGCCGTCTGTGAATGGCCGGCGCGGGCACGCGCGCGTCAAGAGGGACGCGCGGGAGGCAGCGGCGGAGGAGCCGCTTTTCCGCGGCTTGTCCGTCGGCGCTGGGAGCGGGGAGAGGTGAGTTGTTCGGGGGTTCGGGGGGGTTTCACACAGCGGGGCACCCCGATCGGGGGTGCCCCACCAAAGTGGACCAAGACCCAGGATAGTCAAAATCCTGGGTGTTGGTCCACTTTAAGCATTTTTTTCGCTCAAATCATTAGGGTTGGTTCAGAGAGACGTAAAATGAATTTAGTTTTTTGTGTCGATCTGTCTTTTTTTCGTTTTGGTTCCGCTTGCGCATGAGTGTACGAGTGATTCTAAGCATGCTTAAGACCTTCTGTAAAGTGTTCGTCTTTTTGTACGCCAACGAGAATGTCATTTTTCAGCTTTCGTTTTTCGTTTACGTTACTTAGGAAACAACGTAGGCTTCTGTTTTTTTGCTTTTTCCAACGTCGCCTCTAACGAATGATTTACGTTTCCCGTTAGATTCTGAATTCCTTTTTCTATAAATAAACGTCCAGACGGCAATCTTTCCGACCTTACGCATGCGCACAACAAAATTAACTCATTCATGTGCTCGTCTCAATATTTTTATCACTCACTTCTGCTACAATGCTTACCTCAATTCCATCGCGGTTTCATTCTTCTTCCCTTTGCGCCCTTAATGCTTACCTCAATTCCATCGCGGTTTCATTCTTCTTCCCTTTGCGCCCTTAATGCTCACCTCAATTTCATCGCGGTTTCATTCTTCTTCCCTTTGCGCCCTTAATGCTTACCTCAATTCCATTGCGTTTTCTACATTCTTCCCTTTGCGCCCTTAATGCTTACCTCAATTCCATCGCGGTTTCATTCTTCTTTCCTTTGCGCCCTTAATGCTTACCTCAATTCCATCGCGGTTTCATTCTTCTTCCTTTTGCGCCCTTAATGCTTACCTCAATTCCATCGCGGTTTCTATATTCTTCCCTTTGCGCCCTTAATGCTTACCTCAATTCTATAGCAGTTTCATTCTTCTTCCCTTTGCGCCCTTAATGCTTACCTCAATTCCATCGCGGTTTCTATATTCTTCCCTTTGAACCCTTAATGCTTACCTCAATTCCATTGCGGCTTCTATATTCTTCCCTTTGCGCCCTTAATGCTTACCTCAATTCCATCGCGGTTTCATTCTTCTTCAATTTGCGATCTTTTATTTTTAGTTCTTCCTACGTTTTCCTGTAACAAACCCTTAATAAATTTTTCTTTTACATAAAATGACACAAAAACAAGTTTTAGTTTTTTTTGTTTTATTATTAACTGCCAAATTGTTTGGCTTTTTTGGGGAGTTGTGGAATTATTTATATAGTTTGCAACTTTTTTTATTTTCTTAAAAATGTACAAATTTTTGTAAAACATTTTAAAATAGTAAAAAATTTAAAATTTAAAAAACTATATACAAAGCCATGGCAGGCCCCAAATAATTAATCTTCATCTGTGGTCGAAGCTTCTACATATCACCCACCAGCCGAAACACCGTCGTAGTCATTTGGGCTAATCTCGCCTGTGCGGTGTATTTTTGTTTTATTTTTGTATTGCGGTGGAATTTCTTAAAGGAAGAGGCCATATGTCATTATGCTAAGGAATTTCTTAAAGGAAGAGGCCATATGTCATTATGACATTGACAATGGATTTTGGTTGATTGGTGATGATGTCATTTTCCACATACATACTTCGGTGGTGAGCGACCTCTGCTTCGGGGACCACCCTACGGTCTGGGGCCTGCCACTGCTGGGAATGTGAGGCTGTAGAGACATTTAAAATAGGCTCACTTCTAATGTCTGATTCAACAGTAACCAAATGACACTTACAGGCCGATTCATTAATAGCGCCAGGTAGCGACAGATGAGCGCCAGTAGCGTGATTTTCACAGCGCCCGCTAGTATTCGCTGTGCTTGCCCGTTGTCCGCTTGTTGACAGCGACTCAGTCGGTGTGCGGTAATGTTGAATACGGGGTTAGGAGTCGCTGTTTCACAGGTTCCGCGCTGTATGGGTGCGCCTGACAGCGAATGGCCAGAGCGAACGGCTCCCAGCATATTCATTAACAAATCACGCTCCAAAAATTCTCGCGCTGTGAAATGCTTGTTTAAACCCCAGAGCGCTGGCGGCGATGGCTTAAAAGTAGTTTTTTAACCCCCAAACAACCATATTTTTTGATTAAAAAATTAAACAAGTTTTTCTATACATTTTGTAATATGAATACATTAATATCAGACCTGTAATATCAATTCTGCACAAATTTTTTTTTTTTTTTTTTTACCTTAAAAAAAATATCTAACATTGCCGTAGTGGTCACAGAATTTTTGACAGTTAAAAAAAAAAAAATTAAAATCAATCAATTATGAATATTTAAAGATTGCTTCATTGAAATGCATTGGAGAGCGCCAAGGAGCGACAGGTCATACCTGGCGCTGTGATGGGATTAGTAGCGGCGCTGTTCGTTGCAGTCGGCTACATGATGAATCCCGCGCTAGCTGACGCTCTCGCCGGCGCTAGCCTCATTTAGCGTGATAAATGCGTGATTGTGTCCGCCGCCTGGCGTTCTGGAGTCGGTAGCCGCCGATAGCTGGCGATACCTGGCGCTAGTGAGACACTACCTGGCGCTAGCCCTTGATAAATAAGGGCCTTAGAATGTGTGTGTGACATCACCCACCTTCTCTATGTTCCTCCTGGGCATTATCTGCTGCAGTCTCCGCTTCATACCTTTCACACACTACATATTCATCTATAAAAAGAGATTAAGGGAATCAGCTTTTGTTTAAATAGCATGTATGTGTGTGGGGCTACATTCAGAGTCACATACCGGAGGCTAATGCCTGAGTCGTTTCATACGACTGCCTGCCCAGGCCCCTCCTCTGTGGATAGGTCCAGGGGCTGGTCTGAGGCAGCTACAGAGGAGGGGTGGGAAGTTGGCCTTGGAGATCCAACACCTTCACTTGGTGGTGCAGATTCATGCCGCACTGGCCGGACTGCACGCCTCCGGGTGGGTCGTATGCGGTACTCCATTTCAGACACTAGAAAAGAAAAGCATTTCTAAATAAAGGCCTACCTTCTGTGTTTGTTACATCTAGCATGCAATCGGTATGTACTTACTTGGGAAATGGGTACCAAAAAATCGCCGTACCTGGGGCATGTGCAGTCGCTTCAGGTCTGATCAGTGCTGCATGATCTGCGTATAAGTGAAGGTGGTGTCTGTTTTCTGGTGAATCCTGGCCACAATCTCCAGGGCCAGATTCCTCTTCTCAAAGGCGTTGGGCATGTAGTCGTACCTGCGCTCCAGCATAGTCTAAAAAACACAAAAATCAAAATAGTTGTTAGATCAAACAGCATACAAATATCATTCACAACTAGATCAGTTGACTAAATGACATTCCCAAACACATTTCTAGCCTTAACCTATCCTTCTAGATGTAAGTGAGTTGGTAAGCACATGTGCGCACTAACTTCTGTTTGGCACGGAGTTTAAATCACTTTTAAAAACAACTGTTTCTTCCTGCCCTTCCTTAAGGTCTATGCATGCATTTAGATGTCAAATCAAAGTCCCTACAATAAACTTACGAGCATAATGAGTTCTTGTTGTTGGCGGGTGAAGATCGTGGGGGCCATCTTTCTTCTTGTGCGCAGCAGATAGGTAGTGCCCCAGCGATTTCCGGGATCCGCACGGCCGGACGCACGAGTACGTGAACGCATAAGCGTCATACCCAGTCATTTGTATTTTTAAAGGGTAATGGACAAACAGCTCATTCTCTTTCTGATAGTCATCATGGCACCTTTAAAAAATAGCGGAAATAAACCAGCAGCCAAGGAGGCCAAGACAAAAAGGCCGGAGCGGCATGAGGACACATCATCCTCAAGACCAAGCACTCGGTCGCACAAATCGACTTCAAAGGTGCCTGAAACGCGAGCAAAAGTAGCCACCACAAGGCTACATTGTCCACAACTCCAGGCCCATCAAAAATTTCCAGCACCCGGAAAAGTTTAGAACCTTCCTCCAAGAAGAAGGCTCCCCGCGCAACCACATCCAAAGTGCAAGGGAGCACAAAGTACAAGGGGAAAAGTAAGCAGAGAGCGAGAAGCCCAAGCCCCCCAAGAACACCATCTCATGCTCCCCGCGCAACCACATCCAAAGAGAAAGGAAGCACAACGTCCAAGGGGAAAAGTAAGCAGAGGGCGAGAAGCCCAAGCCCCCCAGGAACACCCTCTCCTGCTCCCCGCCCTACCACATCCAAAGAGAAAGGGAGTACAAGTTCCAAGGGTAAAAAGAAGCCGAGGGCGAGAAGCCCAAGCCCTCCAAGCACACCCTCTCCTGCTCCCCGCCCTGCCACATCCAAAGAGAAAGGGAGCACAAGTTCCAAGGGTAAAAAGAAGCCCAGGGCGAGAAGCCCGAGCCCCCCAAGCACACCCTCTCCTGCTCGCTCACATTTGCCCCCAGCACACGTGAAAACAAGCGAGACCTATGCCACATCCATGGCTGCAAGTTCTGTGGCCACCCAGCCAATGACCCCCAGTCCTAATGCCAGCCCAGTCCATTCTTCTTCCAGCGACGTGATGGACTATTCTTCCCCACACACTCAGGCAAGAATGTCCCCTGAATTGCCACCAACCAGAGAAGAGCCAGAAGAGCAACCATTAGGCCGAACCTTGTGGCGTGGCCACTTGAGCGGCCGGTTTGGTGAGGCACAAACCCTAGCCTTGGCAAGTGGACTAACACTGCATTTTGATTAGCTATTCGGGCGCAATTCCAAAGCTACCAGCAAAGTGCGAAAAAAACAAATCTGGGAAGAGCTCACCAGACAGGTGAATGCAGCGGGGGACGAGAGGAAAGGTGTGGAGCAGATCCAGAGAAAAATATCTGACCTCAAATATGCAGTAAGGAAGAAGCAGAATAAACTGCACCATCACAGGTACATATTTTATGTTTGCATTTTGCTGCTTGTTGTAGTGACCACCATGCCAAATAATTTTGATACTCTTATTTTCAGCTTGCAAACAGGCGGAGGTTTCCCCACAAAATTACAATACACCAGAGCTGAAGAAATGGCCCTGGCTTTGATCCACCCCGTAGCATTACAGGGCCTCTCTGGCAGACACGACACGGACACCCAGGACATTTCTGCAGGTTAGTAATGATTGTTTCAATGTGACCTATTGGAAACTTTGGAAATGAGGCTCACAGGCAGATATGAACACAGGCCCCTAGGGAGAGGCTTTGAGGGGAGGTTACTGTTGTAGGCAGCTGTTTAATGGCTGAGGAATGGGCTTAATGATGGACACTCTCCCAGGGTGCAGTAGTTAATGGTCCTTAGAAAGGTTTTCAGTGGATACAGGACCTTTTACATTATTTCAGAAAAATATTAAACACTAAATCTTACCAAAGCACTTCATGTGATGTGAATATTGAGCAAATTTGTTAACACTTACTTCTTAGTTTTCTACCACTGGGGTTCTAGCTGTGCTTTGGTTAGACAAACTTGAGCTGGGGTCAGGGAAAGGTCAACATTGCAAGAATGCATAGCAGCATACTCAAAAGCCAAATGCTATTTGCAAGCTGACTATTGGCCCCTAAGGCACCATTTTGGATGTGTAAAGCCTCCTAACATGCAGTACATGCATGTTTTGAGTCTTTAAGGTGACCAATCTGTAGGTACAGGCTGAGTCATACATATAAGAAAGACTCTGAATCATTGTGAAGATAGACTCTGAATCATTGTGAGCACGCCATCTACTTCCCTGCTGCCTAGGACACAGGGCCAAATATATAGGGTACTTTGCTGAAACTGGTGATGCATGTCTAATTGTTCCCAAAGATATTTAGGCAAAATTCTGACACACTTTTTCACATGTCCCAACAGACTCCCCCACTAATGGATATAATCCAGCATATGGAGGAGGAGGATGCCAGCCGGATTGGACCTTCGCAAATTACCCCCCTGGAACCTAATCTGCCACTGTCCCAGCATCCTACTGCACCAAATCCTCTGCAGCAGAGTGAAGCTGATTGCATGCTGCCAGCCCATCGTGGGCAGCAGGCTGAGACTGAGCCTACAGTCCCCAGTCCTAGCTCTGCTGCAGAGGTTTTGCCTGGTACTGTTGCTTGCCTTAGACCTCCAGCATCTGCAGGCGCTCAAACCCGGGGAATTGGAAGACACAGTCAACAACATCGACCAGTTTCCCAGGGGAGGCGCGTGCCGATCCTGGAGTCAGCATGGCACCATGACAGCTGTTACTTTAGGCAGGTGACTCAAAGAACAACAGAGCAGATTACTGCACAATTAGAGAACTTCAATACTACATTCACCACCATGCTGACTGAATTTAGGACGAGCAACAGTCAGATGGCAGAACAAATGGCCACCTTAAACAGACAGATGGCAGACCAAATGAACACCTTAAACAGACAGTTGGCAGACCAAATGGCCACCTTAAATGCAAACTTCACTGCCATGCTAGATGAATTTAGAACTAGCAACAGACAGATGCTGGAGCAGTGGCAGATTATGAATGCCACACATGCCCAGGTGTTGGGCCACCTCCAAGGTCCACCACAACATTATTATGGGCAACATCAATATTAATAATTTGACCTGGATCTGCTAAACATTCTTCATCTCTACATCCCAAATCTATTTACCTGTGGGGTGAGCACAACCAAGATTGGGTGGTTTATGGCTTTGCTGGTTTGTTTGGGAATTCGCCCATATAGCTCATTAGAGTGGTCACATACCCCACTAGCCAATGGCTGAGCTTAACCCTTTCAGTGCCAAGCCCGTAGATTCTACGTGCTCGCTTCCACTCCACTTAAGTGCCAAGCACGTAGAATCTACGGGCTTGACTTTCCCCCCTGACAGTAAAAAAAATATAAATCAAAAATACTCACCTGACCCCTCGTTGGATCCGGCCGGGTCTCCCCTTTAATTTGGTGCCATCCGATCCCCCGTGGGGGGTCGGATGGCTCCAGGAGAGCCCCCGGAATAGCCCCCCCCCCCGCTTCGGCAGCAGCAGCTGCTAAATGTAAAAAAAAAAAAAAAAAAAAAAATGACATTTCCTTACCTGAGGCCGCGCTGTCTCCCGATGGGTGTCCTCTTCACTGGGGGGGCCTCCGATCGCCCCCCCCAGCCTCTTCGGTGGCGAGGAGAGGGCAGAAATTGCCCTCCCCCACCACTTCCTGGAACGGGTCTGCTAGCCCCGCCCCCTGGGGGGCGGGGCCAGGTGACATCTTATGATGTCACCAGCAGCCCTCTTACTGCCGGGACGTGAGACAGACAATCAGTCTGCTCGTGTGCCTGGAGGAGGGCAGATGGGGAGGAGGAGAGGGCTGAGATCGCCCCCCCCTCCTCCCCAGGCTCTCTCCTTCAAACACACGAGCAGGCTGTCAGCGGAGATCGCCGGGGGACACAGGATCGGAGGTGAGTAAAGTAAAAAAAAAAAAAAAAATAAAGATCTTTTATATCTTATGTCTCTGTGTCTTTTTATTTAACATTTAACCCCTTGTGAACTGGTAAGGGGTCCATGAGACCCCTTATACCAGTTCACAAGGCTGGGGGGATGGCATGTCACCCGCTTGCCGCAGCGGGTGACTTGCCATTAACCCCCGGCACCCCCAATTACCTGCCTCCCCAAAGCCCAGGGGGGGGCAGAAGAGCCCGGGCCCACACAGGCTATGTGGGCTCGTAGGCTGCAAGGTGGGGGGGCCACAAAAGCTGGCCCCCCCACTCTGTGCCTACAAGCCCCCATAGCTGGTCCCGGGCTGGTAATGATGGGTAAGGGGGACCCCATTTCATTTTTTTTTTGGATTTTTAAGGGTTTTTAACCCTTAAAATTCCAAAAAAAAATGGGGTCCGCCCCCCTGGGAGGGGGGACCCTATGTCATTTTTTTTTTTTAATAAACTCTTTGTGTTCTGTCATCCAGCAGCTATAAAAGGCTTCCAGCAGGTGAGCAGAAGCCAGTGATCGCCGAGGGACACAGTGCTCCAGGATGGATGGGAGGTGAGTACAGTGTAAAAAAAAAAAATTAATAAAATATTTTTTTCTCTTTTGTGTGTCTGTGTTTTTTTTTTACATTTAACCCCTTGTGAACTGGTAAGGGGTCCATGACCCCTATACCAGTTCACAAGGCTGGGGGGGATGGCATGTCACCCGCTTGCCGCAGCGGGTGACTTGCCATTAACCCCCGGCACCCCCAATTACCTGCCTCCCCAAAGCCCAGGGGGGGGCAGAAGAGCCCGGGCCCACACAGGCTATGTGGGCTCGTAGGCTGCAGGGTGGGGGGGCCACAAAAGCTGGCCCCCCCACTCTGTGCCTACAAGCCCCCATAGCTGGTCCCGGGCTGGTAATGATGGGTAAGGGGGACCCCATTTCATTTTTTTTTGGATTTTTAAGGGTTTTTAACCCTTAAAATTCCAAAAAAAAATGGGGTCCGCCCCCCTGGGAGGGGGGACCCTATGTCATTTTTTTTTCTCGATTTAACCCTTTGTAGTGTGGATGGTAGTTGTATTTTATTTGTAAATGTTATAAAGTACTTGTTTCAGTTAGGGGGGTCTCCTGGGCAGGAACGGGGGGCTACCGATAAATATGTGGTACCGTTCTAATCGGTAGAAATGGGGCTTTCACATGCAATATGATTTTCCTTAATAAAATACATTTTTTATTTGAAATAAAGGAGTCAATTTTCTAAAAAATTTTTTATTTATTTATTTATTTATTTTTTACTTAATAATATTGTAAAAAACAAAATAAAATTTACAAACAAGACATTTCTTGTTAAAGCCTAAACTCTGCTGCAGAAAATATATGTATAATTTTCCTGAAAATTCCAGCAAAAATGGCGCAAAACATGGCGCAAAACATGGCGCAAAATGGGGAAAAATGACCTGTCAACAGAGGGTGACAAAATCTCAAGTAGGCTGGCAATTAAAATGGTTAAAGGTAGCTATGCATGTTGGGTATTGTTCTGTTCGGGGGACCTTGCGCTTTCAGACTTAGCTTGTTTTTTTCTGGTTTGCATATTTATATTTTAGGAAAAGGTGTTTTTTATTCAGCTTTTTTATACATTTTTTAGGGAAACCCTGCGCAACCAAAGAATTCTTTGAGGGATTAATTCCAGAAAGATGAGCCCACTACAACAAGTTGGGTACGCTTAGAAAGCTTAACATGTGTACTTTCAGGTAATATATGGTTTATGGGGGATATTCCAAATGTAAAGGGTTGTTTTGGTTGAAAAATCGCAAGGTGCGCACTTTGTCTGCAGAGCTGAAATTTTCAAGTAAAATCACTGTTACGCACATGCTTTACTTTGGGGTGTTTGGCAACTCTTCCCTTGACAGTAGCTATGCATGTTGGGTATCGTTCTGTTCGGGGGATGTTGCTTTTTCAGACTAAACTTGGTTTTTCTTGTTTGTATATAGTTTTTTTAGGAAAATGTGGCTTTGATTCTGCTTTTTTATCCTTTTTTTAGGGAAACTCTTTGCAACCAAAGAATACAATGAGGGATTACTTCCAGAAAACTATGGGCACATCAACAAGCCTGGTACGCCTAGAAAGCTTGAGGTGTGTACTTCCAGAGAATATATAGTTTGTTGGGGGTATTTCAAATGTAAAGGGTTGTTTTTCTGGAAGAACTGCAAGGTGCGCATATTGCATAGCATAGTTGTATTTTATCTGAAAATTCCCTAAAGCGCTGTTTCAGTTTGGGGGAGTCTCCTGGGCAGGAAAGGGTGTCTACCGATACATATGTGATATCGCTGTAACTGGGAGAAATTGGGATTTCACACGCAATAAGATTTTATTGAAAAACTTACATTTTTTATTACAAAAAAAACTACAAATTGTAAAAATGTATTTTTTTTTTATTTTTTTTTCACATATTTCACCCAAAAATATTGAGAATACCCCTAAAAAATTACAAACAAGACATTTCATGTTAAAGCCCAGACTCTGCTGAAAAAAACAATATATCATTTCCCTGGGAAATCCCTGGAAATCCCTTCAAAAATCACATTTGAACATGGGGAGCGCAAAATAGTGCAAAACGGTTTGGCACCAAGGGTGACAAAAACTCCAGGTAGGCTGGCAGCGAAAGGGTTAAGCCTCAGGGAAGCAGCCGCTCAAGCTCCAACGCAGCAGGCTTGGGCCTAAGGAAATGCTGGCTGCCTCATCCTGTTTGTTGGCAATATTGGGGGACATTCTTGGCTGGAAAAAAACAACATTTGGCCATGGCAAAGATTGGACTTGGCTGGCATGGGGTCTGCCTGTCATAGGCTGGCAAAATTATAAGAAGGAGAGGGTGTGTATGTGGCCCTATGTATTCCTGGCCGAGCTCCCTATGGATTTTGATGTTGGTGGGCGGGTAAACTTCGGCCTGGAGTCAGTTACCTTAGAACTCCTGGATGTGGACAATTGCTAGGGGCCAGGAGTCTGGCCCAATTTATACTTATGTTTGAAAATGTATGTCCATGGACTCTGAGAATGCCCTTCACCCAAAATGTGTCATATTTCCTAAAAATGTATTGAATGTGATTTAAGATGTTCTTGCCTAAGTTGATTTTACATTAATGAAGGTTTGTAATCACAAACATGAGAAAAAAAACTGCATTACCATCAAATCAGGTGTAAAATTGAAAATAAAGCATTACTACATTGTTAAACCAAAAAAAAAGAAGCTTCACATAGGCACCAAATATAACAAACAGACAAAAAGCAATAACATGGGCAAGGACAGATTGCCCAGAGGCACTCGGAGTGCCATCATATAGCTCATCTGCGTCCTGCCTGGGTGGAGAGGGGGCCATACCGACGTAACATGGGACACGCTGGCTCAGGGAAAAATTATGCAGCACGCAGCATGCCAAGATTATTTGGATAACCTTGTTGGGGTCATACTGCAGTGCCCCCCCTGTATGTTCCAAACAACACAATAGGGACTTCAGCAGTCCGAAGGCCCTCTCCACTACGGCCCGGGTCTTCCGGTGGGCCCGATTATAGGACTCCTGGGTCGCATTCTGCGGGCGAAGAGTGGGCGTCAGGAGCCAGGGCATCAGCGGATATCCAGAATCCCCTGAAAGAATAACAAAGCACTAACATTAATTACACATTCTAAGCAACATTATTGTTTAACATGTCATCAGGGGATAAAAACAGCCATAGGTTAAGACATGGGTCATCAACTATATTCATTGCCATACAGTGAAAAGGGAATGATGGAATTTGAGCAAACTTACCCAGGAGCCATCCACCAGATAATTCTCCAGACTCAAACCGACGAAATAAGCCAGAGCTCCTCAAGATATAGGCATCATGGGACGACCCTGGATACCCTGCAAGGACACTGAGGAATCGCATGTCCGGGCCAACCACTGCTTGGATCTTCAGCGAGTGGCCCATCTTGGTTCCTGAATAAAAAAAATAAAAAAAATTACACCAAGCCAAGGTAACCAACAAAAACACTAACTCCCAAAAAAAAAAGTTCTACAATCCCCAAATAAATAACAAATGACATAAGGAGTTTAAAAACAAATATTATATGGATGTGTTAGAAAATAAAGTTGAACATGTTAGGGACTAATTAAGGTCAGCATTAAAATGCTGTTATAAGGCCTACATGAAAAGTATTGATGAAGGTATGCATTGAAAACTGTTTCAAAGGGACACTTGAGAAGGAGGAATTAAGGTATGCATTGGAAACTGGTTCAAATGGACACTTGAGAAGGAGGGATTAAGGTATGCATTGGAAACTGGTTCAAAGGGACACTTGAGAAGGAGGGATTAAGGTATGCATTGGAAACTGTTTCAAAAGGGACACTTGAGAAGGAGGGATTAAGGTATGCATTGGAAACTGGTTCAAAGGGACACTTGAGAAGGAGGGATTAAGGTATGCATTGGAAACTGGTTCAAAGGGACACTTGAGAAGAAGGGATTAAGGTATGCATTGGAAACTGGTTCAAAGGGACACTTGAGAAGGAGGAATTAAGGTATGCATTGGAAACTGTTTCAAATGGACACTTGAGAAAGAGGGATTAAGGTATGCATTGGAAACTGTTTCAAAGGGACACTTGAGAAGGAGGGATTAAGGTATGCATTGGAAACTGGTTCAAAGGGACGCTTGAGAAGGAGGGATTAAGGTATGCATTGGAAACTGGTTCAAATGGACACTTAAGAAGGAGGGATTAAGGTATGCATTGGAAACTGGTTCAAAGGGACACTTGACAAGGAGGGATTAATAGATAGATAAAATTGAGTTTGGCTAAACAATATAACAAAATGACATAATTAACTTACCTATAGATGTACTCATCGGCTGCGGGAGGGACCAATGCAACGTGGGTGAAATCGATCGCACCCATGACGTTGGGCATGTCGGCGATATTATAAAATCACAACTTAATAGCGTTCCAGGCTACCATGTTGTCCGGAAAGGAAATATATTTGGGACTAAGGGTAGCCATGCCATCCAGAAACTTGGATAGCGTGCGGCTCAGCGTAGGCTGGAACATCCCCACAGAGAGGGCACCCAGCCTCTGGAACGAGCCGTTCGCCAAAAAAGGCAGGTCATACCTGAAATTGCTTGCCCCTTCCTTGTGGTTCGGGCTAACCATGGCCGCAGCTCGCTATACAATTTATGGAGGGAAACGCGATTAAGTCGGGTCAGATCTACCAGCTCAACGTCATGCATGCAATCGATATTCATGTGTCTCCGGTGCGATCTGGCCTCGGCCATGCTGATACATGTAATGCCATTAAGCTGAAGGCGCTCATACTCCTCCACATAGCCACAAAACATGATCAACAATAGTATTCCGAGTCAAAAATGGTCCCGTAAGTGGAGCGGAAATGAAACCGTTTTATAGGGCGAAGGTCCATCGGCAATCAGGTCTCAGCCCATCCCAATAACGTAACTTATCAGAACTAACGCAAATTATCAGATTTCGATCCGTCCATCGAAAGCGCATATACGCGTTAACGTGAACGAACATACGCATGGAAAAGTAATGTAAAAACCCAAAAACAAGCCAAACATTAAAAAAAAAAATTTAAATACACAGAGCTAACATAGAACAGTCTTTTCATTCAGGCTTTAGAGTATCCAAATACAGCGTCCCACGGTGCATGCATCAAATATATTCGCAAGTGACACCACCACCAATAGGCTTATACCAGATGTTCAATAAAACTGGCATTTAAAAGGAAAACAGACTGGTCTCCCACAATAGATTACTCCTCCATGGATTCAACACAGAATCGATACCAAGGCAAACAAACCCCAAAATAGATCTTCTTAGGTGTTATGAAGACACGTTCTCAATGGGGATAATGTTTTAATCCCAAATAATGGTAAACATGTGGAAAGAGCAAAAAGGACAGAAATAGTGCAATACCGCTAAAACTAAATTTAATAACTCAAAAGGGTAGACAAATGCACTCACAAAAAGAGATAAAAACCAAGCATAAAATCTCCAAACACGAGGGTGGAACAGTGACTCTCACCGCACGGTGCACCGGACTCCTCCGTTTTTCTAAAATGTATCTTCTACCGTTTGTTTTCAAAATAGATGCTAAGGATCCCAACGCGTTTCGCCGCTACATAACGGCTTTAACCAGGGTTTACAGGAACTAAAGTTTTTGTAGGAAATGGGGCTTTTTCAAATGGATTAAAGTCATTGGAAAAAAAACATGACTTGGTTATTAAGCCAGCCGATACAGGCGGAGGCTTAGCTATTCTGGATAACAGCGACTACATAGAGGAAAATGAATAGGTTACTTTCCGACTCGGAGACATACTCTCTCCTTGGGGGAGACCCTACGGGCAAGTATTTGAAAGCCCTTCAGGTTCTCCTCATTAAGGGGAAGAGCACTGGTGTCTTGAGTAATAAAGAATTTGACTATTTAAACATCAGTAGTCCCAAAATTTCTACCATCTATCAGCTTCCGAAGATTCATAAGAGCACAACCAAGCCCCCTGGATGCCCTATTGTAAGCGGGATCGACTCGATCACATGCAGGTTGGGGGAGTATGTGGATGCCTTTTTGCAGCCACTTGTGCAGAGTCTACCAGCTTACTTACGGGATTCAGGGGAGGTGTTACGTCTTGCTGAGACACAACAGGTGTCTGCAGAGTCCCTCCTGGCGACTGCCGACGTTACGTTGTTATATACCTTCATACCTCATCAAGGGGGAGTCGATGCAGTTTTACACTTTTTGAATCAAGATTCAAATTGACTTTATCATTGAATGTCTAATTTTTGCACTGAACCATAATTACTTTTGGTTCAGCTGTAAATTTTTCCTGCAGATCAAGGGCGTGGCCATGGGGGCGAAGTTCGCTCCCAGTATGGCCAATCTATATGTGGGTCTGTGGGAGGCTCAATTCATTTTTGATCGGATCAGACCCTCCCTAAAACTGTGGAGGCGCTACATAGATGATGTCATCATAATTTGGGAGGGCACGGAATTATCTCTAAGGATGTTTTTAGAGGAAGTGAATGCTAACAAACGGAATCTAGAGTTCAACACCGAGATCAATGCCTCTATGGTTAATTTCCTTGATCTTACCATCAAAAGAGAAAATGACCAGTAGACCACCCTTACATATTTTAAGGCCACGGACCGCAATGGCTACGTGCCCTTTAATAGTTGCTACCGCCCAAATTGGCTAAAGGCCATTCTGCGTGGTCAATTTTTACGGCTTAGGCAATTGTAGCCATTTGGAAGATTTTGAAAGACAATCAGGCTGCCTCAAGGATAGGTTTATAGAAAAAGATTACAGTAGAGAGGAGGTGGATCACCAATATGAGCTGGCTAGACGTACCGAACGTAAAATTAAGGCAGATCCCACCGATGGGAAGATGAAGGCTACTAACGGTGGAATGGCCTTTATTACAGGCTATAGTATGCAGGCTATAGTATGCAATATCGGCAGGTGCAACAGGTCTTGAACAAACATTGGCACATTTTAAAGGAAGATCCCCTGTTGGGTCCTGAATTACCAGAAAAAACTGCATTTGTCTTTCGCAGGGCACCCAGCTTGAGGGATAGGCTTACAAAAAGCTTTATTGACCCCCCGACATCAATATCATTGGTCAGTACCTGACTTAAAGGTTTTCACAGATGTCCACCACCAAGTCCCACAAATCGTTTCAGGATGTTAGAACGGGTAAAGAGGTGGAAATTTCAGAATTTATCACCTGTAGCTCCAAGCATGTGGTTTATCTATTGTGGTGCCCATGTTGTGCCCATGTATGTACAATATTAGATGTGGCTTTGAAGTGCACAGTGTATCCTCCCATTTCAAATCGGCTCATTCTTCCAATCCTGGTTTACTGTCATTTATAGGATTGGATAGGGTTAAAAGCAATTGGAGAGGTACCCACTTGGTGAGGGAACTCTCTAAGTGGGAGGGTTATTGGATTTATTCTCTGAATACCTTATCCCCGGGGGGGGGGGCTCAATATAGAGTTTGATTTGAATTGTTTTTTGGACACTTCATGATTATGTATTTTTATTTTTCTATTTGTGCGATTGTAAAGTGACTCTCAAGGCAAGGTATCCCCCGGAGTCCCTGCCATGTTTTTATCCCTATTCCCTTTTTTCTGATTACAATTTTTTCTGCAGTATTTTCCTTTTGATATATTTTTTATTACATTTTTTTTATACACTCGGCAGTTTTGTAGTGCCTGTATTAGTTTTGTTGCTGGGTACCTTTGGACGGTGTAGTGATTGCCCTTAGTCCTTTCTTCGTATGTAATCTGATTGGTTAAGCTGTAACATGTACTATGGATGAGGCCCAATCTATCTGTTAGTGTCCTTGCTCCTGTGTGGCAATCGTTATCCACTTTGCTGCTTTAACGCTGATAACGTACATTTACGCAATGGGCGCAACAGTGTCTTTGGCTGCTATTGGCCATTCCTACTTAATCTACTTTGTCTACGCTTACAGCGTAGATTTAGCCTGGGGGTGGAACTCCCGCAGCCTCCGCCTGCATAGCCGGGGCTGGAGATTTGTTGATATGCCTTAAGATGACGTTTAATCACGTGGGCGCTCTTATCTCCAATCGGCTATGCGGATGACGCATTTCCTAGCTTCTACCCATGCCTCATTTTGGGCCTTTATTTATACATGCCCTGATACTCGGCACTGCGCACCAATTAACAGGCATTTATTCTCGCAGCAGCTGCTGTGCTTTTTCTATACAAGCCCATGTTAGCAGACATTGGATGAGTTGCGTCATCTTGATGTCTGATTGGATGGATGGCATTTAGATGGGTGTCCCCTTTTTCCCCCTTTCCTACAAAAACTTCTGGACTATTTAGTTCCTGTAAACCCTGGTTAAAGCCGTTATGTAGCGGCGAAACGCGCTGGGATCCTTAGCATCTATTTTGAAAACGAACGGGAGTAGATACATTTTAGAAAAGGAGATTTTATGCTTGGTTTTTATCTCTTTTTGTGAGTGCATTTGTCTACCCTTTTGAGTTATTAAATTTAGTTTTAGCGGTATTGCACTATTTCTGTCCTTTTTGCTCTTTCCACATGTTTACCATTATTTGGGATTAAAACATTCTCCCCATTGAGAACGTGTCTCTGTATCTATCTATCTATCTATCTATCTATCTATCTATCTATCTATCTATCTATCTATCTATCTATCTATCTCTGTCTCTGAATCAACCCTATTGTGTGACCTCTCCTGGCTGCAAACAAACACTTTTAGAAACTTTTTTGATTTTTTATATTTTTATGCAGAATTGTCATTACAGGTCTGACACTAAAGTGTTAATGTCAAGTGTTAAAACAATGTCATTCCAGGTGTTTCACTTTGTTACTGGTGGATATCAGACTTTAATCACACAGCATTTGGCAATCTATGCTTTAGCCACCAGATTTAGAGCACCAACGCTGTGTGTGTGTGCCCGTGGCCTGTGGCTGTTTTGTTAAATGTGGTGTGGAGCGCTAAGTGCCGGACACACTGAGCTGGTGCTGTCAGGACTGTACCGAACACCCGTCTGTCTTGAGCTGGTATCCCCCAATCTCCGCCGCCTCTTCTGCCTATAGACAAGCCCCCGCTTGTAGGAGACGCGGGTAATGCCTCTCCCAGTCGGTTGCCCCCAGGACTTATAAGGCGCAAAGGATACCGGCTTAAGGTGCAGATAGATGTTTGGCAGGGAATCCCGAATGAGGATGCCGGATGGCAGAAGTCCGAAATACAGGCCGAGGTCAAACCAGGAGGTCACGGGGCGTGGTATCCGAAGGAGGTAACGAAGGGGTGGTCAAAACGAGCCGAGGTCAAATCCAGGAGGTCACGGTGCGAGGTATCAGAGGGGTCAGGCAAAAACGTGGTCAGGCAAAGCGAGAGGTCAGGGCAGGCAGCAAGCAAGGGTAGTCGAGGTCCAAAAGCCAAATAATCACAAAAGACACTGCAACGCACATCCAGAACCCAGAGGCTATAACGGGCACTGGGATGATGGAGCAGGAAAACCTTATAGGGAATGCTGGCCAATAGGGAAAGGGGCAATTGGAGGGAAGGACAATGATTGGTGCATACAAACTAAATGGGATTGGTCCCAGGAGCTGGACGGCCCAGGCCAGACAGGCCGACCAGTCCCTGGGTCCGATCCCAGGATCCAGCCGCCAATAGGTCACTTTAAACTCGCCCCCGGCGGACGCGCTGGAGAAAGCGCCGCCGGGAGGCATAAGAGAGACGTGCTCGCGCGCGCGAGCACGGTATGAGACAGGCGCGCCCCTGCCTGGAGGAGGCAGCGTCATGCCACCCGGAAGCCCAGCAGGCCGGCGCAGCCGCGCGGAGCGGGCTGCGACGCGGCCATCAGCCGCGTCCTGTGCCGCCAGCCCCTGGACCCCACGGGGGAGCCGAGGGGACGGAAGACCCGGGGGCCGCCGAGCAGAAGCCCGCTGGGGCCCACGCAACAGCGCGCCGCGGGACCCGGAACGGCGACCAGGTAAGAGTCTAACAGGTGCTACCTGTTGCTCGCTGCAGTGCTGTACTGTTCTTAGAGTGCCCAACACGCATCACATATATTATTGCCGGCCAGGATACTACAGCGACCGCAACGCTAGGTTACAGCGCCCATTACCAGATCACAGCGTCTACTAGCGGTAGCTCATCTGGCAATACGTGGTGCTAGTGAATCAGCCTCAGTCTTTCTGTCTGGCTGCCGCCCGTGGCCTAGGGAACGATGCTGGACCACAGCTGAGGTAAGGGGTTGGGGATTATATTTTGACTGGAATTAAAGCAGATGGAAACCCAGAAATGGGTCCACAGCTCAGTCTCTTTTCCCACCCAGGTGCTGTTTGCTCAGCAGTGTCCCAAAGAGAAGCCGGTCGGAGATCGCGTTGCGGGACCCCCGGGTTAAGGTAAGATCACCAGCACCTCAGGGGTTTCACACACGGGGTGGGAGTTTCACACATGGGGCAGTCTAGCAGCTGGGCCTGGAATCTTTTAGATTAAACCCCCTAGATCAGCCACACAACTCACCTTTCCGCTGCTCCCATGGTGTATGCGCAGGCTCTTGTCCAATCAGCAATTTATGCTGTGCATACTAATGCATGACAAAAAGCATTGTTTTGGACTGAGCTCGGCATAGGGAAATAGGAGGAGCTGCATCCCCAGTTTTCCTGTCTTCCTGGAGTCTGAAGAGTGGCTGAGCGCTGTAGTGTGCCTCTGCTACAGGGGTACTGGGGATGCGACCACGACCAGCGGGACCACAGGAAAGATAAGTGATTGAGGGGTCACAAACTGTGGCATCCTGAATCAGGCAGGGGGGACATGACCAAAAAGTGCCTAGGGCAGCACAAAACCTAAATACGGTCCTGCTATACCGAGGAAGGAATTTTATGCCCAGTGGCCCAAAACAGCCCATACTTCTTTTTTTACTAATTCCTTTGCCCAATATGCTCGATTCAGAGACAGATACGTCTGGACTTTCTTATGTGTCTGTGTATGTTTTTGTGTCTGTTTGGCTTTTTTTTTGTTTTTTACGTTCGTTTTTCCATGCCTATGTTAGTTCCCCCTAATGCGCATATGCGCTTTCGATGGACGAAACTAAATCGGATCATTTGCGTTAGTTCGGATCATTTTCCCATCAAAATCTGATATTTTGCGTTCGTTCAGATAACTTAGGTTATTGGGATGGGCTTGCGTCTCGTTCAGAGAGCTGATTGCCGAGGGCCCACCGCCCTATAAAACGGTTTCATTTGTGATCCACTTACGGGACCATTTTGCACTTGGCTTGCTTGCTTTTGACCATGTTTTGCGGCTTTGTGGAGGAATATGAGCGCCTTCAGCTCCAGGGCATTGCATGTGTCAGCAGGGCCGAGGCCAGATTGCACCGGCGACGCATGCATATCGATCGCATGCATAACGTTGAGTTGGTCGAGCTGACCCGACTTAATCGCGCTTCTCTCCATAAGTTGTATAGTGAGCTGCGACCATGGTTAGCCCGCGCCACAAGGAAGGGGCTAGCAATTTCAGGTATGACCAAGATGCTTGGCTGCCTGCAATTTTTGGCGAACGGCTCATTCCAGAGGCTGGGTGCCCTCTTCGTGGGGATGTCCCAGCCTACGCTGAGCCGCACGCTATCCAAGTTTTTGGATGGCATGGCTACCATTAGTCCAAAATATATTTTATTTCTGGACGACATGGTAGCCTGGAACGCGCTTAAGTTGGGTTTTTATAATATCGCCGACATGCCCAACGTCATAGGTGCGATTGATTGTACCCACGTTGCATTGGTCCCTCCCGCAGCCGCCGAGTACATCTATAGGTAAGTTAAATAGGTCATTTTGTTATATAGTTTATGCAAACTGTATTGTAACTATCTATTAATCCCTCCTTGTAAAGTGTCCCTGTGAAACAGTTAGCAGTGTATACCGTAATCCCTCCTTGAAAAGTGTCCCTGTGAAACAGTTTACAGTGTATATGATGCCGCTGTACAGAGCCCTGGTAAGGCCACAGCTAGAATACTGTGTGCAGTTCTGGAGACCTTACCTGCAAAAAGACATTATTCAAATAGAACGTGTCCAAAGGCGGGCAACGAAAATGGTGGAAGGACTTAAACTTAAAACTTATCAGGAGAGACTTAAAGAACTTAATTTGTACAGTCTGGAGGAAAGAAGGGAGAGGGGGGACATGATTGAGACCTTTAAATATGTGAAAGGATTGAGGAGGGAAGTGTTTTTAAGAAGAAACTTAATGATAGAACAAGGGGGCACAACCTGAAGCTAGTCAGGGGGAAGATCAGGAGCAATGTTAGAAAAGATTATTTTACAGAAAGAGTAGTAGATGCTTGGAACAAACTTCCAGCAGAGGTAGTTGAAAAATCAACAGTCACTGAATTTAAACATGCCTGGGATAAGCACACATCTATCCTAAGATAAAGTGTACATACAGTATACACATAAGGGCAGACTAGATGGACCATATGGTCACCTTCTGCCGTCAACCTTCTATGTTTCTATGTTTCTATGTGTATACCGTAATTCCTCCTTGTAAAGTGTCCCTGTGAAACACTTTACAATTATACCGTAATGCCTCCTTGTAAAGTGTCCCTGTGAAATACTTTGCAATGTATACGTTAATCCCTCCTTGTAAAGTGTTCCTGTGAAACAGTTTACAGTGTATACCGTAATTCCTCCTTGTAAAGCGTCCCTGTGAAACAGCTTACAGTGTATACCTTCATCAATGTTTTAAATGTAGGCCTTAGCAAAACATTTTAATGCGGACCTTAATTAGTGATTACAATGTTAATCTTTATTTTCGCCCACATACATATACATTTTGTTATTAAAAATACTTATGTACTTAGTTACTGTTATCTGGATTGTCCTATATGTTTTTTGGAGGGTGTTAGGAGTCTAGTAGTTGAGTAGTTTACCTTGTATTGCTAAAAAAAAAAATTACTTTTTTTTCTTCCAGGACCCGCAAAATGGGCCACTCACTGAATGTCCAAGCAGTGGTGGTCCCGGACATGCGGTTTCTTAGTGTTCTCGCCAGGTATCCAGGCTCATCCCATGACGCGTACATCTTGCGGAGGTCAGGATTATTCCGTCGGTTTGAGTCTAGAGAATTATCAGGTGGATGGCTCCTTGGTAAGTTTCCTCAAATTACCACATTCCCTTTTCACTGTATGCCTATGAATATAGTTGATGAGCCATGTCTTAACCTATTGCTGATTTTTCCCCTTGATGACATGTTAAACCGGACCTTCACCATGATTGTTAGAAAAGCACCAACCCTTAAAAACTGATTTCACAGCATTTCCACCTAATATATTTCTAGTTTTTATTAACTTATTTATTATTCTTTCCCCCATTGGGCTGCAACTCTGTTCATGACTTTAGGATAGGGGCGGCGCCATCTTTGGTCAGATGCATCACACTTACTGAGGAGAGGAGAGCGGGATAAATTGCAGGGTGCGGGTTATAGCTGTGCTTTGCTCAGACAAAGCAGAGCTGGGGTCCGGGAAAGGTCAGAAATCACAGAATGCAGAGCAGCACAGTCAGAAGGCACTTTCTGTTTGCAGGCTGCCTGATATTACCTGAGCGGCCATCTTTGATGTTTAAAGGCTCATAACATGCAGTAGATGCTGTTTTTTTATTTTTTTGAGAGCAATCTGTATGTATAGGGTGTGGGTAACATATAAGATAGTCTATTAATTGATTAAATGACTGAACGACCACTTTAAACAATATTGTTGTTTAGAATGTGTAATTAATGTAAGTATTTTCTTATTCTTTCAGGGGATTCCGGCTATCCACTTCTTCCCTGGCTCCTGACGCCCGTCCTTCGGCCACAGAATGAGGCACAGGAGGCCTACAATCGGTCACACATAAAGACCCGGGCCGTTGTAGAGAGGGCATTTGGGCTGCTCAAAACCCGCTTCCGTTGTTTGGACCATACTGGGGGGGCACTCCAATATGACCCCAACAAGGTCATCGACATAATACTAGCCTGTTGTGTTCTGCATAACTTTGCCATCATGCAGCATGTCCCCCGGTATGTGGATCTGCCCTCCTCACCACCCAGCCAGGAGGCAGATGACCATTACACTGGCACACCTAGTGCCTCTGGCCAAGCAGTGCGCGCCAATGTCATTACAACCTATTTTGCTTAAAATTAGTTTTCTTAGTTTTTTGCCGCTATTTGGTTATTTGCAATATGATTTGGCTTTGTGAAGGCCTTTGTCTTTATTTTACCAAAAAGTAATGACTTAATTACTAAAAAATTGACACCTTATTTGAGCCTCATGCAGTTTATTTTCGCATGTTTGTTGGGAAAAACCTTCATTAATCTTAAAATAACCCACACATTAATGCATCAACTTAGTCAACAACAGCTGAAGTCACATTCAGTATTTTTTATTGAAATATGAAAATTTTTAGTTGAAGGGCACTCGCAGACTTCATGTACATACATAGTAAAACAGAAATATACATTGGGGCAGACTCATGGCACCTAGCAATTGGACACATCCAGGAGTTGCAAAGTAACGCACTCCAGGCCGAAGTTTCACCGCCCAATAACATAAACATACATAGGGAGCAACCATTTGCAGGGGAATATTTGGCCAGGAATACATAGGGCCACATACACACCCTCTCCTGCTTGGCCACATTTGCCACAGGCACAGGTGGAAAACAGCCATAACTATGCCACATTCACGCCTGTAAGTTAGTGGACCACCCAAACAATAACCCCCAGTCCTAATGCCAGTCCAGTCCAATCTTTGCCATGGTCAAATGTAGTTATTTCACAGCCAAGAATGTCCCCCAATATTGCCAACAAACAGGATGAGCCAGCCACAATTTCATTAGGCCAAAGCCTGCAGGGTGGCAGCTTGAGCGGCTGCTTCAGTGAGGCTTTAGCTCAGGCATTGGCTAGTGGTCTATGTCAGCACTCTAATGAGCTATAAGGGCGACATTCAAAATCAAACCAGCAAAGTAATAAAAAAGCCAATCTTGGTAGCACTCACCAGACAGATCAATAGAGTGGGGATGTAGAGGAAAGATGTGGAGCAGATACAGGTCAAATAGGTGTTAATATGGATGTTGGTCATAAAACCCTGGTTGTGGACCTTGGAGGTGTCCCAACACCTGGGCATGTGTGGCATTCATAATCTGCCACTGTTCCAGCATCTGTCTATTGCTTGTTCTAAATTCCTCGAGCATGGCAGTGAAGTTATTATTTAAGGTGGCCATTTGTCCTGCCATCTGTGTGCTTAAGTTGGCCATTTGATCAGACATCTGGCTGTTGCTCGTCCTAAATTCAGTCAGCATGTTGGTGAATGTATTATTGAATGTCTCTAATTGTGCAGTAACCTGCTCTGTGGTTCTTTGAGTCACCTGCCGAAAGTAACGGCTGTCTTGGCGCCACACTTACTCCAGGATCGGCATGTGCCTCCCCTGGGAAACTGGTCTACGTTGTTGACTACATCTTCCAATTCCTTGGGTTTGAGCGCCTGCAGATGCTGGACCTCTAGGGCGAGCAAGAGTCCCAGATGTGCTTGGCAAAACCTCTGCAGCAGAGCTACCACTGGGGACTGTAGACTCAGTCTCAGCCTGCTGCCCACGATGGGCTGGCAGCATGCGTCCAGCTTCACTCTGCTGCAGAGGATTTGGTGCAGTAGCATGCTGGGACAGTGGCAGATTAGGTTACAGGGGGGTCAGTTCAGAAGGTCCCATCAAGCTGGCATCCTCCTCCTCCTCCATCTCCTGGATTTCATCCATCCGTGTGTGGGTCTGTTGGGACATGTGAAAAAAATGTTTCAGTTTGGGCCCTAAATATATTTGTTAGGCAAATTAGTCATGTGCATTCATATGCATCAGCAGTTTCATCAAAGTCCACTTACCCTATATATCTGTTCCTGGGTCCTAGGCAGCAAGGAAGTAGACGGCATGCTCAAACTGGAGGAGCCTTCCACACTTGCAGAGGCTGGATGCTGGGCTGGGTTTAAAAGTAAAAGACATGTAAACACACAAAAATCCATTGATGAGCTGGATTACTACATATGCTTTGAAAAACATGTGGCCAAGCAGGAATGCCAACTCCCTCAACGGTCCAAGTTGACCTTCACTATGAATGTCAGTATCTCCTATATGTATGCCTCACCCTGTACATACAGATCGGTCACCTTAAATAATACAAACATGCATGTACTGCATGTTATGAGGCTTAACACATCCAAAATGGCGCATTAGGGGCCCACAGTCAGCGTGCAAATAGCATTTGGCTTCAGAGTATGCTGCTGGGCATTCTTCCTAAGTAGACCTTTCCCTGACCCCAGATCAAGTTTGTCTGACCAAAGCACAGCTACAACCCAAGTGGTATAAAGACAAAGAAGTAAGTGTTGTCTATGATTGACTATATTCACATAACAGGCAGTGCTTTGGTAAGATAAAGAGTTTAATAGTGAGCATAAATACTGTCCAAGGTCGTGTATGGGCTGCAAACCGTTTAAATGACCATTCCTCAGATATTAAACACCCAGCTAAAACAGTAACCTCCCCTCAAAGCCACTCCCTAGGGGCATGTGTTCATATCTGCCTGTGAGCCTAATTTCACACGTTTACAATAATTCACATTCAAACAAACATTACTAACCTGCAGGAATGGTATAAATGTCTGTGTCCTGTCTGCCAGAGAGGCCCTCTAATGCGACGGGGTGTATTAATGCCAGCACCATCTCCTCAGCCTGTGTATACTGTAATTTCGTGGGGAAGCCTCCGCCAGTTTGTAAGCTGAAAAATAGAGGTTAACAAATTTTGGGCATTGTGGTCAATACAACAAGCAGCAAAATGCACAACTCAAATATGTACCTGTAATTGCGCCGTTTATTCTGTTTCTTCCGTGCTGCATACTTCAGGTCAGATATTTTGCGCTGTATCTGCTCCACATCTTTCATCTTGTCCCCCGCTGCATTGACCTGTCTGGTGAGCTCCTCCAAGATTTGTGTCTTTCTCATTTTGCAAGTAGATTTTGAATGTCGCCCATATAGCTCGTCATAATGGAGTGTGAGGCCACTTGCCAATGCGAGAGTTTGGGCCTCGCCGCAATGTTCGGCCTAATGCTTGCTGTGCTGTGCTATGTTTGCTGGCAATTCGGGGGACATTCTGGGCTGGCTCTGTGGTGATGAAATGGGCTGGACAGGGGGTCCTTGCCTGGGTGGCCACTGAACTTTCAGGCGTGGATGTGGCATATGTATCAGTGGTTGCCACCTGTGCCAGTGGCAAATGTGGCCGAGGAGGAGAGGGTGTGCTTGGGGGGGTGGGGCTTCGGGCCCTGTGCCTCTTTGTGGCCTTTGAAGTGGTGCTCCTTTGGCCATGTGATGTACTGGCACGTGGAGCAGGAGAGGCAGTGCTGGCTGGGCTTGGGCTTCTAGCACGCTGGCTCTTACTGGCCTTGCCACTGGTGCTACTTTGGCCATGTGATGTTCTGCCACGTGGAACAGGAGAGGCAGTTCTGGCTGGGCTGGGGCTTCGGGCTCGCTGGCTCTTACTGGCCTTGCCACTGGTCCTACTTTGGCCATGTGATGTTCTGCCACGTGGAGCAGGAGAGGCAGTGCTGGCTGGGCTGGGGCTTCGGGCACGCTGGCTCTTACTGGCCTTGCTGGAGCGCCGATTATGAAGGGATGTGGTAGGGCGGGGAGGAGGAGAGGGTGTTCTTTGTGGGCTCGGGCTTCTCACCCTCTGCTTCTTTGTGGCCTTGTACGCAGTCCTACCTACCTGCTTATATGTTGGTGCCTTCAACATTACCTTCTTTGCTGCTCCGTCCTTGGCTTTGGTTGTTGGTTTTGCTGTTGCGGCCTTGGTGGCCAATGTCGCCTTGTGTTGCCCACTTTGGCTGCGCGTTTCTCGCACCTTGGTAGTAGCTTGGTGTGACCGAGTGGTCGGACGTGAGGAAGAAGGCTCCTCATGCCGCTGGGCATTTTGCTGGTGGCCTCCTTGGCTGGTGTGGCCTTAGCGCTGGGTTCTTTTGGTGCCATGCTGACAATCTTAAAGAGAATGAGCTGTGTGTCCATGACCCTTTAAATACTAATGACTGGGTATGACGCTTACGCTTTCGCGTACGCGTGCGTACGGCCGTTCGTCCGGCCGTGCGGAACCCGGAAACCGCTGGGGCATTACTTGTCTGCTGCGGACAAGAAACAAGACGCCCACGATCTTCACCCGCCAACAACAAGAGCTGATTGCCATCTAAATGCATGCCTAGGCCTTAAGGAAGCGCAGGAAGAAACAGTTGTTTTAAAAAGTTTTTTAAACTCCGTGCCAAACAGAAGTTAGTGCGCACATGTGCGAACCAAGTCACTTGCATCTAGAAGGATAGTTTGAGGCTAGAAATGTGTCTGGGAATGTCATTTAGTAAACTGATCTAATTGTGACAGATATTTGTATGCAGTTTGATCTAACAACTATGTTTATTTTGTGTTTTTTAGACGATGCTTCAGCGCAGGTACGGCTACCTGCCCAACGCATACGAGAAGAGGAACGTCGCCCTGGAGATGGACACCACCTTCACCCATACGCAGATCATGCAGCATTGGTCGGACCTGAAGCGACTCCACATGCCCCAGGTGCAGCGATTTTTCGGTCTCCATTTTCCAAGTAAGTACATAGGGATTGCATGCTATATGTAACTAATACAGAAGGTAGGCCTTTATTTATAAATGCTTTTCTTTTCTAGTGCTGGAAATGGAGGACCGAATCCGACGCACCCGGAGGCGCACAGGCCGGCCAGTGCTGCATAAATCTGCAGCAGAAAGTGAAGGTGGTGGATCTCCAGGGCCATGTTCCTACCCCTCCTCTGTAGCGGCCTCCGACCAGCCCCTGGACCTATCCACAGAGGAGGGGCGTCACGGCGTGGGCAGGGAGTCGTACCAAACGACGGAGCTATTAGCCTCTGGTATGTGACTCTTAATGTAACTGCACACACATACATGCTATTAAAAGCCAACCTGATTCCCTTAATCTTTTTCTAGATGATAATGTAGCGGGTGAAGGATCTGTGGAAGAGTCTGCAGCAGATCATACCCAGGAGGCACATGGAGAAGGTGGGTGATGTCACACACACATTCAAATTATCATTTGCTTACTGTTGACTCAGACATTAGAAGTGACCCGATTTTACATGTCTCTACAGCCTCAACTGTCTCTACAGCCCAACAGGTCCCAGAGCGGAGGGTGGTCCCCGAAGCAGAGCTCGCCCACCAACGAAGTAAGTTGTAATGTAAATATTTGTAGTATGTGAGAAATAACATGATCACCAATCGACCTAAATCCATAGTCAATGCCATAAGCATAATGACATATGGCTTCTTCCTTTTATTAATTCCTTAGCATAATGACACATGGCCTCTTCCTTTTATTAATTCCTTAGCATAATGACATATGGCCTCTTCCTTTTATTAATTCCTTACCATAATGACATATGGCCTCATGCGTTAGCTTGCAACCTAATAAACATTCCATCCACAGCTGTTAAACATGTATTTGCCGCCAAATAATTTATTTTTCTTTTTTATACAGGGACCACACGTGCCAGAGTGCCACAACTGAGTGCCAGGGTCCTGCAGTTGGTGGGCGAGATGCAGGAGCTGTGTGACTCGTTGGGGACCACAGATGAAGAATAATGTTCTGGGGCCTGCCATTGCTGTGTATATATTTTAACCTATGTAAATTTATATTTTATAAATTTTATAGTTACATTAATATATATATATATATATATATATATATATATATATATTCAAAGTTGTTCAATTAAAAAAAAAAAGGCAATATAAAAATGCCAGTTAAAATTAAAAAAAAAAACTTGTTTCTGTGTCTTTTCCTTTTCTAAATACATTCATTAATGATTGGTTACCACAAAACGAATGCAAAAAACAAAATTTAGATATGAAGATTCGCCTGACCGCAAAGTGATTTAGATACGTTTTAGGTGCGGCAATGGAAGAAGAATGAGACCGCAAAGTGATTTAGGTAAGTTTTAAGGGTGGGAAATGGAAGAAGAATGAGACCGCGAAGTGATTTAGGTAAGTTTTAAGGGTGGGAAATGGAAGAAGAATGAGACCGCGAAGTGATTTAGGTAAGTTTTAGGGATTGGGAAATGGAAGAAGAATGAAACTGCGAAGTGATTTAGGTAAGTTTTAGGGGCGGGAAATGGAAGAATATACTGAGCACGAAGTGATTTAGGTAAGTTTTAGGGGTGGGAAATGGAAGAAAATGAGACCGCGAAGTGATTTAGGTACGTTTTAGGGGCGGGAAATGGAAGAATATACTGAGCATGAAATGATTTAGGTAAGTTTTAGGGGTGGAAAATGGAAGAAGAATGAGACCGCGAAGTGATTTAGGTAAGTTTTAGAGGCGGGAAATGGAAGAATATACTGAGCATGAAGTGATTTAGGTAAGTTTTAGGGGTGGGAAATGGAAGAAGAATGAGACCGCGAAGTGATTTAGGTAAGTTTTAGGGGTGGGAAATGGAAGAATATACTGAGCGTGAAATGATTTAGGTAAGCATTGTAGCAGAAGTGAGTGGACCAAATATGTAGGCGAGCACATTAATGAGTTAAGTTTGTAGTGCGCAGGCGTAAGGTCGTAACGATTTTCGTCTGGACGCTTATTTATAGAAAAAGGAAATCTGAATCTAACTGGAAACGTAAATCATTCGTTCGAGGAGACGATGGAGAAAGGGCAAAAACGAAAGCCTACGTTGTAACATGAGTAACATAAACGGAAAACGAAAGCTGGAAAATGACTTCTTGTTGGCATACGAACGGACGAAGACTTTACTGAAGGCTTGCAATGCATGCTTAGAATCACTCGTACACTCATACGAGAGCGGGAAAATTAAAAAAAAAATACAGAATGCCACAAAAACGAAAGTCTTTTTATGTCTCTCTGAATCAACCCTGAATCAACTGTTGGCCATATTGCTTCCTGGCTTAGCAGACCCACCCCCAGCGATGATACATTCAGTTACAGTACACAGCTCATGCCATTATGTGACAGTTTAGTTGTAACTGAAGTAATTAGTATATGGCTGTCATTTGGGCATCATACTGCATCTGCTTCATGTTGTTATAAATAATGGGCAAAGGCTTTAGTATAAAAATAAACACAGGCTGTTTTAGGGCACAGGGCTGGGGATAAAGGGCGATGACATAAACCTTTCTGGGTGAAGAATCACTTTAAGGGGGTGTTAACCCTGAAAATATAATATTTCACTAAAAGGGGCCACTGTTAGTCATACATATGGGGGACATTTAGCTGTATAGTTACTTTACAGAGACCAGAACACACAGCCAATATGTTCCCTTTAAAGTGACTGGCTAACCAATAGAAAAAAACAAAAGGGTATTTACCGTCCCATACAGCTCATCGGTCCAAGTCTGGCGATCAGCAACTCACCTGGTTGCTTGCAGTCACCTCAGTCACAGGAGCTCTGCCACACCCTCTCCATTCATTGCAATAGTAGTGACCGTGGGGAGTAGGAGTACCACTCCCCTGTAACTGCTGGCGGGGGGGGGGGGGAGCCAAACACGAAAGAGCTATTGAATGGAGTTTGGGTCAGGGGAGGTACAAGGTCAGATCCAGCGATCAGGTGGGTTTCAGATGGCAAGTCCCTTTTTTGTTTTAATTGAATGGTCAATGGTCAATGGCATTTAGTTTCAGGTGCATGGGGAACCAGAATTGTCTGATACCGCACTGCATCCATTCCAAACCAACGTGTTTCAGCAATATTCCTATAAAGTAATAGGTTCACTAACGGCCTATAGTACACAGGACAGGCGTGGGGGGGGGGGGGCAAACTGGGCCACTCCCTGCCTTACCTGGTGCTCTGGGCTGGTGGGGGATAGGAAGAATTTAATGTTGCTGGACTGGGGCTACTGCATTTAATGTTGCTGGAAGGGTGGTGGTGTGTAGTGTTGGCCTCTAAAAATGGATGCAGGTACAGATGTTCTGTGCTATTGAGGAAATGCAATTAGTGGCCCCAAGTGTAATTTTGCCTCGGCCCAAACTTTATTTGAAGCCAGTCATGGCAGTACATTGGAAGTGATTAGTTGTATTGTAAGAGACAAGCGATATCACAGCACAATTGGAGACAATGTCACTTATAATATGATTGAGATTTATGAGGGTTTCTTGTCTTCTTGTGTGGAAATGCTGACTATTGAAATGCCATGCTTAGTTTGACTGAGCAACATTGATTAATCTGTTTAACAGAATATCTTGGAACGACTGCCAGAATAGTTGCACTTCAATGACGACAAGTCAATAAAATATAAATGCATTTCAGCATCAATACAATGAATAATCCGTACAAGGAGTGTTTTCTTTGTTTCTAGCTTGCATGGCATTTTTTACATTCGCCAGGGTCTGACGTATTTTAGTTGCCTTTTTTTTTATATGGAGATGTTTTTAAAGTGTCTTTTTTAAAGCATTGGACTTTTAGGAGTGCTGACCTTTTGGTTTTTTCCTCCATTACATTTTGGGGATTTGGGACTCCCTTGGTCTTGCACCCTCAGGTTCCAGAGTGCGTTTATATACTTTTGCTTGTTGAGTGTTTTCTTTGTCTTTTTAAAGTTCCATTCCTCCATGACCACACATCATATGTGGTCACACAACAGCACTTCCAGGAAAAGAACACCTGGCAAGCCACAGTGATTGTGCTTGCCGGGCTCATTCACGCAGGGATCAGTGAGAGTCACGAGCAGCTGTGCAACAACATTTGGAGGTGGCCATGTCATCATTTGCTACTTGGAACCTCATCAGGGAGACCTAGGCTCACTTCCAGAAAATCCACAGGTGTTACCAAGGGGGGCGATCACAGGAAATAACATACCAGTGGTTCCTGTGGCATACATGACTTTCCTTTAGTACCTTTTAGAAAGGCTTCCTTTCTGCTTTTGTGACCACAGACAAGAAGCAAGACCAATCAACAATGTGACCACAATCAGCAAAACATCATTTAAGTGGCTTAAACTTTTCACTGCAAGCCTATCTGGAGATTTTGTCACCCTTTGGAATCAGACCTCTGGAAAATGGGGTGTGATCCCCAACCTTTGTTGTTTTGCTGGTATTCAAGTAGAAAAAAGTTATTGGTAAATTGTTTGCCTATGATCAGTGGCATAAACTGTTTGAGAGGGCTTAACCCTCCGTGCAGACAAATGTAGAGGGATGCAGGAGATGCTGCCTCCATCTGCACATATGTGGTGGAATCATCAGTGAGGTATGTATAACAGGCTACCATAGGGGTTTCAGGCAGCGGGGCATCTCAAACCAGGATGCCCCAACTTGGCTATTTCATCTAGGCTTAGCAACCTATAGACGTTAGATCTTGTTTGGTCCACTTTAAATAAGTTGAGCTCTAGCTTTATATACAAATGTTGGAATAAAAGAGGGAATTTGTTCCACTCTAAAATTACAATACTTTGTTAAAGGAAATCTCTCGCTTTACAGGGAGTAAAAGGTAGATTATTTTTCCTATTTCAAAAAATATGTAGAACATATGTAGAACAATAAGCCCCAGATTTTGTGATCTTCCAGTAATGCTGTTAGGGGCATTAAACTACTTTAATTGCTTTCCAGAGATCCAAAAGCACATCTTGTATGTTCCCCATCATAGACTTTAATGAGATTCTGATTCAGGTGATTCAACAAAACTGCACCAGAACAGAATAGAGGCAGATTCAGCTCATCACTAGTCCTTATCTTCAGCCAGGACATGTATCCAGCCAAGTCCTTGTCAGCTGTGTCTGGATACTGCTAGTGATGGGCGAACCTGAACCGCAAAGTTCGGGTTCTCACCCAGGTTCAGGTTCCCAAACCCGAACATGGATTTCAGCCCAAATCGATGTTCGATCCAGCACGAACATTGAAGGGCTGGTTGATGGGCTGCTGAGCAACCCGCTTCACCTCTTGCTCTTATCCTTTTGCTGTCAGCTGGCACTAGAACTGTCCTCACTGATGGGAGCTGGTGGACATATCTCTGTAGCCCCGGCTGGGGGTGATTTCAAACACCGCCGCTGCTCCGCCGCTGTTGACAGCAAAAGGATCATGGGACAAAGTGAATTACAGCAGCACCCATCCTGCTGCTCACTCTGAGTCCCCCATCACAGCCACCCCCCAAAGTTTGGGTCCCCATTGATTTTAAAGGGAACCGGAGTTGGGTTTGTCTTCCCGGACCCGAACATTTATTCTAAGTTCGACCTAACTTGCCGGAGCCAAACTTTGAAGTGTTCACTCACCTCTAGATGCCGCACATGGCCTGGGACAACAGCTAATATTGTCATTGCCACATCCAATATTCTACATATGGCATTAGAATATGTTTTTAGGCTGTGTAAGCAAATCCTTTGCTAGTGTACTGCACTCCAGACAGAGTTTAAAGGAAAATGGTTTACTAAATCTGTGACCACATAAACACAGTGAACAGCGTAATCTATGTACAAACTAAACCCCACTCCTACACCAGAAAACAAAGCAAGCCAAAACAAGCTATACAAAGGGAGTAACTCACAATGCACAAGAACTAGCTGTATACAATATATATACAAATGGTAGGGTATCCCCACAGTAGTAGTGATGAGTCGGAGTGGGGAACTATCTGGTTAAGAAGCTCTCTGGCTGGATAGTCCCCAGTATGCAGCATAGGAATTCATGAATCTTGGATACAATAGCACTACAACATGTGAATTGGAATACCTTAAACAAAAAACATTTTTTTTCTTCCATCACTTGTCTCCCGACCGGTAGTATCCTCTCTGCGGGTCTGTTGACCTGGTCGGAGCATTGGTGGAGAGTCCAGCTCCCACTGCTAAGGATGGCACTCAGAAGCTACTGCCCCGTACCCAAGCTCAACCCTGCAAGGGCCACCCTGTCTTCAGAAAATATGGATAGCCAAGGTCAAAGGTCACAGGCAAAGATGCAGGGTCAGGGACCTAAGCCGAGGTTAGACATGTGGTATCAGTCCAAAGCAAGGGGCAGTTCAAAAAGGTAATCTGAGAGGCAGGCAAAAGGTCATACATGGGAAGACAGTCACTAGAGGGTTAATTTCAAAAGGCAAAGTCCAGAAACCAGGTGAAGATTAATACACAGCAAGATCAGAGTCCAAGAGTTTAATCCAGAAGCAAGGTCAGTCAGCAAAGCCAGGGGTCATACACAAGAGATTCAGAGTTTCACAGATCCGGGTAACAGCAAGGTCACGAGGCAGCAAAGGAAGAACTGCATGGGAATCTTCTAGCACTGGACCACTGCCATAGACTTCCTTATATAGGGCTGAGTCTCAGGCTATTGGTCCACTGGTCTTAGCTGATAAAGTGTTGTTGAGGGACTGTGATTGGTTGTTTGCGTTTGCTGGAAATGCATATGCACCAGCATTTGCATCCCGAACATGCGTTCTAGCTTTTCCACAGTGTACCAGTGTTCACTACAGGCCGCGCACGTGCACCAGCGTTCGCACGCCATGCCGATAACCCAGGAGCATCATTAAGCGGTACATGACAAGTTGAGAAGCATCATAATTGTTTAAACGTTTTGAAACAACAGCCCTCTATGGGGTATGCAGAAAAATAAGAACACATTCTTTAGCATAGCCCATAGAGTGCTTTTGTTACCAAACTTTTAAACAAGTATTCTTTCCTCTTATGAAAAATGATGCACCTCGACTGTAAAATTGCCCCATCACACGTGATTTTTTTAGGAAAAATTAGAATAAACATTTTTAATTGTGCTGAGAATATTGATTATCCAGCTCCATCTACTTTAAATACATCAAAGCTTATTTTAGGAAAAATGAGAACAAAGATTTTAAATTGCAATTTTTGGGGTATTAAGCTCATCGCAATGCAGGCTGCAATTCAGACTCAAATGTGTACCCATATTTAAACTAGCTTTATCAAATCATTAGCAGGACCCCCATCATGTGCATGATATTATGCCAGAGAAAATAGCGTAAAATCGTAGATTTTACACAGATCGAATGCATACAAGTATTGAAAAATTCACTAAGAGCACCAAATCACAGGCTTGCATGCACTGACTATATAAAATAACTGATTGGAAACAGGACCCATTGCACTGTCCTTACAATTAGGAAGGTTCACTGTATGTGAAAGGTTGTATACATTAGTGACATTCAGTTCTATAATATAACCGATTTCCCATGCTCAAAAGTTATATTTCTGGGGAGTATGGAAAATAGTTCATATTTATACTAATTGTCAGCTATACAGCAATTTCCAATTCTGCAGTCATATCCTCTGTGCCATGAACTTATTTGGGGTCACCGTCATTGGGTTAGAGGTGGATGTGGAGTCTGGGAACAGGGGGAGGGAGAGCAGCAGAGTAGGTGTGTCTATATTCCTATCCTCCTATGTACTACTGAAATGACACCACCCTAAATTACCGTGAATGGGACATGTGCGTTTGTGTCAGCTCTCCTCAATGGGGCTAAGGGTCCTAACAGTGGCCCTGACTCATCTGCAAAATACAGGATGGTGCCCCAAAGACCTTGGCGCTCATGGCCACCGCCCTCCCCAAGAAACAGCCCTGCGCCCTGCTTGGCTTTTTACCTATGTTGTTACATTATATCCTGTATTTAAATGTTTTTTTTAATCTGAATTGTGTGTGATGCCCTAGTTTTTTTGTTAATGAGTGAAATATAAGCCCGAATATACCCTGAAAATAAGCTCTAATTACAATTCATGATCCAGCTGCCGGACTTCAGCAGCAGGACGGGAGCCGCTGTAAAGGAAGGTGAGGACACATCAAGCCACACTTGTAAGCTTGTCTGTCGGGAGTGAAATGTCTGATCTTTCTGGCTCTACCCCAGCCTGACGCTATGCCGGGCACATGGCCGAATCCCTCCCCATTCACCCGCTGCTAGCCGACTCTGTGTGCTTACTGTACTTGAGCTGCTGTCCTGCCGCCACCATCTTGCCAGCTGCCAGCCGGCTATGACATCCCCTGAAAATAAGCCCTAGCACCTATTTTTGGAGCAAAAAATTATATAAGACCTGTTTTATTTTCAGGAAAACACGGTAAAAAAAAACTTTTGGAAATAAAAAACTGAAAATTGGCATGTGCATATGTAGCCATCCCCTTTGGAATGGTGCAGCCAATTACCTTCAAAAGTCACATGCTTAGTGAAATGAAGTCCACCTGTGTGCAAGTGCCACTCAGTATATACACACCTTTTCTGAAAGGCCTAGAGGCTGCAACACCAATAAAACGGACCAACAGCCTGGCACAGTTGGAAAAGAAAGGTAGCCGCCATTTTGGAGCTTCCTCTCCCAGTATCTCAGCCATGTTGCTGCCTGGATTCAACTGACATAACTGACAATGCACAGTAACAGGAAGCCCAGCAGCAGTTCCTGGTCAGGTTTAAGCCATTCTTTACTGTTGACATCACTAACCAAACACCACCATGAAGACCAAGAAGTGCCCCAAACATGTCAGAGGCAAAAATGTTGAGAACTACAAGTTAATAAAATGAAAGCTCTGATGTAATAAATCTCTGATGAACCCCCGGAGCACTATCAATCATCATCAAATGGAAAGAACATGGTACCACAACTAACTTGTCAAGAGAAGCACATCTACAAAAACTCTTAGAGGCCGATTCATTAATAGCGGCAGGTAGCGCCAGTTGAGAGACTGTAGCAGTATTTTCACAGCGCCCGCCAATAGTCGCTGTGGTTGCCCATTGTTCGGTTGTTGATAGCGACTCAGTCGGTGTGCAGTAATGTTGAAAACAACGTTACGAGTCGCTATTTGACAGGTTCCGCGATGTATGGGTGAGCATTATAGCGACTGGTCAGAGCGACCGGCTCCCACCATATTCATCAAAAAATCACGCTCAAAAAATTATCGCGCTGTGAAATGCATGTTTAAACCCCAGAGCGCTGGCGGCGATGTGTTAAAAGTAGTTTTTTAACAAACCACCATATTTTTAGAAACCCCAAAAAAAATTTTTTTAAGAATTTAGTAGTATGAATACAATAATATCAGACCTGTAATATCAATTCTGGACACATTTTTTTTTTTTTTTACCTTAAAAAAAACTAACATGGTAGAAGTGGTCACAGAATTTTTCACATTTAAAAAAAAAAAAAAACATTAATAACAATTAATTATTAATATTTAAAGATTGTTCCATTGAAATGCATTGGAGAGCGCCAGGTAGCGAGGGGTCATACCTGTCGCTGTTTAAGGTCGGACGCTGGCGCTGTGGGCTGAGGCTGGAATAATGATGAATGAGTGGCTATATGGCGCTATCTCAGTCGCTAAGCAGGATCGGCTTGATAAATGTGTGATTGTGGTGGGGAGCCGGCGTACTCGTGGCGGTGCCCGTCATTACCGGTCGCTCACCAGTCGCTACCTGTCGCTATTCCTTCATAAATAAGGGCCTTAGATTGGGCGAGGAGGACATTAATCAGAGAGGCATTGCAAGAGCAAAAGTGACCCTGGCAGAGCTGCAGAGTTCCCAAGCAGAGATTGGAGTATCTGTCCATACGACCACAAGCTCTACATAGAGCTGGGCTTTATGGAACAGTGGCAAGAAAAAGCCTTTACTTACAGGCAAAAATAAGGATTTTTTTGAGTTTGCCAAAAGGCATGTGGCAGACTCTCCAAATGTATACAGTAGGGTGCACTGGTAAGCTGAGCCCAAAATTGAACTTTTTAGCTACAAAATGAAAACACTGTTTTGTGCAAAACAACACATCACATCATCCCAGGCTCAAGACCATACTTTCTCTAAACCTGACCCTGCAACTGAAATGCTGCCTATAAAGCCACCATTACAGGTACACTCACATGGAAATCCACCACAAATTACCCTTTGATCTTGTCCATTAAGCGTTAAAATAAGGTTGTATGTGGCATGAGCACTAAAAATGCCCTGCCTGCCCTTCTTACCCCCAGAATTGTGTCAGCAATACCCTTACGGGTAACCCATAAATGCCCACTCTGCGTTCCTAACTAAAGGCTACATTTCTTTTAGAAGGGGGTGCATACTGCAGACTACTAATGCTCCCCCAGTAGGAAGAGGCTGCAACATCAAGGCATCTTCAATTAAAGTGGACTACATTCCAGCCCTAGAGTCTTTCGGATCCAAGGGGCATTCCAGTTTGGGATGTCCCACTGTGTAGAGCTTTCTGCTTTGCTAGGTGAGGGTAGCAGAGGATGCTGTGGCCTAGAGCAAGCTCTGCTTTTTTTTAACTCCTCATCTTGCACGTCTGTTAAATATCTCCTCTTAGTTTTGATCTCCTAGGTGATCCCCTCATGGTCATCAGTTTGATATATCACAAGGAGTTTTGAGTGATTGTCATTGGGGTAGTTTATCTTATTAGTGCTATTTATTTTCAAACTTAAGCTAGAAAGACATTGTCTACAAAGTGACCACTCTATTTTCTCCTTTATTTCACGTTGCCAGTTTAGTGTTAATATCACTGGTGCGTAGTCAATGCGTGAAAGGGTTTTATGTGCCCTATTCTGGCATTTAAAATCCTTCTGCTTAATGTGTAGGACTCGCCAAATATCCAGCAGTGTCAGAGATTTCCTCCATGTTTTTTCCTCCCCAAGCAACCCTGTGTATACTGGGCCAGTAGTATCCATGGTCTGGTCTTTAATTAGATTAAAGTCCCCCCAAAGAATTAGTGCCCCCTTCTGAACACATTTTCTTTTCTTTAATACTTGGGTAATAAATTGATGCTGTTTTTATTTGGGCAGTACAGGTTGCCTAGAGTGCACAACTTGCCCCCCACCCCCATTCTCCTATTAGTATTATGACTCTGCCCTATTCCTCCTCATACTCTTCTGTTAAATTGAATCTTACCTTGTGGTTAATAAGAATACCCACCCCTCTCGCCTTTTTAGTATCGCTGTTTAGATCATTTTTACAGAATTCCCTAAAAACTTCCCTAGGTTCCCATTTTTTCTGAAGTGCGTCTCCTGAAGGCAAATCACATCTATTTGTAGGAGACGCATCTCCTGTATAATGGTCCTTCTTTTACCTTCACAGTTTGCACCTTATATGTACATATCTTAATCTCCATGATTTATTGCATTTAGATTGCCTAAGCCTTTTGTAGTCCCTGTTGATTCAACTAAGTATCCCCATACCATACCTAGTCTTCCCCTCCACCCCCCTTTCCTAACCCATACCCAACTAAAAAAAAGTTCCAGGTTGACTCTCCCTCCCCTTTCCTGACTGACCATGACCTTATCAATGTACTGCCCTTTCATTGGACAGAGGTAGTGTTGCCGAGCATGGAGGGAATAGTGGAGAGAGATGGAGAGAGAGATAGAAGAAGAGGAAAAAAAAGAAAAAAAGGGGGGGACATGAATGGGTAAAGAAGAGAGGGGGCTGCTGGAGAGGTTTCCACAGGTTATAGTAAATATCAGCAGAACTCACGTTTTCTGTGTTCCTTCCTATAGAGGGTTGTCTGATATATTGTTACACATGCTACAATTTCCCCATTTTTTTTTATTTCCTCCTCTCCCCCCTCCTTCCCACACCACCCCCTCCCACGCACCCCCACTCTCTTTCCCACTCACCCCTCTACTATCTTTTCCCCTCCCTCCCCATTTTATCATTCTCTCTTCCTCCCGATCCCTCTACTGCCCTCCCTTTCCCTCTCATCATCTTCCCTTCCCTACTTCTCCTTCCTCTTATCCTTCTTTTTCCCCCTGTTTACTGCTATCTGTTGTGACACTGTGCGTGTCCGTTGAGACCCATGCTGTATGCACATGTGCCTGCAGAGAATTAAAGTCTGCCAGGCACACAGGGTGAGCACTGCAAGGAAATGGGAGCTGATGTCAGTATATGGCGATTTCACTGGGTACCACAAACCGGGTATCAGAACTCGAGGGAGAGGTAAACCAAATATAAACTGGGGAGGAATAAGAGGTCAGTGAAATAGGAGAAATCAATGCCAAGGAGAAGCCTGCCCTGTCTGTCTTTGAGGCAGAGATGTAAGTAAATAGAAATAAAGAGAAATTCAAGTATAAGTAGTTATTTTCAAGATTATAAGGAATTACAAGAATATTTTTATAAACTATTGTCCTTATAAACTTCCAGTGATCATAACAAGGCAGCCTTTACTTTGTCAGCCATGTGTACAAAACAGAGACAACACATTGCAATATAATAGCAGCAGATGTCCACTACTTTTACCGTCTGATATATATATATATATATATATATATATATATATATATATATATATAGTGTGTGTTTACCTTGTCACACAGTAAATACCCGAAATAGTAATTACTGACCAGCAACATGTTTTTCCTTACTGTAGCATACTGTAGACACTATGAACAGACATTAAAAAATCAATTGCTCCAATATTGTCTGCTTTAATCTGCAGTCTTCTAAACGTCTGTATACACAATAACATTAAATGGATGCATATGACATGCTAGGTGTTTTATGAACCCCAAAATTGACATATTTGCATGCTTTGGTGTTACCCTAATTCACCTTGTGCATGGCTCTCGGCTTTTTCTACACCGAGGCCCTGAAAGTTCTCTGCAGCATCCCTCTGAGGATAAAGAGTATGCAAGGTGACTGGTCCAGCAATGCAGCATCCTTCCCTCCCAGGGACACACTGAACACATGGCAACAGTCATTACCCTCTTCTCTGTGGAGACTCACCTCAAACGTAGGAGACGCACCCTTGTCTCGCAATGTGCAGCCCAGAAGCTCTGCAAAAAACTTTGCCATATACAAGCAGTGTAGATAGGTGCTGCCTATAATCAGCAGATATTGCAGTAAAATTCTGTGCTTAGTATCCAGAGTTCTCCAGGAACATGCTATCAGCATTAAGGCGAGAACACAAAATCCAATGATGCCGCCCAGCCCACAGCAGTGTGAGTAAGGTGCAGCCCCGTGCGACGTCTCACATCCAGTATTGTGGGGTTGCTAGGTAGACACATGAGGATTTGAAAAGGAGAATCCACCAGCACTGTCTAGGCTTTTGATGTCTGTTCCTAGCCTTTCCAGCTGAATGTCACTATTGCCATAGTAAAAATGAGAAGGGCCATGCAGAGGGGGTAGACAGAGGGACAACACTGCGGCACCCAGAGTAGACACGTCAGACTAGGGAGGGGGGACACTGCCTCAAACTCTTTGGCTGGAGGGTTTTACAATATAGCACACATTTGTAATATACAGCACAGCTCTTTCGAACAACTGTTGCAGCTAGTTGGTTGCATTAAAGATCAGCTTTATCACAAGCTGCATTATTTTAATAATAATAGACGTATAATATGAGATATAACATAAGATTTATAATAAATAGTGATGAGCTGGAGCTGGGAGTATGTGTTTGGAACGCCCTTTGGCCAGGTAGTCCCCAGTATCAGGCATTTGGTACTCCCAGCTATAACTGTCCTATAAACTAGTATCAGGGGACCTCTTACCAGTTCACAAACAGTTTAAAAAATACGTTATCAAAATAAATAAATACAACTCACATTTTTCTCCACCTGTCTAATGCCAGATGACATCCTGTGGACTTGGTGCCCAGCAAAAGGTAATGGCTGGCATCTGGGGAAGGAATCGTTTATGCCACAGAGCCGGAGGGGGAACCTGTGTCACACTTCACATCAGATGCCGGTGAGGCAGTTGTATTAGCAGCCGGCAACAGGCGGGACGGCAGAAGATATAGGAAGTGGGTGGGGTAACAATAGATAAACTCAGTTTAATAAAAAAAATTGTTGTGGTGTTTTGTTTTACCTTACCCCACCCCATTGTCCATGACCAGTTTAAAGAACTAGAACAGGCATAGCTAATTCTTAGGCCCCCTTTGCATTTAGCTGTTTGCGTTGAAAAAGTCTATGGCAACCCAACACAAACGCAAGTAAAACGCAATGCAGCACAGCGCAAAAGTGCAGGAATGTGAAAGAATCCTTAGACCATTGTGTAGGCAGTCCTAAACTGTCTTCCATTTGTAAATTGAAGAAGAAATGTCTGAGATATCAAGATATACAGTTTTAGCTTATGATTATTTATCTTATGAAGCATGTAGGCATGGCCTGGGCATTTAGGTA
Source organism: Gastrophryne carolinensis (assembly GCA_027917425.1). Lineage (NCBI taxonomy): Eukaryota > Metazoa > Chordata > Amphibia > Anura > Microhylidae > Gastrophryne > Gastrophryne carolinensis. Next base: position 251,853,881 of record CM051234.1, on the reverse strand, counting down.
GCTGGGTTAGTGGACAGATAGGCAGGTGGGTGGGTAGCAGGGAAGGATTATGAGAGGGGTGTAAGGGGCGAGTGCCCCGGGGCCTCCACCACTTGCCTTGAAAAGGGGGTCTCCACCAGCCTTTGGGTTATGGTCTGGTCCAGGAGGCTTTTCAGTCTTTGGTGGGCGGGTCACGGGGCCAGCAACAAAGCTATCGGCGCATGGGCGAGCCTTTTTCTTGTTTTTGCAAACCTGCAGCCAAAGCCACCACAGGGCAGGACAGAGAGTCTAGAGCAGCAAAGCCGCCATCAGCAACACTACAGTGATGGGTGGGTACAGAGCTGTCAATCGGTGGCTGCTCACTGCACATAAGCCACCAAGCCCAGCCGCTGGCAGCTCAATGCAGGAAACTGTTTTCTGCTGGAACAGCTGGGTGACTACACCCCCCGTCCAGAATGGCAAAGCAGGAGTGCCCGAGCAGCTCGCACACGCACAAGGGTGGCACAAGGGACTCGATCCGACATTCCAGTAAGTGGGTGGGTGCAGGACAACCACCAATCAGTTACTTGGGTGGACTATTGTTTTAAAGGAAAAAAAATTCTGTATCTGAGGCCTCCACAAGATTTTGTGCCCAGGGGCCTCCACCACACTTAATCTGGCCCTGGTGGGTAGGTAGCAGGGTCAGTGGGCAGGTAGGTGGACAAGTAGGTAGGTAGGTGGGTGGATAGGTAGGGCAAGCATGTAGGTAGGTGGATCAGCAAATTGATAGGTAGCTGGGAAGGGTTGACAGGTAGGTAGGTAGGTAGGTCAGTAGGGAGGAAATTAGCAACAGCCAACAGTCTCACTTTACTGCTCGGCTGGAGAATCCTCCTCCTCAGTGCACCTCAGTCCACTACTGGCACAGTGAAAGCTACCAATTTCGACAGCGCAAGTCCTCAGATCTGGGGGCAGAGATGCAATAAGGAAGGAGGAGGCTGGGTGAGGAGGAGGGAGGAGTTAGTTGGGTTTGAATCAATACAGAGAGCACGTTCAATCAATCAAATCAAAGGGGGGGGGGGTGAGCTGGTCATGCTCCTCACTCTTGTATAGTGGTACCCCATAACTCATAGCTCAGACCTTTCACTGGAATAGCAGCCTTCCTTCTGCTGAATACCAACTCCAAGCACGTTGCCAATGGTCTGCTGTTTTGCCAGGCAACATTATATTACATAGACAAGATGGTAACACTGCCTGCTGTAGTTAGTAAACATGTTCATACTTGCTGACAATGGTCACACATCACAGGGGCTCCTGACACTTTGCTTTAATTGGACCTCCAGACAGATATTCCCATCCCATCCAGTTTAGGGATGCCCCAGCTGTTAAATGTTGAAAGGAAGCCTGAAATCAGGCAGAATTACTTACTGGAGATGTCCTTCCATGCTGCCTGTATGTCCTGGGAGCCAATAGCGCCCACCTTCTATTGGTTGTATGTGCGCAGACCAGGTGCATCTATGACCACTAGTGTTGGCACCTATCCAGTATTTTTTACTTTAATGGCTATTAGCCTGGTGGTGTCGGTAATTGTATTTTTACTGGTAAATGGAATTGCAGGTATACTTTTCCAACCCTCAATTATCAGTAAAAAAAAACAAATACCGGCAATGCCAGGCTAGAGGCCAGTAAAGTAAAAGGTGGCAAACCTAGTGACCACAGAATAGTAAGTATATTTGTATGATCAAAATTGATTTCAACAATCTCCAAATGTTTTCAAATCTGTATTTATTCACTATTTTATTGGTTCAGTGGTTTTATTTAGCATTTAACTGGCAATGATCAGTTCTTTGTTATTCTTCATAATTGGTCTCTTACTTTGGGTACTTGATTGTCTCTATCTATTGAGGGGTGGTTGTATTAGAAAACAAAAATTGAGAACAACTGCAGAATGCTATTTAATAAATTGTGGTCAAAGAAACGCCCAAACAAGTAAATGAATATCTGGCAGTAGCCAACTCTATAAGCATAAAGCCTTCTGGTAAAGGCTATGCAGTGCCTATACAAAAGTCAATGATGACTTGGGAGCAAGAGACACCACTTTGAGCACTCACCACTGCTAGTTAGCCATCACCAAGATTCACCTGGGGAGGCCGATTCATTAATAGCGGCAGGTAGCGACAGTTGACGGGGAGGCCGATTCAGTAATAGCGCCAGGTAGCGACAGATGAGCGCCTGAAGTATGGCGCTATGAGCGCCGCTAGCGTACGCCTCGGGCGGCAGCGATTCGCTATAGCAGGCCTCCTCAGTCGCTACCTGGCGTTGTTGGGAACAATGCCTACATTGGTGAATATGATGTTTCAGATCAGCTTTGTAGGCGCTGTCATTTTGACACACGCTATTCAACACAGCGCCTGCGCTTTGCTTTGCTGTTGGCTTGAAATCAATGTTAGTACCTTCAGAAGTAAACACATTGCAACATGTTTCTTTTGTGAATTTGTATTTATTTTTTGTATGTTTTGGTGGTAAAAGAAAAGTTCTAAATCCAATGGATTTTTATCTTGGTGCCTGAAAAAGAATAAAAAGTGCAGTTAGTATTTATATATAATTTTGCTTTTTTGCAGTTATTGAAATTTACATTTTTTTTTTTGTACAGTTTTGGCAAACTTGCACAACAACCCTAATTGTTATGTTCGTCAAATTCCCCCCCCCCCCTTATAGTGGTTTGGGTTCATCTTTCACCCCCCTTATAGTGGTTTGGGTTCATCTTTCACCCCCCTTATAGTGGTTTGGGTTCATCTTTCACCCCCCTTATAGTGGTTTTGGTCACCTTACACCCCCCTTATAGTGGTTTGGGTCATCTTACACCCCCTTATAGTGGTTTAGGTCATCTTACACCCCCTTATAGTGGTTTGGGTCATCTTACACCCCCCTTATAGTGGTTTGGGTCATCTTACACCCCCTTATAGTGGTTTGGGTCATCTTACACCCCCCTTATAGTGGTTTAGGTCATCTTACACCCCCTTATAGTGGTTTGGGTCATCTTACACCCCCCTTAGAGTGGTTTGGGTCATCTTACACCCCCCTTATAGTGGTTTAGGTCATCTTACACCCCCATTATAGTGGTTTTGGGTCATCTTACACCCCCCTTATAGTGGTTTAGGTCATCTTACACCCCCCTTATAGTGGTTTAGGTCATCTTAAACCCCCCTTATAGTGGTTTAGCTCATATTACACCCGCCAACTTTTGAACCTCTCAATGAGTTCATGATTGCAGCGACCACATAAAAACCCCTATTACTTCAATAATGTTATTATGGTTGGTACACGGTCCGGCCCTTTTATACAGACAATTCTTGATTCAGGGATAGGTTACCCTGAAAGGATAATCAGGGCTCAGAACCGTAACCACACCGTACAACTGTTAAGAATCCAATTTCAATTTATTAATTACATTTAAAATCAAGTTTGTCATTTATGACTTTTTTTCCACAATACAATATAGATATCTATCACATACTCCTTGTGTCAGACAAAGCTCATAGAGAGTTACCAGTACAATATATCATCAATTTTTGAAGGAAAGTAGAGGGCAGACATGTATCATGTTTCGCCTTATACGGCTTCCTCAATGCCCTATACATGTGACAGACAAGCATTGCATGTGATTAGTATTGTTAGTCATTAATGAATAAATACATATTTCATGTTAATACTATTATTTTGTTAGTTAGTTAATTATGTACATACAGTTTAAATTTCACACAAATAAAGATTGAAAAGGAGAGATATTAGTACCTGATACTGGTGATGTCAACAGCACGTGTATGATTTAGATATTCCACAAGGCGGACCGGTGGTGTGCTCTCACCTATTGGTCAAAACCCATGCCAATCAGTTTTGAAACAAGCACCTAGTCTTGTACACATCTTATACTGTTTAAGGGCATGAACTTATTACCTGGTTTGTATTATATTTGTTCATACAGAATTAAATTTCCCCTTTACAGTGGTTCCTGTGTGTAGTGACAGAGGACCCTATACATAATGAAAGAGGACATCAGCTAAATGCCTCCATACTAACTCACTATTTAAAGAGGCGCCAGTTTCATGTATAGACAGACGCCAGTTTCATATATAAACATAAATAAATAAAGGGACTTGCCTCTGTTATTGTAGAATCTTTGTCCATGCAGGACAGTCGCGGTGGCGGGTAAAATCAGACGGCCGCAGTGAATGTCCTATTATATAGTCTCTCCAGGTGAGCTGTGCCCGCGGCCCTCCACGCAGCCCTCCGCGCTCCTAGAGTGTCGCCTCAATTCTATAGTTACTATTGTAGCTGTTATGTATCTGCGGTATATTTACCCGCCACCGCGCCAACGCCGCTCTTATATGCGCTCCAGAACAAGTGGAGCGCATTTCCCCCTTTACCCGGCTTCCGCCGGAAGTTGGATGACGCGGCGCTGGTCCAGCTCCATGTCTCAAATGAAGGCGCCATTTTGGCGTAGATTCGCCATTTTGCCTGGGGCCGTTTCTCCCTACACTGCAGGGCATCACAGCCTCAGCGGCCGCCAAATCAAACGCTCAAAGGCGTTTCAAATTGTAATGTTGTTCAAACAGGGAAGCAGCCACATATCCCAGTGGCCCCCTTCACACCTAGTCATGTTAGTATATGTCATGTTAATTAGTCTCATCGTATATGGAGCCGGATCTGCACTGCATAGACATTCAAAACAGTGTATTCGTATTGGCACTACCAAGCAAGAAAACATAGTGTTTATATCTGTTAAGATCATTTTCACTAATTACATATGTTCTCATACTATAAAGGGCTAAATCTACACTACCACAGGATGAGTATTATTCTTGTCAGAAATTTGCCAGAACTTTACCACAGAAAGGGTATTATTACTGTCAAAGCTGTACCCGACATTTGTAAGATGTTATCGGCATTTATGTACTGTTGTAGTTAATCCTAATGGCTTCTATGCCACTGGTGATACATACAACATGTGTACACAAGGGGCAACCCATAGATCATTTTATGGGTGAGCCCTATTGACTCCGTGTGGCACTCCACCAATTCGCCATGGGATTACAATGTTAACACGTATGGTAAACAATTTCATCACCTATACAACAATTTTATACTAGCTAGATAATCTTGGGATATTGTGAATTCTCCTTTTTTTTATTTTGATAGAAAATAGGTAAAAAGGCTCACGTTAAGGTGCCCTAACTCCACCTATAATGAAGGCAATATGTAATTATTGGCAAATATACATGTGGGGACTCCTGTTGGAATACATATATATTGAGGGGAATATGTCACCCTATCATTCCACATTTAAAGGCCTCGATATATACCTTTCTCCTTACTCGTATTCCTAAAGGTACGAGGCAAAGCTCAGTGTTTCATTGAGACCAGGGTATCGAAACGCCCCCAGTCTATAAATCCATCTTGTCTCAAGCTGGAGGGTTAGCTTCTCAATATCTCCCCCCCGAATTGTTGGATGTAGTCGATCCAGACCCTGTACCTGGAGGGTACTGGGATCCCTATTATGATATCTGGAAAAATGGCGACCTATTGGTGTTTTTTGCGAGCCCGTCCGTATATTATATTGATGCTCGTAGATTCTTTTCTTTAGTGGGCGATTAGTTTTGCCCACATATAGGCAGCCACAAGTACAGGTTAGCAAATAAACCACATTAACTGTATTACAGTTTATGTAGTGTTGTGCCATATATTTCTTTTGACCTCCAATGGTTATTTCTTGTCCTACTTTCATGTACTTGCACATGTTGCACCCCCCACAACGGTATGTACCTTTAGCTTTACAGCACTCCTTTCCTCGCTTCTGTTCGTGATGGCTGTGCACCAGGGCATCTCTCAGGTTCCTTGACCTTCGATATATCACCCTGGGCACTTTCGGCAGAAAGGACTGTAGTTGTGGATCATTTAACAAAATTGGCCAATGGGTCTTTAGGATCTGTCGTATATGTTGGTGAGCCCCCGTGTATGTCATAATGAGGGCAGGTCCCGACTGTTCTCTATTTCTTTTGGGTCTATATAATAATTCTTGCCTACTCAGGCTTTTGGCTTTTTTATAGGCCGCTCTTAGAACCTTCGCCTTATAACCCCTCTCCCTAAGCCTGTTTCTTATGTTTAATGCCTCAGTTTCAAATAGATCCATAGTGGCGCAATTGCGCCTGGCTCGAACAAATTCACCGAAAGGAATGCTTTTTAGGAGGTGTACTGGATGTGAGCTACTTGCTCGCAGCATGTTATTCGCAGCTGTCTCTTTGCGAAACAAGTTTGTTATAATCTGGCCATTAGGGGCCTTGATAATTTCTAGGTCCAAGAACGTAACCCTATGTGGGTCATAGCTGCATGTAAATTTGAGGTTAGCCTCGTTGAGGTTTAATTTTTCCACAAATTCCACCAGTTCCTGCCTCGGCCCCTCCCATATGACCAAGATGTCATCTATGTACCTGTGCCACGCTGTCACGTATAGGGCATTGAGGAAGCCGTATAAGGCGAAACATGATACATGTCTGCCCTCTACTTTCCTTCAAAAATTGATGATATATTGTACTGGTAACTCTCTATGAGCTTTGTCTGACACAAGGAGTATGTGATAGATATCTATATTGTATTGTGGAAAAAAAGTCATAAATGACAAACTTGATTTTAAATGTAATTAATAAATTGAAATTGGATTCTTAACAGTTGTACGGTGTGGTTACGGTTCTGAGCCCTGATTATCCTTTCAGGGTAACCTATCCCTGAATCAAGAATTGTCTGTATAAAAGGGCCGGACCGTGTACCAACCATAATAACATTATTGAAGTAATAGGGGTTTTTATGTGGTCGCTGCAATCATGAACTCATTGAGAGGTTCAAAAGTTGGCTCATGCAAATAGGTATAGGGTTATCCCTAGTAGCGTACCCCCCCTACCAATAGTAATTAGGTATTGTTCATTATTAGGGTGCCACTTTCTCCAATTAGGGATATATATACTCACAGTGAGAATCATGACCCAATTAGGTAGCGAAGACTGGGATAAGATGATGTCCGATCTAACACATTGTAGAGTAACCAACAAAGATACGATTGAAAAACAAGAAGTAACCCATACACTTTTCAACCAACTATACAAATTACTAACTAAGAAGTCAAAAATGTGGTGGGATACCCAGTATCTCCGCGAATATTCACAACAAAACATAATACCGAAAGGACTTAGGATCAGGCTCTTTCCTCAAATTCTCGACTGTGATGAAATTTTCAAAAGAAAATGGGAGAACATCCTCCAAGATTGTTCACTCCAATTAATGGGGCTCTTGATCACCTACCATACCCAACATCTCGAGGCTATCAATGAGCAAATCAACAATACGATAGCAGGCCTTGACCAACAGCTCAAGAACGAAAAGTTCAAGCAGAGAGATATTAATATAAAGGAATCAATAGAAAAATTAAATAAAGGCATAATTGAGGTTAAAGAAAGAAAATTAGTAAGGGACAAAATTGCCTACCAAAATAAAGAGGCCTACATATGGCCAAATATACATAATCAAGGTAGGGGTAGGAGAACATACCCAGGTCGTCCCTATAATTCCTCGGACACTTCCTCTTCAAGGGAAAGAGACGCAGACTCCCAGGAAATGTCCCAACAATCCCAAAGGAGATTTAAACCTAGAATGGCGAAAGGTAGGGAGCCCTGGAAGGGACCACCAAGGAGAGAAATCTCCATGCCAAGGCAGGAGTCAGTGGCCAATACAACAAAACGAAAAATGGAGAGTAGGATTGTGCATCCTGAGGACATAGGTGAAATACAAACACAAAAGAGGGATTTTTTAGAAAGGGACATAACCAGCGCCGGAATAAAAGAAGGGCCAATGCCCGCCGGAGAGCACAAAAAACTGACTCTATTCCCTCAACCAAGGTCCTAGCAGAGCAGGAGCAGGACACAAGTATCTCACAACAACGAGATATAGTTAATCTCTCCCAGTTTAAATTAACTAACGAACAACAAGAATTACTGAGATTGGGGTTAAATTTCTGCCCATCCAAGAAATTGGACATTTTTGAGGCAGTCAAAGATGTCCACTTATTCGCTAGAAAAGTATTATGCAAGTATCACTTTATGAAGAAAGGGGACGAAGAGACTGCACCCAGCGAGGAAGATCCAATCAACAATACTCAACTTGAACGAGATGTCATGGAGTTGGGTCTGGAGGTGGCGGGGCAAACCATTAGTACCCCCGTCACCACCAAACTCAAAAAGCCCTCCACATATTTTCCGGCCATGAACATGAACCACAATGTTGCCACCTTTGTGGAAATGACCATGACTGACCTGGAGGCACTTTCCAAACGCCCAGGCTATCGGCCGAATATAGATGAACAACTACAGCAAGCAATCAAAGATCTGGAAGCTAATAATGACCTGGTGATCAAACCGGCAGACAAGGGTGGCAACATTGTGGTCATGTCGGTGGACCAGTATGAAAAGATGTGCTTGGACATTTTAAAAAACAAGGAGTGGTATGCCCGGGCCTCCATGTCCAGACTCGCCAGGGATGAGAGGGAATACCATCAACTCATCCACCAGGCACGAGATGGCGGAGTGATCGATCGACAGGCGGCTGGCTTCCTTGAGTCCCCATGCCCGAAAATACCAACATTTTACGCACTTCCGAAGGTGCATAAATCGGCAACGGCACCTCCGGGACGTCCGATTGTGTCGGGCATGGGGGCTTTAACGGAAAATGCCAGCCGCTATGTGGATCGCCATCTCCAGCCACTCGTGACCAGTTTACCATCATATGTCAAAGACTCAGGACATATCCTGAGGATTTTGGATGACATGTGGGTGAGTCCCGAATCTACCCTGGTGACTCTGGACGTGGAGGCCCTTTATTCTAGCATTCCACATGATAAGGGTATAAGGGCAGTGGAGTCCTTTCTGAACGAATTGGATATATCCCACCATAACCACAATCTGTTCCTGCTTCGGCTCCTCAATTTTGTCCTCACCCACAACCTCTTTCTCTTTAAAGATCAGCTCTACCACCAGATACAGGGGACGGCGATGGGGACGACCTGTGCCCCATCGTTCGCGAACCTGTATCTGGGGTGGTGGGAGAGGAGGTTGTGGGGTGAGGACACCATGGCCAAGTACCTGTGCCACGTGACAGCGTGGCACAGGTACATAGATGACATCTTGGTCATATGGGAGGGGCCGAGGCAGGAACTGGTGGAATTTGTGGAAAAATTAAACCTCAACGAGGCTAACCTCAAATTTACATGCAGCTATGACCCACATAGGGTTACGTTCTTGGACCTAGAAATTATCAAGGCCCCTAATGGCCAGATTATAACAAACTTGTTTCGCAAAGAGACAGCTGCGAATAACATGCTGCGAGCAAGTAGCTCACATCCAGTACACCTCCTAAAAAGCATTCCTTTCGGTGAATTTGTTCGAGCCAGGCGCAATTGCGCCACTATGGATCTATTTGAAACTGAGGCATTAAACATAAGAAACAGGCTTAGGGAGAGGGGTTATAAGGCGAAGGTTCTAAGAGCGGCCTATAAAAAAGCCAAAAGCCTGAGTAGGCAAGAATTATTATATAGACCCAAAAGAAATAGAGAACAGTCGGGACCTGCCCTCATTATGACATACACGGGGGCTCACCAACATATACGACAGATCCTAAAGACCCATTGGCCAATTTTGTTAAATGATCCACAACTACAGTCCTTTCTGCCGAAAGTGCCCAGGGTGATATATCGAAGGTCAAGGAACCTGAGAGATGCCCTGGTGCACAGCCATCACGAACAGAAGCGAGGAAAGGAGTGCTGTAAAGCTAAAGGTACATACCGTTGTGGGGGGTGCAACATGTGCAAGTACATGAAAGTAGGACAAGAAATAACCATTGGAGGTCAAAAGAAATATATGGCACAACACTACATAAACTGTAATACAGTTAATGTGGTTTATTTGCTAACCTGTACTTGTGGCTGCCTATATGTGGGCAAAACTAATCGCCCACTAAAGAAAAGAATCTACGAGCATCAATATAATATACGGACGGGCTCGCAAAAAACACCAATAGGTCGCCATTTTTCCAGATATCATAATAGGGATCCCAGTACCCTCCAGGTACAGGGTCTGGATCGACTACATCCAACAATTCGGGGGGGAGATATTGAGAAGCTAACCCTCCAGCTTGAGACAAGATGGATTTATAGACTGGGGGCGTTTCGATACCCTGGTCTCAATGAAACACTGAGCTTTGCCTCGTACCTTTAGGAATACGAGTAAGGAGAAAGGTATATATCGAGGCCTTTAAATGTGGAATGATAGGGTGACATATTCCCCTCAATATATATGTATTCCAACAGGAGTCCCCACATGTATATTTGCCAATAATTACATATGGCCTTCATTATAGGTGGAGTTAGGGCACCTTAACGTGAGCCTTTTTACCTATTTTCTATCAAAATAAAAAAAAAGGAGAATTCACAATATCCCAAGATTATCTAGCTAGTATAAAATTGTTGTATAGGTGATGAAATTGTTTACCATACGTGTTAACATTGTAATCCCATGGCGAATTGGTGGAGTGCCACACGGAGTCAATAGGGCTCACCCATAAAATGATCTATGGGTTGCCCCTTGTGTACACATGTTGTATGTATCACCAGTGGCATAGAAGCCATTAGGATTAACTACAACAGTACATAAATGCCGATAACATCTTACAAATGTCGGGTACAGCTTTGACAGTAATAATACCCTTTCTGTGGTAAAGTTCTGGCAAATTTCTGACAAGAATAATACTCATCCTGTGGTAGTGTAGATTTAGCCCTTTATAGTATGAGAACATATGTAATTAGTGAAAATGATCTTAACAGATATAAACACTATGTTTTCTTGCTTGGTAGTGCCAATACGAATACACTGTTTTGAATGTCTATGCAGTGCAGATCCGGCTCCATATACGATGAGACTAATTAACATGACATATACTAACATGACTAGGTGTGAAGGGGGCCACTGGGATATGTGGCTGCTTCCCTGTTTGAACAACATTACAATTTGAAACGCCTTTGAGCGTTTGATTTGGCGGCCGCTGAGGCTGTGATGCCCTGCAGTGTAGGGAGAAACGGCCCCAGGCAAAATGGCGAATCTACGCCAAAATGGCGCCTTCATTTGAGACATGGAGCTGGACCAGCGCCGCGTCATCCAACTTCCGGCGGAAGCCGGGTAAAGGGGGAAATGCGCTCCACTTGTTCTGGAGCGCATATAAGAGCGGCGTTGGCGCGGTGGCGGGTAAATATACCGCAGATACATAACAGCTACAATAGTAACTATAGAATTGAGGCGACACTCTAGGAGCGCGGAGGGCTGCGTGGAGGGCCGCGGGCACAGCTCACCTGGAGAGACTATATAATAGGACATTCACTGCGGCCGTCTGATTTTACCCGCCACCGCGACTGTCCTGCATGGACAAAGATTCTACAATAACAGAGGCAAGTCCCTTTATTTATTTATGTTTATATATGAAACTGGCGTCTGTCTATACATGAAACTGGCGCCTCTTTAAATAGTGAGTTAGTATGGAGGCATTTAGCTGATGTCCTCTTTCATTATGTATAGGGTCCTCTGTCACTACACACAGGAACCACTGTAAAGGGGAAATTTAATTCTGTATGAACAAATATAATACAAACCAGGTAATAAGTTCATGCCCTTAAACAGTATAAGATGTGTACAAGACTAGGTGCTTGTTTCAAAACTGATTGGCATGGGTTTTGACCAATAGGTGAGAGCACACCACCGGTCCGCCTTGTGGAATATCTAAATCATACACGTGCTGTTGACATCACCAGTATCAGGTACTAATATCTCTCCTTTTCAATCTTTATTTGTGTGAAATTTAAACTGTATGTACATAATTAACTAACTAACAAAATAATAGTATTAACATGAAATATGTATTTATTCATTAATGACTAACAATACTAATCACATGCAATGCTTGTCTGTCACATGTATAGGGCATTGAGGAAGCCGTATAAGGCGAAACATGATACATGTCTGCCCTCTACTTTCCTTCAAAAATTGATGATATATTGTACTGGTAACTCTCTATGAGCTTTGTCTGACACAAGGAGTATGTGATAGATATCTATATTGTATTGTGGAAAAAAAGTCATAAATGACAAACTTGATTTTAAATGTAATTAATAAATTGAAATTGGATTCTTAACAGTTGTACGGTGTGGTTACGGTTCTGAGCCCTGATTATCCTTTCAGGGTAACCTATCCCTGAATCAAGAATTGTCATATTACACCCCCCTTATAGTGGGTTTGGGTCATCTTACACCCCCCTTATAGTAGTTTGTGATAAATTTTGATTGTAGCCAACAAATAGTTCCCCTGTAGTGCAGTACTTGGATTAGAGTGAAGGGTAGTTAGCTTACCGCAAAAAACTAAGAGATCATGCTTTCCCTTAGCTCAAAGCCAGTCTGGGTGTCCTCACTCGTTTCTGCGGGCAAGTTGGGGATTTCGGCACCAGTGCTGATTCTTCAGGGGGTTGGATTCTGTGGCATATGCAGAGATTGTGGAGCACACAGCATGCGAGGATTATCTTGGAGACCTTTTGTGGACTGTACAACATCTCTCCTCCTGGCCGTGCCAAACACAGAAAGCGTGCTTTCAGCAGGCCGATGGTTCGTTCCACAATGCTTCTGGTTTTGCGATGTGCTGCATTGTAGCGTTCTTGGGCAGAGGTCTGTGGGTTTCTGACCGGAGTCATCACCCACGTTCTCTGCCCATATCCCTTATCCGCTGTTGAAAAAACACAAGAAGAGAGACAGCAATTAGTACTAGTAAATGTACAAGTACATTTTTGGTTTCATTTGTTAAAATATAGCTTACTAGGCCACATATTTGAGGCTAAAAAAATTTACATGGTTAATTATTTACCCAGTAGCCAGCCAGCTGGCATTTCGTTGTTTTCAAACTTCCTGCACAGGACTGACCGCTGCAGGACGTAAGAATCATGGCATGAGCCGGGGAAGCCAGATCTCACGGCCCGCAGCTTCATGTCATGGTCACAGACGACCATGACATTCATGGAGTGGAACTGCTTTCTGTTCCTATAATGCAGCTGTGCACGGGGAGGGCGGAAAGGGATATGTGTACCATCAACGCACCCTAGCACATTCGGGATCCCTCCCATGCGATAGAATGCATGTTTTATTTTGGCAACCTCATCCTCATCCTCAGGAAACTGGATGTAAATAGGGATCAGGTCACAAATAGCCAGTACTACCTGTATAAATATGCGGCTCATTGTAGCCTGGCTGATCCTGCTGAGGAGGGCAGAGGTTGCCTGGAAGGTCCCTCGTGCCAAAATATTGAGACTGGCACATAGGCGTACTATGCCTGGAATGGATCTGGTGCGTTTGGTCGATGGCTCGATTTTGTGCTTAATCTGATCATATAGGGACTGTAGTGCAGCACGATTCAGACGGAAGCGGCTCCTGATCTGCTCGTCACTTAAATCCCACACTGAAAGGCGGATTCCAAAGGATCGGGGTGCCCTAAGCCTCACAGCCCCCTCCTCCCTGGCCTCCTGCTCTTCCAGCATTCTCACACATCCCTGCACCCATAACCCATACATCACCCTCTTATCCATCTCACACTCAACAGATATCCAAAAGAAGCAAAACTAAAACAAAAACCACAAACACACCACACACACACAAGCAAGCACACTACTCACACACTCACTACAATGCAGCTCACCACAAAACCAAAAGTATAGTGGTCTGACCCACCAGACTGCTGAAAGTCAGCTTTCTAAGTTAGGCACAACCAAGAGGGGAGTTGCACAGCCCACAAAAGGCCCCAAAATCAAGCCTCACTTGCTGTATGCTCCACAATATTTGCATATGCCAACAAAATCAATCTCCTAAAGAAACAGCACTGATGTCAGAAATCACCCAACAAGCCACAGAGAGGGAGGACCAAACCCAGCCAGACACTCAAATGAGCTAAGGGACCAAAGCACCACACCACCACACCACAGCCTTTGCCACAGTGTAACAATACCAGAAGGTTTGCAAATCCAGCCATTTATACTTCACTTAGAAAAAGGACATGTCCTCTTTGCCGCCTTTTGCGTTGCTCTGCTATTTCCTGTCTCCAATTAGCTGACCCAGGTGTGCGTGAAACGGAGTGTGCACGCACACGCTAGTAGCGCTACTAACGTACGTGAGCCGAAACTTGCGTGCATTAACGGACATGGCTGAAAATTCTGTGGTGGACCAATGAAAGGTAAGCTGCTCTTTATTTAAATAGCCGTTTGTATAGCCACATGTCACAAGTGTTTAATATACAGGAATACATTGTTGTCTTTGGTTGTGTGTTGTTTGGTTAATGAGCTATGTAATTAGTTAATTGACTACCACACATGCTTCAATCACTGCAGTGGAGCTTTGGCTACAAGCACCTGGCCAGTATGTGTGAATCAATTAAGTGGACCTGTTTGTGATTGGCTGTTAGAGCACATAAAACCTGCCCAAACCCAAAACACGGTGATATCATTCTGTAGTCTGCATGCGTGCTTGTTGGTTGTGTATTGGTGTGTGTGTGCAGCTACAGGATGGAGCCAAATTCTGGGCATCTGCCGGCCACAGCTGGCTCAAGTAGGAGTGTGGTGGGTGCTGTGCGCAGACCTCCCTTAAGGAAAAGGGCCCAGCCTGAAGGTGATGCAGCACCCCAGGCTAAGCGCCCAGTTGCCAAGAGGGAGCCAGAATTTAATTTGGCAGAGAATAATACTCTTGTGCGTCTTACACTTGCTAAATGGGAGCTGATATTTGGCTCCCAAAGCAAGTCTATAGGCAAACAAGAAAGGAGCAAATTGTGGGATGCCATTGGTGTTGAGCTTACTAGCAGTGCTCAACACCCACATAGTGGCCCATCCTGCAGGAAACGCTTCTACACTTTGAAAAGGGCCCTTATGCAAAAGATGAATCATGATCTTGAGGTCGAGAGTGGGACCATCCAGGGTCCAAAGAGTACCTACAGGCCATATGAGGAGATGCTGAAGGCCAAAATTCCACTTGCTCGGCTGCAGGGTGTGGATGCTGGGGATGACACCACAGGTTGGACTGAAGGTACATATTTTCAGAATATGTTTTTCTGCTAATGTTAATTTATGTGATTTGCTTTTTCTCTTTCTGCCCAACTAACAGTAGGACATGTGAAGTAGTACATTATACCTCATAAATGTTTTACTTTCCTGTCTGTTGCTTTCTGCATAGGTGCACATGGTGATGTCCCTGAGTCGGGGGAGGTGGACACCCCAACTCCTGCCCCTCAAACAACCTCCAGCCTAACCCAGTCTGCCATTGAAGGTATTTATCACTAATTTAGGGGCTGGTTATTTTGGGCAAAAATGGGTGTGGGAGCACCTCAAACAATAGATTTGACCACTGTTGAGGATTAATAATATGGGCCTGCTGACTATTTACACGTCCACTTTAACCCTCTCTGCAACTAACTAACAAGGCCCTAACATGTGTAGCTATGTTGGAAGCCAGAGATGTGTGGCCATATATCTGCATATACATGTGGAAGCCACACTGGCCGTGATTAGGGAATATTAGTGATTGAGCTGCTCACACACACCTTAAAGCATGGTTTATTTTGTGCCGCACATTACCAATGGCTAAATGTTTTCTTTGCTTTTGCCTAGCTGCACCGCCATTGGCACCAGCATCTCCTCAGGAGCCAAGGTACTCTTTGGATGCCGGTAAGTGCATGTGTCAACCTTGCTTTAGCCACTTGAACACAAGTGCATGTCTTTCATTCCTCTTTTTTCTTTGTAGGCCAAGTGACTGGTTCATCTTTGGACACCACTTCCGATGTTGCAGGTCAACAGGACCCTGTTGGTGTGTATTGCCAAAAAAAATGTATCCTTTATGCTGTTTATGTTACACTGGTTCAATTTGGTTAGTCTAATAATCTACATGTTTGCTATGTCAATTTGAAGATGCCTATTTGGAGTGGATTTGCCATCCCCAGGGTCATTATTATAGTTTTTTGAGTGATTGCAATGCATTTTTTGGGTATATTTAAAGACAAAAATTCACCCGAGTAGTGTTAGGAATATTTAGAGACATTAATTGTGTATTTTAGTTGGCCGGAATCTCGGAAGTGGCTGTCCGGAAAGGGCCCTTCACGTTGAGGCTGCCAGAGATGAGGGTAAGTTTGTTTGGCTTGATTATCTAGTAGGGATTTTTGAACAAGTTTTTGTGACATTTAGTAGGCCAAATTGTGTTTAAACATGTATTTTCAAGGGCAAAGCTCGAGTGAGGGCCCAACTCCAGACATCTGGGAGAGTGGGGGTATGTGTAATTTGAGCAATGTGTCTTTTTTTTTTTACCCAAATTATTGGCTCATCTTCCTCTTACATACATGTTAGCAATCTGAGTTGACCAGATCCCTTTTGGCTAGTGTGTAATCTGCCACTTTGTGGAGGTATGGCCTCGATAGTCTATCCATCTTACATTTGAGTTGGGTCCACTGACCAACTAACCTGACTTTCCTGTTTAGCATATGCCAACTTGCCCGATCTCTCAGATGTGGATTTACCCCTCTCTGGCAGCCAGACCCCGGACCTACTTCGGCCGGATGACACGGAGGTAACATGGCTGATTTAGAGGAACAATAACCACATTGACATGTTGGTGGGTAGTCCATGAACCAACATGTCACATTTTATATCTTTGTTGT
This sequence comes from Gastrophryne carolinensis, assembly GCA_027917425.1. Lineage (NCBI taxonomy): Eukaryota > Metazoa > Chordata > Amphibia > Anura > Microhylidae > Gastrophryne > Gastrophryne carolinensis. Next base: position 251,837,109 of record CM051234.1, on the reverse strand, counting down.
TTTTGCAGGAGGCCGGACCAGAACCCCAAGCTGGGACCTCTTCACAAGTGCCATGTGGCCAAGCTACAGAGGCTCAAGCAAGGGTAAGTTGGATTGTTACACTTTGGGGAAATGATTTGGAGGGGCCTAGCTGCATTGTTTCAGCTTAACTAAAATCTTTGTTTTTTTTTTTTTAGGCTGAACCCAGAGCAAGAGGAGGTGTGGCACCGACAAGTGCGGACTTTTATGAGCTAGGGGTCCGGATGCTGGAGGACTACAGTCGCCAACAGCCGCGTGATGGAAATACTGAGCGCATTGCGGCGTTGGAAAATCAGGTGCTGATGTGTCGGCAACAAATTGAGGACCTGCAGCGCGAGCTCCAGGACGTGAAACAAGGCCACCAACAGCAAACCAACTGGGAACTGGATCGGCTGTCCAATCTGATGGAGCGATCTTTACAGCGCCAGGAACAAAGTTTGTTGTTGACGCAACAGCTCATACAACAGCAGTCTATTTTTTTTACTGCACTGTTGGCCCCCAACACCACCCCTAGCAATGACTCACAACCTCCCAGGCCCCCAAGCCAAGAATATTAATTTGAATGTTGTTTTGATTTTGAATCAAATACATTTGAGTACCCCACCTATAAATTGTGTTTTTCCTAAGACATAGGTAAGAACACAGTCAGGGATGAGTCTCTAGATCTAGATATGTACCTGTAGCCAAAAATGTATGCCACACATTGGTGACCATATCTTCCTATGGTTTAGACATTAAATGGCTACAAAGGTACACCCACATTTTACAAATAATGGGTTTGAAGACACTTAAACTATGCTAGACAAGGCACAACACAGTGTAAGTACAAAAATACAAAATTTTTAATGGTAAAGGCGGGCAACAGGCCCAACATTTGGCCGCACAGCGGCTCAAAACATCCCCCCCACCCTAACGACGCCTCTTCAAGGCCAGCAGCATAAGGCGAAGACGCCGGATCGACCGCCACAGTCTGCGATGCTGGTTTGCACAAGCTGTAGAGAGTAGAAAATAACCATATTAAAAATATAGAATGTGACCTCAGCAGACACAGATGTAGCAATGTAATGTAAGTGGCTAAAATTATCTGAGCCACACAATCACATTGTTGGCCACTGTGCCCTTAGGTGTTACCATTATATGAGTACTAGTGGCTGCCTTAAATGTGGCCACCACATCCCAAGCATACATTTACTCTTAACTCTTGGGACTAAAATAAGGTCTAAGTCCCAGTGTGGACATTTATTGGTTTAGTTACAGCCAAACATCAGGGCCTAACGAGTAAACTTGTTTGGCCAAGAATCTTAGAGGTCACCACCTTAGCAGGCCAATTTTGTTGGGTAGAAACCACAATTTGCCACTATGTGGCAAAAACAAGAATGTGAGCCAAAAATCAAGCATGCAGACATGCATGTAGGATTGTTGGACAAACACATGTAACCTAGATGTGTGTTGATTAAACACATAGGTACATTGTAAATGTCTCCAGAATTTACTATAAGACATAGGGGTCACAAGTCTTTAGGCATATGAAGTGGGATGTACTCACCATCGCAGCTGTGGCTGGGGCCCATGCTGCTGGCCGTCCCGGGAGCTGGGGTGGGGAGGATGGTCACCGGCTCCGTCTGCGTGGCCACATCTGTCAGGAGAAAGCAAAAGAGAAAAGCAAAATTAGTGTGACAATGACACCTGACTATTTGACAGCCATCTGGTTAGGGAGTCTGCCAAAACAAATGCTTGCATGGTTACACACATGTTGTCCGACATTAGCATATTTCCTGGTCCATGAGTTCATGTAAATTATTCATGGTTGCAACATGGACACATAAAGTTAATGTGCCAATAACCTTGACAGTGCAATGGTAAGGACTAATTTGCAGTTGATTGTAGAATCTTACTAATGTGCAACATGTGTTAGCCGGAACAACTTACAAAAATAACACATTTGCTAGCCCCCATCATGGTGTGGGCTAAAACATAGGGGTGGTTGCCAGTTGGATTGCACTGTAGTGGGGTTTGTGATGTTAATGTACATTAGAAAACCAGCTTGTACTATGGACCAGGAAACATGTGTATGTTAAAAGTGGCCCAAGACCCAGGATTTAGACTATCCTGTGTTTTGGTCCACTTTGGCAGGGCACAACAATTTGAGCGAGAGACCGTCCGCCGCCGCTGCCTTCTGCGCGTCACTCCTCCAGTGCGTGCGCATGCGCAGGCCATTCTGAAGCGGAGAGCACAGGTGCACACACATCTAGAGTGGCACGCAGGAGGCTGCGGCGGTGGCTTCTGCCACCCCCAATGAGGACGCTTATCTGTGTTGAGGGGGTGAATGAAAAAAATTACAATTACTACCAAAAAGGGACACAGCTTACAATATTATTTCCCTAAAAAATTAAACATAGCTTAAACTTCCACTTACCTGAAGCGTATGCATCATATAGGCGGTACACGCCTTCAGGGTCCCGGCGCTTAAAGTCTGACCATTTTTGCATGATGGAACGCACACTCAGGCTGGTGTGGAAGCGCCGGGACACTGTGGCCTTCACCTCCAGGGCTATCCGCTTCTTGCCCCCACGGGCATAATTATATTGGTGGATGCAGAAATCCTTTGACAAATTAAAAACAATAAGGTTATCAATACATGACATCAGAACAATGGCCTAAACATTTATACTGAGAACAGATTAAACAGATAATCCAAGTAAAATATACTCACTTTCACCACCTGGCCGTTTACGCGGCTATCCACCCGCTTTCTCTTTTGCTTTTGGGGCCCAGGGGGGGGAGGGGGTGGAGGGGGGTTAGGTGGGGGAGGTGAGGTAGGTGGGGGAGGTGGAGGAGGGGAGGGGGGCCAGAGTCAGAGGAGGAGCTGGGGAGGCGCATGACACGTCGGGTAGGCATGATGGTGGAAACGCAAAGGAGGAAACCGGAACTGGATATGACGAAAGCGACAGGAAAAAAAAATAAAAACGCTCCGCGCACTAGGAAGAAGGGGCCCGTCATTACCGGTTGCTCACCAGTCGCTACCTGTCGCTATTCCTTCATAAATAAGGGCCTATGTGTATAACATGCTGAGATCACCTTGTCTACTCTTTTAGGCCATATGGGCCTGTTCTCTCCAGAATTAAAGCAGACCAAAACCAACCCAGGTTAAAATGCTCCACAAGGGCATCCTGATTTGGGATGTTCTGCTGTGTGAAACCCCAATTCTGCTGTTGCTTACCTCGAACAGGAAAGTGCATGCGCGGGCCTTCTCTGGCATCCCTTCCACTGCAGGTACCCATGCCAGGCATATCTGAATGCACATGGCAATAAACATTCCTTGCATTACTATGCATGGTAATAAATGATGATTGGATGAGGCTCACGCATGCCCCATGGGATCATCGGTTCTAGGTAGGTAAACACCGAATCGGGGGCTTAACACAGAGGGGAATACCACATTGTTATGTCTCTGAAGCAGATAAAAATCTAAGGGGAGCCTGGACAGCTTAATATCTCAGACCACTTCTAGCAGCAAAAATAGATGCATCTGTAGAAAATTCCATTAGCACTTTATGCAACTTAAAACCACCTTCTTATTCTAACAAACCTAGGTTGAAAATTTTGCCCAGCCCACATATGTAAATCTTGCTCTTTGCTTTAGAGCAGAGTTTCCTGCTGCAATTGTTACGTAATTGTTGTTCAATTAAAAGTGTTTATCCTGTGCCGCCACCACCAGACAGACAGCAGCACTCATTTTGGTAAATAAGAATTTATTGTTGTTGCTGTTGAATACGGACATTTTTATCTCAGGCACTCATTTGCATTTAGGGCTCCTGGGCTAAAGTGTATATTTTCGGATTTGGATTCAAGTTAAACTGGACACCCTTAGAAGAAACAGTTCTCATATGAATCCCTACCCAGGGAAAATTAGATTGCTGCACATAAAAAATATTTTACCTTTTTGTGACTCCTGCTGTGGTCAATTTTAAAAACAAAGTGGCATCGCATGGAGCCGCAGGCCATTTGCACACAGGAAGTGCTGCTGGGTTTCCTGATACTATGCATTGTCAGTTGAATCCAGGCAGCATCATGGTTGGAATGCTTGGAAAGGAAGCTCCAAAATGGCTGCTACCAGGAGAAACTATGGCCCTTATTTAAGAAGGGATAGCGTCAGGTAGTGGCTGATTAATGAGAGGTAGCGACAGGTAGCGACTGGTGAACGCCAGACACGGCACACAATTACACATTTATCAAGCAGAATCTGTTTAGCGACTGGTATAGCGCCATGTAGCGTCTGATTCATCATTTTCACAGCCTCAGTGAACAGCGCCGGTATTCAGCCTTGCACAGTGCCAGGTATGACCTCTCGCTACCTGTCGCTCTCCCATACATTTCAATGGACAATCCTTTTCTTCTCTTTAAACGGGGTTTTTGTTTTTTTTTATTTTTTTCTAAAAATCACAAATAATTCTGTGACCTCTTCTGGCATTGAAAAAGCATTTTTTTCACATTTTTGTCATTTTTCATATATTTCTTCAGAAAGGACATTACAGGTCTGCCATTAAAGTGTTCATGTTACAATGTTGCTACAATGTAATTCCATATGTTTTCGCTTTGTTACTAGTGGATAGATGCTGAAAAACACACTTTAAACACACCGCCTCCTGCGCTCTGGGCTTCAAACAAGTTTTTTTCAGCGCCAGAGATTTGTGAGGCTGTTTTTTTGCTGAATATGGTGTGAGTCGGTCGCTATGAGCAGTCGCTAACATGCGCTCCCATACAGCGCTCCCATACAGCGCTGTACTGGTCAAATAGCGACTCCTCGCAATGTATTCAACATTACTGCTATAAACTAGCAACTCACAGCCGAGCACTGCGACTACTAGCGGGCGCTCTGAAAATGCTGCTACAGATGCTCATCTGTCGCTACCTGGCGTTAGTGAAGAATCAGCCTGCCCGTGAGGCAGCATTTCAGCTTTGGGTGGATACAGGAGCAAATGTAAGGGCTGATTCAGTATCATGCATGCAGTTGAGGTAAGTGAGTTTGGGGTTTATCAGGTTTAAAGTGGACAAATCACCAGGATTTTGACTATCCTGGTGATTGGTCCCTACCCTGGGGGCATCCTGATGTAGGATAGCCCCCCTGTGTGAAACCTCTCAGATCGTCCAGTTTCACTGACCTTTCCGATGTTCCACGGAGCATGCATGGACGCTCGTCCAATCAGCGCTTTATGCGAGAAATGCTAATGCATGTTAACTTTGCATCCAGCAGCCAACGTTCGCATCCCAGGCTCCCCTGTGCAGTGCGTGCTCCTGTGGCCCGGCCTTTCTGAATAGCTGGGTGTGGGGAGCGTGCACAGCTACAGCAATGCTGAGGATGCTGCCTCTGGCAAAGATGTCATCACGGGAGCCACCGTAATCAGGTAGGATTATCGGCACCCCAGGGGTTTTCACACAATGGGGCATCCTGTATAGGTTCAGGCTAGCAGCTGGCTTTGGACTCTTTTAGATTCCATACCCGCCACACAGGGTGATTGGTCCACTTTAAATTCAGCTGATTCATGTTGGTTCAATCTGAACATAACTGTGACAAAGTTGAAATAAAATTGGACCAGCTATATTATTAATTTAAATAAATGCCACTAATGAATCTATATATGTTGGCAGAGGCCAAATAATGCATTGTTATAGTGAAGAGTTAGTATCATATCTGCATATAATGCTAGAGTTCCCCTTTTGTGAAATGAATGTGTTTTTAGAATGAACAATGCATTCTTTACCTCCAGTAATTTTGATGATGAACGAACGCAACCGCAAGTTCAGGTTCGCACCAAATTTTGTGAGTTTATAAGAATTCTGTGTTTGAGTTTGGTGATCAGCTTCACCTAAAGGATGCAGCAGCCAGAGTTGCTGTAAAACTTACCTGAGTCCCCCAATCCCTCTTCAGAGGTGGCGACGTTTGAAATGGCCACCGCTGAGGACACTCCTAGTGCCACCACTGCCATTTTTCTGGCCATGGACCATTTCAAACGCCACCACCACCACTTTTTACAGCAGTGCTTTCTGCTGCACACTCTAATTTACATGGGGCCGGGTTTGGGTTCGGGTTCCTGAACCCGAACTTTTAATCAAAGTTAGGCAGTATTTGCCGGACCCAAATTTTTGGGGTGTTCACTCATCCCCACCGATGAATCACTTTTAATAGAATAATAGACAATAAGATTTAATCTCAAAGCTAAATAATTCTGTGGTGCATGACCCACCTCAGGATAATTAGATGGTGCATGACTCACCCCAGGATAATTAGATGGTGCATGACCCACATGACCCACTCCAGGATAATTAGGTGGTGCATGACCCACTCCAGGATAATTAGGTGGTACATGACCCACCCCAGAAAAATTAGGTGGTGCATGACCCACATCAGGATAATGAGATGGTGCATGACCCACCCCAGGATAATTAGGTGGTGCATGACCCACCCCAGGATAATTAGATGGTGCATGACCCACCCCAGAATAATTAGGTGGTGCATGACCCACCCCAGAATAATTAGGTGGTGCATGACCCACCCCAGGATAATTAGATGGTGCATGACCCACATCAGGATAATTAGATGGTGCATGACCCACCCCAGGATAATTAGGTGGTGCATGACCCACCCCAGGATAATTAGATGGTGCATGACCCACATCAGGATAATTAGATGGTGCATGACCCACATCAGGATAATTAGATGGTGCATGACCCACCCCAGGATAATTAGGTGGTGCATGACCCACCCAGGGATAATGAGGTGGTGCATGACCCACCCCAGGATAATTAGATGGTGCATGACCCACCGCAGGATAATTAGGTGGTGCATGACCCACCCCAGGATAATTAGATGGTGCATGACCCACCCCAGGATAATTAGGAGGTGCATGACCCACCCCAGGATAATTAGGTGGTGCATGACCCACCCCAGGATAATTAGATGGTGCATGACCCACCCCAGGATAATTAGGTGGTGCATGACCCACCCCAGGATAATTAGGTGGCATGACCCACATCAGGATAATTAGGTGGTGCATGACCCACCCAGGGATAATGAGGTGGTGCATGACCCACCCCAGGATAATTAGATGGTGCATGACCCACCCCAGAATAATTAGGTGGTGCATGACCCACCCCAGGATAATTAGATGGTGCATGACCCACCCCAGGATATTTAGGTGGCGCATGACCCACCCCAGGATAATTAGGTGGTGCATGACCCACCCCAGGATAATTAGGTGGTGCATGACCCACCTCAGGATAATTAGATGATGCATGACCCACCCCAGGATAATTAGGTGGCGCATGACCCACCTCAGGATAATTAGATGGTGCAAGACTCACCCCAGGACAATTAGGTGGTGCATGACCCACCCAGGGATAATGAGGTGGTGCATGACCCACCCCAGGATAATTAGGTGGTGCATGACCCACCCAGGGATAATGAGGTGGTGCATGACCCACCCCAGGATAATTAGGTGGTACATGACCCACCCCAGGACAATTAGGTGGTGCATGACCCACCCAGGATAATTAGGTGGTACATGACCCACCCAGGGATAATGAGGTGGTGCATGACCCACCCCAGGATAATTAGGTGGTACATGACCCACCCCAGAATAATTAGGTGGTGCATGACCCACCCCAGGATAATTAGGTGGTGCATGACCCACCCCAGGATAATTAGGTGGTGCATGACCCACCCCAGGATAATTAGGTGGTGCATGACCCACTCCAGGATAATTAGGTGGTGCATGACCCACCCCAGGATAATTAGGTGGTGCATGACCCACCCCAGGATAATTAGGTGGTGCATGACCCACCCCAGGATAATTAGGTGATGCATGACCCACCCCAGGATAATTAGGTGGTGCATGACCCACCCCAGGATAATTAGGTGGTGCATGACCCACCCCAGGATAATTAGGTGGTACATGACCCACCCCAGGATAATTAGGTGGTGCATGACCCACCCCAGGATAATTAGGTGGTACATGACCCACCCCAGGATAATTAGGTGGTACATGACCCACCCAGGATAATTAGGTGGTGCATGACCCACCCAGGGATAATGAGTTGGTGCATGACCCACTCCAGGATAATTAGGTGGTACATGACCCACCCCAGGACAATTAGGTGGTGCATGACCCACCCAGGGATAATTAGGTGGTGCATGACCCACCCCAGGATAATTAGGTGGTGCATGACCCACCCCAGGATAATTAGGTGGTGCATGACCCACCCCAGGATAATTAGGTGGTGCATGACCCACCCCAGGATAATTAGGTGGTACATGACCCACCCCAGGATAATTAGGTGGTACATGACCCACCCCAGGATAATTAGGAGGTGCATGACCCACCCCAGGATAATTAGGTGGTACATGACCCACCCCAGGATAATTAGGTGGTGCATGACCCACCCAGGGATAATGAGTTGGTGCATGACCCACCTCAGGATAATTAGGTTGTGCATGACCCACCTCAGGATAATTAGGTGGTGCATGACCCACCCCAGGATAATTAGGTGGTGCATGACCCACCCCAGGATAATTAGGTGGTGCATGACCCACCCCAGGATAATTAGGTGGTGCATGACCCACCCCAGGATAATTAGGTTGTGCATGACCCACCCCAGGATAATTAGGAGGTGCATGACCCACCCCAGGATAATTAGGTGGTGCATGACCCACCCCAGGATAATTAGGTGGTGCATGACCCACCCCTGGATAATTAGGTGGTGCATGACCCACCCTAGGATAATTAGGTGGTGCATGACCCACCCCAGGATAATTAGGTTGTGCATGACCCACCCCAGGGTAATTAGGTGGTGCATGACCCACCCCAGGATAATTAGGAGGTGCATGACCCACCCCAGGATAATTAGATGGTGCATGACCCACCCCAGGATAATTAGGAGGTGCATGACCCACCCCAGGATAATTAGGTGGTGCATGACCCACCCCAGGATAATTAGGAGGTGCATGATCCACCCCAGGATAATTAGGTGGTGCATGACCCACCCCAGGATAATTAGGTGGTGCATGACCCACCCCAGGATAATTAGATGATGCATGACCCACCCCAGGATAATTAGGTGGCGCATGACCCACCTCAGGATAATTAGGTGGTGCATGACCCACCCCAGGATAATTAGATGATGCATGACCCACCCCAGGATAATTAGGTGGTGCATGACCCACCCCAGGATAATTAGGTGGTGCATGACCCACCCCAGGATAATTAGGTGGTGCATGACCCACCCCAGGATAATTAGGTGGTGCATGACCCACCTCAGGATAATTAGGTGGTGCATGACCCACCCCAGGATAATTAGGTGGTGCATGACCCACCCCAGGATAATTAGGTGGTGCATGACCCACCCCAGGATAATTAGGTGGTGCATGACCCACCCCAGGATAATTAGGTTGTGCATGACCCACCCCAGGGTAATTAGGTGGTGCATGACCCACCCCAGGATAATTTGGAGGTGCATGACCCACCCAAGGATAATTAGATGGTGCATGACCCACCCCAGGATAATTAGGAGGTGCATGACCCACCCCAGGATAATTAGGTGGTGCATGACCCACCTCAGGATAATTAGGTGGTGCATGACCCACCCCAGGATAATTAGGTGGTGCATGACCCACCCCAGGATAATTAGGTGGTGCATGACCCACCCCAGGATAATTAGGTGGTGCATGACCCACCCCAGGAAAATTAGGTTGTGCATGACCCACCCCAGGGTAATTAGGTGGTGCATGACCCACCCCAGGATAATTAGGTGGTACATGACCCACCCCAGGACAATTAGGTGGTGCATGACCCACCCCAGGATAATTAGGAGGTGCATGACCCACCCCAGGATAATTAGGTGGTGCATGACCCACCCCAGGATAATTAGGAGGTGCATGACCCACCCCAGGATAATTAGGTGGTGCATGACCCACCCCAGGATAATTAGGTGGTGCATGACCCACCCCAGGATAATTAGATCATGCATGACCCACCCCAGGATAATTAGGTGGCGCATGACCCACCTCAGGATAATTAGAAGGTGCATGACCCACCCCAGGATAATTAGGTGGTGCATGACTCACCCCAGGATAATTAGGTGGTGCATAACCCACCCCAGGATAATTCGGTGGTGCATGACCCACCCCAGGATAATTAGGTGGTGCATGACCCACCCAGGGATAATGAGTTGGTGCATGACCCACCCCAGGATAATTAGGTGGTACATGACCCACCCCAGGACAATTAGGTGGTGCATGACCCACCCAGGGATAATGAGGTGGTGCATGACCCACCCCAGGATAATTAGGTGGTGCATGACCCACCCCAGGATAATTGGGTGGTGCATGACCCACTCCAGGATAATTAGGTGGTACATGACCCACCCAGGGATAATGAGGTGGTGCATGACCCACCCCAGGATAATTAGGTGGTACATGACCCACCCCAGTATAATTAGGTGGTACATGACCCACCCCAGGATAATTAGGTGGTGCATGACCCACCCCAGGATAATTAGGTTGTGCATGAACCACCCCAGGATAATTAGGAGGCGCATGACCCACCCCAGGATAATTAGGTGGTGCATGACCCACCCCAGGATAATTAGATGGTGCATGACCCACCCCAGGATAATTAGGATGTGCATGACCCACCCCAGGATAATTAGGTGGTGCATGACCCACCCCAGGATAATTAGGTGGTGCATGACCCACCCCAGGATAATTAGGTGGTGCATGACCCACCCCAGGATAATTAGGTGGTGCATGACCCACCCCAGGATAATTAGGTGGTGCATGACCCACCCCAGGATAATTAGGAGGTGCATGACCCACCCCAGGATAATTAGGTGGTGCATGACCCACCCCAGGATAATTAGGTGGTGCATGACCCACCCCAGGATAATTAGATGGTGCATGACCCACCCCAGGATAATTAGATGGTGCATGACCACCCCAGGATAATTAGGTGGCGCATGACCCACCTCAGGATAATTAGAAGGTGCATGACCCACCCCAGGATAATTAGGTGGTGCATGACTCACCCCAGGATAATTAGGTGGTGCATGACCCACCCCAGGATAATTAGGTGGTGCATGACCCACCCCAGGATAATTAGGTGGTGCATGACCCACCCAGGGATAATGAGTTGGTGCATGACCCACCCCAGGATAATTAGGTGGTACATGACCCACCCCAGGACAATTAGGTGGTGCATGACCCACCCAGGGATAATGAGGTGGTGCATGACCCACCCCAGGATAATTAGGTGGTGCATGACCCACCCCAGGATAATTAGGTGGTGCATGACCCACTCCAGGATAATTAGGTGGTACATGACCCACCCAGGGATAATGAGGTGGTGCATGACCCACCCCAGGATGATTAGGTGGTACATGACCCACCCCAGGATAATTAGGTGGTGCATGACCCACCCCAGGATAATTAGGTGGTACATGACCCACCCCAGGATAATTAGGTGGTACATGACCCACCCCAGGATAATGAGGTGGTGCATGACTCACCCCAGGATAATGAGGTGGTGCATGACTCACCCCAGGAAAATTAGGTGGTACATGACCCACCCTAGTATAATTAGATGGTGCATTACCCACTCCAGGGTAATTAGGTGGTGCATGACCCACTCCAGGATAATTAGGGGGTGCATGACCCACTTCAGGATAATTAGGTGGTACATGACCCACCCTAGTATGATTAGATGGTGCATGACCCACCCCAGGATAATTAGGTGGTGCATGACCCATTCCAGGATAATTAAGTGGTGCATGACCCACCCCAAATAATTAGGTGGTGCATGACCCACCCCAGGCTAATTAGATGGTGACTGACCCACCTCAGGATAATTAGATGGTGACTGACCCATCCCAGGATAAGGGACAAACTATTATAGGCAGTAAGTGTCCAACAGAAATTTGACCAGAGCTTGGCTTTAATGGTGCATTACCAGCTTTTTATATTCATGCAACACAATGTATCTCTTTAAGACAATACATGCCACCACAAAATTCTCCTAGTGGTAAATAGGTTGCACCTATGGCAGATGTGAAGTTTTCTCTTACAACATTACATCACTTCTTAGTAACTTGACCGTTACAATGAAATGTATTTATATTGAAAAGGTTACATAGATTTTCCACTTCTTTAAGGTATAAGATATGCTTGCCGAAAGGGAACTTCTGCTGCTATTTGCTAATGAATTATGGAAGTTAAAAGGGGGATTCTTCTTTATTTTTAAGTTTTGAAGAATGTGACTTCTTTGGTAGCTTTCCAGAGACCAGAACATCAAACAAGAATCCCCCGCCCTCTATAGACTTGAATGATATTCCTATTCCAGTGCTGCTGAACCAAAATATTTTAAATTATTCAGCCAAACTGCATCAAAACAGATCAGAGGCATATCCCTGCAACACTGTAAATAAGTATGCAGAGCCAGTCACCAGCTATATTACATGCTAAGGGAATGTCTGTGTACTGGAAAACAAATCCCAGACATTTCTAAATCCAAAAACAAGATAATACACAAATAATAAAAAACAAAGGCAGATCTTTCACGATTAAATCCAGGGATAAAGATCTGTACAGAAATATATGGCATTCACTGGTGAAAGCCATAAAATACAGAGAATGGCCCAAAGTGCAAGGTGCTGACACCTATAGGTTGTGGCAGGAAGTACTGGCTAAATGGGCTGCAGCCAGACGACATCTCTATGTGATGAACATTTCTATGGCTGATTTAATGCGGGGGTCTAACAGTTCTGGCATATTTTTTTATCAGTAATTATTATTTGATCAGCAATTCTAAATCCCACAACAAATGCACACTAAGAATTGCTTGAATGGAGGAACAAATAGTTAATGACGTAGCATAGTTACAGAAGCATAGTCACCTACATTAGTACACACAAAGTGACCCATTGTCAGAGGCTGAGGCCGAAACAGCATGACTTTACTAAGGGCAGATCATATCACTAAAGTGTTGGATGAAGGTGGTGCTGTGGATATCACTTTGACACTGTGCCACATGAGGAGCTCACAGATAAGTTATTGAAATTAGGACCTAATCTATGGATAGTTCAGTGGATTTCCATTTCGCTGAAGGATCAATATCAGAGAGTTGTTGTTAATGGTGTGCAATCTGAACAAAGGCGAGTTATAAGTGGTGTGCCACAAGTCTCTGTCCTGGGCCCCATTCTTTTTAATATATTTGTAAGTGACATAGGAGAAGACTTGGTATGAAAAGTTTGCCTGTATTCTGATGATACAAAGGTAAGTAACAGGGTGGACAGTCCTGGAGGTGTCTGCAACATTGCAAATGATTCACTGTAAAAAATGGGGAAACTGTCATTGTATGTCTCTAAATGTAAAATCATGCACTTGGGTAGAAGGAATCCCCACTCTGAGTATCCTATGGGCAGTACTGAGCTAGCCATGACTTTAAGGATACTGATTACTGAAGGCTGCCAAATAAGTGGACAATGTAGCCAGGCAGTAGGAAAAGCAAGCAGGATGCTCGGCTGCATAGCTCGAGGCATCACCAGTAGGAAGAGGGAGATTTTGAAGCTGCTGTATAGAGCCCTGGTGGGGCCAAAGCTGGAATACTATATGCAGTTCTGGAGACTTTACCTACAAAAATACATTATTCAAATAGAATGGGTCAAAAGGGGGCAACAAAAATGGTGGAAGGACTGAAAGTTTAAACTTATCAGGATATCGGGAGAGACCTTAAAGTGGACCAACACCCAGGATTTTGACTATCCTGGGTCTTGGTCCACTTCGGTGGGGCACCCCCGATCGGGGTGCCCCGCTGTGTGAAACCCCCCCTAACCCCCCGAAAAACTCACCTCTCCCCGCTCCCAGCGCCGACGTACAAGGGGAGAGCTGGGACGTCTAAGCGCCGCCGGCCGCCGCCGCCTCCCTCGCGTCACTTTTGACGCGCGCGCCCCCGCGCCGGCCATTCGCAGACGGCCGGCGCGGAGGCGCGCACGCCTACAGGGGCGCGAGGGAGGCGGCGGCGGCCGGCCGCCGCCGAAGATAAGGTAGGTGAGTTGGGGTGCTTGGGGGGGGGTTTCACCCCGCGGGACATCCCGATCTCGGATGTCCCGCGGGGTGGGGGGTGATCGGCCCGGGAATCTTATAGATTCCCGGGCCGATCACCCCAGGGTGTTGGTCCACTTTAAATGAACCAAAACCCAAGATTTTCACTCGAGTTTTGGTCTGTCCCCCTGGGGCACCCTGGTCTGGGGTGCTCCGCTGTGTGAAACCCCCCAGGTTGCCGAGGTCACTTACCTCTCCTCAAGCCCAGGCTGTGGCTAGAGCAGCCTGCTGGAATCCTAGCCGCACTTACGAGTGGCACATGGCATAGCTCGGCTCCCTTCAGCTGTGTGCGGCCAACACTGCCATTCAGTTGCTGCTGGTGGGACCACGTACAGCCAAGAAGGGAAGTAAGCAATGCTGGTGCCAGTCGCACATGTGTCGTGGTCTTGAGAAAAAGGTAAGAACATCTAACATCCAAGTTTGGAATGCCCCGTGGGAGGGAGTAGGCCTGCCCCAGAGTCTCATAGACTCCAGGGTGGGTTTTGGTCCACTTTAAAGAACTTAGTTTGTTCAGTCTGGAGGAAAGAAGGGAGAGAGGGGACGTGATTGAGACCTTTAATAATGAATATCTAATAAGGTTAGGGAGGGGATTTTTAAGAAGAAACGTAATGATAGAAAAAAGGGGCACAACCTGAAGTTAGTCGAAGGAAAGATCAGGAGCAACGTAACACAATATTATTTTACAGGAAGAGTAGTAGATGTTTGGAATAAACTTCTAGCAGAGGTGGTTGAAAAATTGTCAGATATCACACAGTCCAGCTGTGGACCCCAATATATTGAAATGCAATACACTTATCCATTATGATGTCTGCGTTCAAAATAACGTGGTTTCATCTATAATACGCTCCCCATTATTGGTGCCAAATGAAGTGTTATATCGAGGTAGCAGTGCATTTTCATCACAGACAGCCCTTTGCTCTGCCTCTGAGGAGATAAATCCATTACATTTTCTGCTTTCAGAGTGGAGTGGCCATTACTTCATGATACATTGTAATGGTTTACAATGTATCACAATGTAAAGGACGAGCGGAAAATGTATTCAGCCCCTCACCAGAATAGCAGGCAAATGATACATGTCCTTTAAAATGGAACTTCAGACTAAAATTGACCCGTCGCCCTGCCGCCCTACCCTGGTGCTGAGGCAGGACAGGGGGGCCACTGTTGCTCCTCAGGCGCTCCGGATCCTGGGCACCGCTATCTGGAATGCCGGAATGACACAAAGTCGCATCGCCCAGTTCCGTGCATGCTCCCATCCCATTCTAGTGAATGTGTGGCGGGAGCACACGTGGATTCGGGGGATGCGGCTCTGTGTCATTTTTAGCGGCAGCCACACAGGGCCGGGAGGAGCGCCTGCCTGAAAATGTCTGCCCTGTATACATAATGATTGCAGAATAACACACTGGGAGAGAAGAAATGTCGCTGGAATATAAACTTTATATGAATAATATCATTTTTCTCCTCAAAATCAATTTATCTGACAATCATATTCACACTTTTTTGCCAAATTAAACTGTGCATCATTATCATAAATACATATTAATATGTTCAGGGCAGTTTCTAGGGGAGGCGATTGCCAAGGCCATTGGGGGTACCCTTATCCCAGCCATCCTGTTTTCTACAGATGAGTAGGGCCCCTGTTAGTGGTGCAGGTCATAAGACAAGCCCCTCATCTCCCAAAAGAAATATATATATACCAATAAGCCCACTTCTTAACGTGTTAAAGTGGTGGAAACCCAAAAATGGGTCCATCACTCAATCTATGCCCTGCCCAAACAGCAGGGCAATGCTGCTGACTCAATGGTGGCCCAGTTTTCAAGTTGGCTGGCCGCGCCCCAGCACGCTGTCCGGATGCACGCGCTCCTCTGCCCAGTCATTTAGAAAGGCTGCACCAGGGGTGTACACACGGAATCATCCATTTTCTGAGCTTCCTAAAGACTGCTTGGGGGTGCAGTCCTCAATTATGGTCCAAATGTTTTACAGGTCTCTGAAGGTATCTACAACATGGAAGATGAATCATCTTTACTATGGTCCCACAGCTGTCCCTGACCACAGCAGGGTGTGCTCAAGACTCAAACAGCTGTGCCATGGCACGCCCTTCCCAGCTCAGCCACACCCAGAAATGTAAGCAAACAAAGAAGCTTCACTTAGAATACATAAGGTATTTACATATGATCTGATATTTTGAGTTTTAAAATGGCCCATTGTACACAGTTCCCATGGGGGTAAGGTGGGAGGAATTTAAAGCGGTCCTTCACTCTGAATGAAGAGCCCATCTTATATGTTTCCCACACCCTGTACATACAGATTGCTCACATTAAAAATCATCCTACCTGCATCTACTGCATGTTATGAGCCTTTAAACATCCAAGATGGCGGCTCATGGAACATCAGGCAGCCTGCAAACAGGAAATGCCTTCTGACTGTGGTGCTCTGAATTCTGGGATTGCTGACCGTCTCCTGACCCCAGCTTTGCTCTGTCTGAGCAAAGCACAGCTATAACCCCCTGTACTTTATCCCACTCTCCTCTCCTCAGTAAGTGTGATGCTTCTGAGTCAAGATGGCGGCGCCCGTATCCCAAAGTCCTGAACAGAGTTGCAGCCCAGTGGGGGAAAGAATAATAATAAGTGACTAAAAACGTAAAATATATTAACTTTAGATGCTGGGAAATCATTTCTTAAGGGTTTGGGCTTTTCAATAAATCATGGTGAAGGTCCGGTTTAATGTGCACCTGGACAGGGAGTTTTAATGGTAAATCCACATTCCAAGTCCTCAGTGTACAGTGGTGCTGCGATAGCGGAAGGTAAGTGGCGTGTTTTGTACCTGAGAGCACCCTGATCTGCAGGTCTGATGTGTAAAGTGGACTTTCCTTTCAGCTAGTGAACAAGTAGGCACAACCTAAAGCTATTTTGCTGAAAGAACTGGTTGTTAACTGACAGGGCTGAGTGCTTTGGCTTCTTTAAGATTCTGCTCTTGCACCTCCCAAGTCAGTTAGTTAAATACATTTAGTAGTGGTCTTTTGATTAGAAGGATAGGGAGGTAAGGTAAGTAAAACTTTACCCATTTTCTCTTTTTTTCAACAAAAAAACCCTCAACTTTCCTTTGAAACAAAGGTTTTGTGTTCCCCTCGCTTTATAAATACAATATTACACTTTGGAGCAATGTAGTCCTAACTCTGAGGAGGGAGATATGAGATAATGGGCACCACTACTATGTTCTTCTTATGGTATTTCTGTGATGTGTGTCATGGCCTAATAATGATGATAGTGGTTGTATTTAGATTTCCTGATCCTCTATCTTGTTGGGGGGGGGTTGGTCTCCTGAGTGTCCCATACAGCCTACCATTCTAACAGCCATTTTACCTCATAGGCTGGTTGATCTCTCTCCTCTAGCAGCGTCTGGGTTGCCCTGGGGACCAGCTCACTGCTCCTCCCATAAGCAGGAACCTGGTCTCCTCCTACATAGCTGTGATGAGGGGACACACTATTAGGCTATTTACACACCATGGTTCTGCACAGGCCACCTGCACCACCCCAATCCTTAAACTTCTATAGGGACGTGTGCCGCATGTTGTCATTGCAAACTGCAGCGCACTGATGTGAAAGGGCCGATTTATTTCATTTGGCTGGGTTTTCTGGCCGTTGGAGTATTTATACAATGCTTGAATAAAAAAGGTAGGTATCTAGCACACCGTTTGGTATAATAGAATGTGTTTTTCAGTACTGGGTGCAAGCTTAATCCAAGGGCACCTCTCCTTAAGTGCCCCTTAGACTCATATACAAGGCAAATGGATTAATGCACACCACTCAATAAATTCGTTTGCAAATAAAGATTATATTCAAAAAAGGTTCAAACATACATATATACAGAATATTCTTCCAGATTGTATATTCGAAAAGGATACAATATTGGTATTGCAGTATACAATATGCGCACAGTCTCCAGGATCATAGCCCACCTCAAACAGTAGAGATAAAAGTAAGAACACTATATGACAAAATATATACTAGTAGGCAAAAAGACCTTAATGACTATAGTACCTATGAGGGGTTGCTAGACTGGTCCTGAAGAGTGTTACAGCTGTGTTGCCTGAATGAAACCATATCTGACCACTGTAGTTAAGAAAAGGTTGTGGATACATAGTCATAGATAAATGCAGTGCACAGTATCTGGTCAGAATATGTTCCAATAGCCAAGCATCATCCCAGATGTAGCCCAGATAATACAATCATAATCAGGGTCAGGGCCTCGGCCTCGAAACGTTGGCAACGCATGCGATCACAGTGCTCAGGCTATATGCTTGTTTGTCTCTATGCACTGTTATGATAAGCGTCATGATTTTATTGTGATTATGATTGTATTATCTGGGCTATGTCTGGGATGATGCTTGGCTATTGGAACATATTCTGACCAGATACTGTGCACTGCATTTTTCAATAATCCTGTATCCACAACCTTTCCTTAACTACAGTGGTCAGATATGGTTTCATACAGGCAGCACAGCTGTAACACTCTTCAGGACCAGTCTAGCAACCCCTCATAGGTACTATAGTCATTAAGGTCTTTTTGCCTACTAATTTGTTTTGTCACATAGTGTTCTTACTTTTATCTCTACTGTTTGAGGTGGGCTATGATCCTGGAGACTGCGCGCATATTGTATACTGCAATACCAATATTTTATCCTTTTTCTGAATATACAATCTGGAAGAATTTTCTGTATATATGTATGTTTGAACCTTTTTTGAATATAATCTTTATTTGCAAACAAACTTATTGAGTGGTGTGCATTAATCCATTTCCCTTGTATATGAGTATTTATACAATGCGAACAGCCTGGTGTAAAAGGGGCCTCACACTGTACTACAGCCAGTGCTGCCTGCAAAAAATAAAAGTACCGGTATATTGTTTCTGTTTTCCTTTTATTTTTATCTTTTTACACTACTAACTGTAATGGAAAGCAAGTGGAGGGCAATTGGAGGCTATGGGGGGGTAAAGCCTGTACATTAGACACAGTTGGTTTGCATTTAAGCGGATCCAAAACCTTGGTGTCCAGCCCAGTTTAAAGGTTCCAGGGCTGGCCACTAGCATTCCCCCAGGGCATCCTATACTGAAATGTCCGGTTGTGTGAAATCCTCGGGTCCCCATTGAACTCACCTTTACCAGGGATCGCATCTCCGGGTTACCTACAACTGTGCTTGCTCCAGCAACCAGCCATTCAGATAGGCCAGGCACATGGGAGCACACACTTCACAGGGAAACTGGGGGATGCAGCCAGCTGACTGTTGCACATCACTCGGCAGCCTGAGGTACATGGGGAAGGTCACAAAAAGTGTTTTAATCCTCTACCCAGAAGAGCCTATACCCAGAAGGGAAGTATATGTCATCACTTTCTATCCCCAACCCAATGTCCCAAAACAGCCTGTGTTTAAGGGGCAGTTGTGGCCTAGAGGTAAGGGGAGCGAACTTGTGACTGGAGGATGGCAGTTTCGAATCCCAGTCCTGGGACATGACTGAAGTGCTCTTGAGCAAGGCACCTAACCCCGCAACTGCTCCCCGGGTGCCGTAATTAGGGCAGCCCACCGCTCCAGGCATGTGTACACTCACTGCACGGATGGGTTAAATGCAGAGGATGAATTCCTATGTATGCACAAGCATACAATGGCCATCTATGCATTAAAAAAAAAAAAAAAATTACTAAAGCCTTTGCCCAATATTCATACAAACATTAACAGGATGCAGTATGCTGTCAGAATGGCAGCCATAATTAATTAATTAATTCAGTTACCAGCTAACTCGTGCCTGGGCACCTGTGGACACCACAAAAAAAGTTTTATTGTTCTCAATTTAACTTATACTCATTCCATCTTCAGTCCCCCACTGGGCACTGTCTTCCTCTGATCCTGCAGGTCTTCTTTGTCCTGCGCCATCTAATCTTCGATGCTCTTCAGGGCCCCCTCCAGCATGTAGATGTGGCAGCACCGGCCATCAGAAGCTGATGGCTGCGCCGCCATGTGGATGAAGGGGTACATTATTGCTGACATCACAGTAGAGGAGGGGCCTAGGGGGTCCTCTAGGCCCTCCCCTTTTGTGACATAAGTGATGTTGGGTAGATACCAAAGAGGCCCCACCTCTTAATATAAAAGCCGCTCCCCAGCGGCTCATCATGGAGTCCTCCGGCCAGGAGCTGGAATGAATGCATCCTTAGATGCCCCGGCAGCATACATTTATAGAAGCCTGCGTGGGAGCCTGGAGGGAGCAGATAAGTATAAGTTAATTAAGATTATAAAGTAATATTTTTATCAAACTTGTGTGTTTTTCCACTTTCACTTTGAACTGCTAAGGGGTCCCATTACTAGACACATTAACCATCTTTCACTCAGACAGATACGTTTTCAGCAGCGGGTGTGGAGTCAGAAGATAAGTGGAATAGGAGGCATCAGGAGGCTACAAGTGATGTCCGGCAATCCTGGCTGGTGGAAGTATATGCGGCAAAGTGGTCCACGGCTCAGGCCCGGCCGCCACTACATTAACCCAGTGGGCAGTTAAAGAGATGTAACAACCCTGCCCATGCTTAGTTGTCCACGCGTCAGTTGTGATGTGGACCTTGCAACATATAGAATTATGCAGTGCACACCTCATTTTCTCCACAACCTGTTGGTGCAGGGCAGGGATGGCCTGCCGGAAAAAATTGTGGCGGCTAAGAATGATATATTGTGGGGCACCTCCGACATAAGATTTTTATTGGCACCACGCTCTAACTAACTGAGATAACTAGCCCCCCTCGTTATAATATCTTTAAAGCTCTTCAGCTCCAGCAGCCAGACTGGGAACATGTCACAGGCAAGCACAAATAAATGTTCCTCATGGAGGCCTACTCATTGGTGGTGGGGTGCTGTTGGTCTGCACTTGACCTGGGGCTGGGCATTTTGGAGCTGGCACTCCACTGTTGAGCGCATGCGCCAGGCCAGCCAAGCTCAACCCAAGAGTGATACTAGGTTCAGCACTGTTGATGCGCCACATCGTGCCCACCTTTAGGTTTATCATCAGCAACCTCTCTGGATGAGGATCGCAGGAAAGAAGGAAGCAGGGCAGGAGGCAACGAGTAAAGGCATAACAGTAATACTAACCATGTTTTTCTATTTGCCTTGCAGGTTCCTGTTGATAGACTTCGTTAGCAATTTATATTATTGTTATGTAAGACGCTGGGCTCCGTGCTCTTCCCATGCCACTCATTTTCCAGCATGCTGCCACAAACAAGTCCTACTCAAAAGCCTCCAAAACCACCCCTCAGCTGGCTGCTGCTGGTCTGGCAACCCACCCTGCAAGCCCCATGTGGAGTTGCCAGACACCTGGGAAAATGGGCCTTCCTGCTTTTATATTTTTCTTTTTAATAACACTATTGATTTATTTTTTGTTTGCTTTGTAGGTGCCTGGCCATGGATGTAGAGCAGAGAACACATAAACCCATGGTTTTATATAACATATAAAAAATACCCTTTTCTATACATGTATCAGCTTTAAAATGACTATAAAGGAGATCTTCGTATCATGCCTGTCTCTAACGATTCTCTTCCAGCAGAAAGAAAGCCCAGAGTGGTTGTGGAAAGCCTAGTTGGGAAGCAAGTGGAATATGCCAAAGAAGATGTTTCAAAAAGGGCTGGCATGGTAATTCACCAAGTGGAAGCCAAACCTTCGGTGTACTTTATCAAGATTGACAACGATTTCCATATTTATGTCTATGATTTGGTGAAGGCCTATGAGAAAAAAAGGGGTGTGGTTTCAGCAGGATGAAAAAAAGAATAAAATATATTAGCCGAACTCAGCAACACAGAACTTAAACAGATCTGCTCATCTCTAAATAATACTAGCCATCTTTTTCTGTTTGCTTTGCAGGTGTCTGGTAACAAGTCTTCCTCAGAAACCTCCAAAGCTCTTCCTAGATGTGTTGCTGTTGCTCCAACAACCCACTCTGCGATCCACGTGTCAAGTAGCCATACACCTGGGAAAATGGGCCTTTTTTATTTTAATTATTAATGTTTTTTTTAATTTAATTTTATTAATGAAATGTTTTTTAATTTTTAATAATACTAATATTTTTTTTTTCATTTTTTTGTTTGCTTTGCAGATGCCTCGCTATGGACTTGAGGCAGAGATTATTCAAGTTTTCCCTCGCTGCAGGGACTGGTGGTGCAGCATGCAAATGACCCATGTCTTCTCAGTGTACTGCTTGAAAAAATGGCATGCTGGGGAGATCCTTTTTTTAAGTGGGCATGGTGGGCAGTAGTAGCAATGGGCTGACTGCTGATGGTTGGTACCCATTCCCTTCTTTTGCTGGCTGCCTGGGGCTGCGTGGCCACCGCCTTTTCCACAAAAATCTGATTGCCTTCAGTCCACGTTGGTTCTAGTACTTGTCACTGTCATCGCTACCCTCCTTCTCAGCCTCCACATTGCTGAAAGCCACAGAAGTTGGCACTTTGGGTTTCATCCTCATTGTAGATGTCCTGTCATGTCCACATCCTCCAACACAGTTTGCCTGCAACTGGCGCAGGTGGATGGGCAACAGTATCCCAGCCAGGGTCATCATAGAGCATTAGTGACTTCATGACCTGTGGCTGATACAACAGACACTGCAGACCAAACACAGGCTGGCTCTGCCTGGGGAACAACAGTAGTGATCACTACACACACACACACACACACACACACACACACACACACACACACACACACACACACACACACTGTTCCACTTTTCAATTCACACAGCGTTTCTTTTATATATAGTTGTTCATATGTTTGGAGTGCAGCACTGCTACATGTTCACTATCTTCCTTCTCCACACTAGCTCAACAAGGTAAAACGCTACACAGGTGAGTGGGAAAAGGTCAGCTCCTGTAGCTCCGCATTGTTGAGCGTTTCCTGATCAAGACACATTTGCCACCTCCATGCTTTCAGCCAATGAGTAACGCTAATTATTTTTTTAGTTTAATCTCACTTTATTAAAGTTTGTGTCATACAGAAAAGAAAACACAGGTAGATCCATGGGACAAAAGCAAACAACATGATATACAGAGGAAGATTAAAATGATGTACCACTCCTGGGGGTGGGTATCGGTCTGTGGAAGGCTTGTTGGATGGTATTTGGCACCTGCCCCCGAACTGGCTTTGCCTTCCCGCTAGGCGTTGCCCGTTTGCAGGAAGGCTTTCACCGAGGCGGAGTCCCTGAATATCATACAGTTTGTCCAGGTGGCCAGGAATTCCTCCGGAATTCCTCTGTGGCTCCTTTGTCTCCCAGAACCCTCCCCTCCATTCTCATGATAGTCCATTTCCCAAAACCACTCCCCCAAGTTTAGGGGACTGGAGGATTTCCAGTGCCTGGGTATGATCATTCTCCCTGCTGTTAAAAAGAATCTAAGGACACCTCTTTTCGTTTTGGCTAGAGGGCCTGGTATCACAGAGAGGAGGACCAACTCAGGAGAGTTTGGTACCGAATAGCCCTCTACCTTTTCCTGGATCTTCAGAATCGTGTCCCGGAGCTTGTGGATCCTAGGGCACTCTCACCAGATATGAAGCACACTACCAGCTGCCAAGCTGCATCTCCAGCAGGTACCTGGTTCACTTGGGTGGTAAACTGCCATTTCTGCTGGGCATCTGTACCATCTCGCGAGCAATTTGTAATTCTTCTCTTGTGCAGTGCTAGCTACTGAAAGTTTGTGTGTTAAGGTGAGTATTTTTGAAATGTCCTCCCCTGTTTCTGTTTCCCACTTGGTTAGGAATTCCAGGGATGAGGCATGCTGAGCCTCCACCAGCAGCTTGTAGATTAGCGAGATTACATGCTCCGGCGGTTCCGGTAGCACCAGCAGCTCTTCAAAAGGTGTCAGGGGGAACATTGCACTTCTAAGGCGGTCTCCTGAAGAGAAGAACCTGCCTGCGGGGAAGCCACGAAAGGTGGTGCCCTGGCATTTTTGTGCCTTTAGCTCTGCTAACGCGGGCATTCTCCCATTCGTGAGGCTATCACAGGCTCTGCGGGGTGAGAGGGCCCGGGCTGTGGACTAGCCCACACTGCCACTGTAGCTTAGCCCATTTCTACAAGAAGTGCTGAGACAGAAAAGGTAAAGCCTTCCTCTTTCTGGACTCGCCCAGTGAGGAAAGCCAGGGGATGGAGCAAGGGTTAAATCCAGTAAGGTCCTGCTTGAGCTTGATCCAAAGCTTGTCCCTCCCCCTGTACTTCCAGTTCGTCACCCTCAAGAGGACCGCAGCAGCGTGGTAAAGTTTCAGATCCAGGGCTCTGCACTAGTAAATGTTTTCTGTTGTTTACACACAGCTTGTGCCTTGATGCTTTTAGAAAAACCATTATAGCATGCTACCTATTGATCATTTGCAGGATCCACATCATCCAAACAACCCCTTAGTGTCTCGATGCCGATTGGTCCTGCATTCACATAAATTAAAATGACAAACACCACCATCTTGCTGCTGTGGCTTAGAATGAGGGCACATCTGCTTTTTAGTCCGGCGTCCATTTATTAGAATGATGGCACATACTAGGTATTTCACACATCCACTCGTCCATTCCCTTGTGGTGCACAGCCACATAGTCTTGGCACGTGACCGTGGCCTTGCTCATGCTGTGGTTAGAGGGCATGGCGGCAGCAGTAGGTGGCCCCAAAATAGGGCTTTGTTGATTTCTGTTGCTGGTGCAGATGTATTTCAAACTGCTACCTGACAATCTAGTGTTGGTGGCCACCAGCACCCCACAGTTACTGAGAATGAGCCACATATGTCTGCCACCCCTGAAGTTGCTGCAGGTGTGTTGGAGGGTCGCAAGAAATAGGCGGCCAATCGTGAGCCAGAGTTTAATCTTGCAGATAACATCAAGCTGGTCCAGCTCACTCTTGCAAATTGGTCACTCTTGTATGGGCCACAGAGTCATGGCCTCAGTAAGACTACGTGGACAAAGATCTGGGCTGGAATTGACGAGACGCTCAATTACACAACTGCACATCAGCGGACCATTGCAGCAGTGAAAAAATGATTCAACACACGTAGGGCCCTCACCAGAAAAATTGAGTCTGACATGCTCATTGAGCGTAAAGAACAGGAAGGCCCCATGAATAGCTACCATGAATATGAGGTCATGTTGAAGCACAAGATCGCTTTATGTCGGCTGCAGGGTGTGGATGTGCAGGATGACACAACAGCTTTGGTAAAAGGTAAGTGTGGTTTGGTGTTACAAATTTCTCAGTCCTTGTTTAATGTTCATGCTCAAACTGTTGCTTTGTTGTCTGGCCCAGCTGCAGCTGCAGGATCAGATTCGGAGGGGGCAGATGATTCAGAATCACAACCTGACAACAGCCAACCGCTGGAAGTCAATGTTGGAGCCAGCAATAGTCACCAAGTCAACACATCCACAGCCAGCTGTTCCTCAAGCCAACCGAAGCATGTCTGTAAGTTGCCTATTCACTTCTTCTGATCCATTTCCATTGGCAAATTGGTTTCTTAGATGTTTTCACCTGTTGCCATATCTTTGTGTTACCATTGTTTTCCTTTACTCTGGTTCTTAGGCCACTGTGTCCCACGCTCCACACCCACAGCTGTTCCTCAAGTCAACCGGAGCCTGTCTGTAAGTTCACTCTTCATTGTATAACACAAAATTGTATGCTCATATTTGCTGGTAACATGCCTACTGAATGGTTCAGTTGTGTTTCCTGATATTGATGGTTATAAGCATTGTGATTTGTGGACACACTGGTCCACGCTAAACACAGTCCCCAGCTTCTGGTTCTGTCAGCCTGATTGGGATTGCCTTATTATGTTGTTAGTGCCTTTTTTTAAAAGGTTTTAATGTTTTAATGGCCATTGGCCAATATAGAGAATAGCTTTTTATTCCATTGGACTATTACATAATCTATGTAGGCCACATTGCTTGTCTGTGTGTTTGTAGGCAGCATTGAGATCTGTAGCACCTATGGCTGTTTGGAATCCTACATCCAAGACCAACATGCGACCCCTGTCTGTAAGTGCTACTTTGGTAGCTAGCTGATATCGGTCAATTTAAACATTTAGGTTATTTGTCCCCTACTCGGCCATGCCATTTTTTTTTGTTTTTCTCTGGAATAACTGTTAGGCCTTCCCTTGGGAATTCCATTTCTGCCATGGAGTATGGAGGAGATGGCTAGTATGTGAGTCACTACATCTGTCTGGAGCATTTCAATTTTGATATTTGTCCAACATGGCTGATGAGGTCTCCTATATGGGGCATGGCCCAGATAATACATCCAGTTGGACTGTCATTGCGTTTGTTATTGCTGTGGGATATGTCATGTTGGGCGGCTTTAAACAAGTTCATGTACTTTTCTTGACAATTGCAAGTTGTCAACACTCTCCTTTTGTGCCTCTACTCCAGCTTGTTATGATTGCCCACCATTATCTGAGGAAGACCAGCCGTCCACTCCACCAAATGTCCGAAGCATCAGGGGATGAGGCAACACAGACATTTGAACCTTGATTATTTATCTTGTACAAATACACAGTTTATGCTTCCAAAGTGTGCATGTTGCTAGCTGACATTGGCTGCCACACATTTCACATTTGACATGTGTTAATTTACAGGATGAAACATTGGTTTCTCCACTTATGCAAACACCTTCTGTAAGGGAGACATCCGATGATTCAGGTCTTCATGCAACCCAGCAATTTGGATCCACCTTGGTAAGGTAGATATTTATAAATAATTATAGACAATAGCCCCTTTAGGCCCACTTATCTGGACTTTATTAATGTTGGCAACCAGCAACACAATTACAATTGCCATCACTAACACTTTCAATGAAGTGTGTGTGTTGATTTAAAGTTTAGACCCGGCCACACACTAATCAATCCGATGTGTGAGCTGACGGATTACCAAAAACCCAAATACAAACACAGCCATTTGTGCTATTGACCTTTCTTGTCTCATTTTTAGGCTCCATTGGTGATAGTTGTGGAGGTGGAAAGGTGACCCAGTAGTGCACAGCTATATGAGCTGGGTACGCAAATGCTTCACACATACAATAGGCAACATCAACACAGCCAACTGGCCAAAAAAATTGCAGGCATCGAACGGCAACTGCAGCAATTTCAATCAGAAAGGAATCCTTTCTGTATTGACTGGAGGGGAGGGGGGCGGTTTGCTTCGGCTTGGAACACAGCTCCTGGCAACACCACATCACTTAAATATGCACAAGGAATGCAACAGATTGCAGGTAGTCAAAAACATAAGAAAAAAAATATTAAATCAGTTCAGCTCTTTGAGAGCATCAAATGCTATTGAAAGTGGCATTTCCCTTTGAGGCAATTGAGACTGTGGGACTGGGTTTTTCAGAAGCAGGGCTGTCAGGTGTGTAGCAAGATGGCTGCTCCCATGCAGTTAAAGTGAAACTATGGTCATAAAAGACCATAGTGCATTTTTAATATGCATCAGAGGGGCAGCCCAACCCAGGCTCCCCTGCGCAAAAACAAACAAACAGATGCTTTAATACTCGCCTGTTCCAGGTTGCATTTCCAAGTGAATACCAGCAGCCTATTTACTAAGCTTTGATTTTTTGACGGGAGGTTTGTTTTAACCCAACCACAGCGCTGCCCATATACTAAGTGCACTGTACCAATGTTTACCTGCATTGCAATTTGTATAGTCTATTGAAAACTATACAATGCGATGAGATGCAGATGAGACATGGTTACATGCATTTCAAGACCTACCCTCCCCGCAACAAAGAAGCAACCGCAGCACATTAGCAGGGTGTGAACAGGGCCAAGTTTTAAGAGCTGTAGTGACATCCGCTTTCCGCTTTAGTATATGTATTACTTAGAGGAACACTTAGAGGAACAGCGCCATCTGCTGGCCTTATTTAAAACTGCTCAGTGCCAGCTACTATGTATGGATCTCATCATATACTGTTTCCCCGAAAATAAGCCCTAGTTTGAATTTTTTTTAGGATTTTCACAAATGCTTTAAAATATAAGCCCTACGCCCATTATTAGTCTTACCCTGAAAATAAGCCCTAGGGTGTTTTTTTAGCATTTTCACAAATGCTTTAAAATATATGCCCTACCTCCAAAATAAGCCCTACCACTAGAAAATAAGCCCCAGTTACAGAGGGATGGAGTGGCTGACCCCCCCATCTGTGCCAGCTGCTGGGGAGGGATGGTGGCGGCTGGGGTGCCCGCTTCTCCCCATCAGAGACACTTGCAGCAGAGGGGTGGGGGGGAGCTATCTATCTATCTATCTATCTATCTATCTATCTATCTATCTATCTATCACTCTGCCTATCTAGCTTTCTGTCCCTCTTCCCAGCTATCTATCCATCTATATATGCTTTTGCCTATCTATCTCTCTACACATCTCTCTGTTGTTGTTTAAGGGAAAAATTAGACATCCCCTCACAACGAGCCCTACTCAAAAAAATCATCTAAGAACTGCCTTATTTTGGGGGAAACAGGGTACCCGTCATGATCAGCCATGTCCATCCCCACAATATGATAAAGGCTGACTATGGTGAGTTCTTTCCTACTTTAGAACACAGATTGATTAATCGTGTCCTCAGCAGCAACCAATTAATTTGGAAGGGGTTATGGTTGTTAGGTTATCCCCATAAATAACTATAGAAACTGCAGCAAAATTTATGAGAACACAAAGTTAAAGCTGGGCTGGCAGATCCTACTTTAATCCTGGAGTTCTTCTTTAGTGTTTATGGTTACAGCTACATATAAAGAGTTATGTGCATGAATATGTTTAATGTGCATTCTTGCTGGGCTGCTGTTTGGCAGGCTGAAGTGATGGCACTATAATAATTTACAAGTAATCCTACTTGCTTTTTCCAGCTTAATGACCAGGCTATAAATCATTAGGAATCTCAGTCACAGTCTTCATCTTGATAAATTGCCCTCCTAATGTATGTGTTTGAGGTGACTGCGGTGCAGCAGATCTGCCAGTCCATTTCATTATTAGATCATATATTAATAGATGCGGTGGCCTATTTATTGTACTTACTATAACCATTGTTTGTTTCTAACTATGCCTGCCATCACTCTTTCTTCGAAAACCTGCTTAGGTCAGCTATTTCTCAACTATGTCGATTCCCAGGATTGCCCCAACTCATCTGCCATCTGTCCATTTATTAAACAGAGATGTAAAAGCTCAGACTTGTTTGCATACAAAAGAATAAGTTATTACAGTAAGAAGAGAGGCTGCTTTACCTAGAGGCAGCAGTTGTACCCCTAGAGACTTCCTGCTCTGCAGCACCTTGTTTGTACTTTGTTTTTCCAAAGGAGAGAGGAAGGTGAGCAGCGCGATCGCCCTAGGCACCAACTCTACTGGGGGCACCTTTATCCCAGCCATCCTGTTTTCTGCAGATGAGTCAGGGCCACTGTATGTGATGCAGGCCATAACACAAGCCCCTCATCGGCCCATATTGGGCTCAGTCATGGCGAGGGGGCACTTCCTGCTGCTATTGTTGAGGCACAACATGACACATAACTGTATGGGGGCAGCAGCACCACAGGATGAGTGAGGAGGGGGCAGAATTTTTTACTTCCTGCACTGATCACTATTTTGCCTTGATACTGCCCTGCATAGAACAGCATATGGACTGTTATTTGATCCATGACTGTAACACTTAATTTCAATCTGATGGGCTGCACTAAAATCTATTGTACTGCCCTAGAATTGTTGCATTTTTATATTTCTATTTTTTATTTTTACTTTCCCTTTTTATTTCCTCCTTTCTTATTCTCTCTCTTCTACCTATCTTCCTTCATCCCCTTGCTTTCTACAGTAATTACAGGTCTCTTTTTTCTCTTCTCATCCCCTCCCCCCCACTTTCCCATATCTGCTTTATTCTATATAATGGGTATTAGATATTACCACAGGAGAGACTGCTGAAGACAAAAATCTCTTCCCTATGCTTAAAATGACCTTTTTGGGGGTCTTAAAGTGGGACCACTTAAACCAGTTGGTGGGGTACATGTTTGGGAGGTTGTTGCAGGGTTGTGGCTTATTTGTGGGGATTTGAAGAACAAATATTCTCAGCATGCTACTCATGTGTGTAAGTAGGTGTAGCCCTGTCACTCTTTGGTCCATAAAAAATGTAGGTTATTGAGCCAATGCTCAGCCAATCCATGCGTTTCACTACCGCCATTCAGCCAAAGAGCAGGACCAGTTGTAAACTTCCCAGACATCCTGCATTTGGAGTGACAGGTTTCCCCATAATAGGGTCAATTTACGGTCGGTGCGCAAATACGCTCAGGCGGAGTGCAAACAATTCAACATGCGCATGATTCATGGCTGCCAGGTGCATGTGTGAATTGCACCAAATGGCAAGCGCATGGGAGAAGTGCAAATTGCAGATTCTTGCTCCAATTTGTGCCTTCCATTTTGAAGCACAATTGGCCCCTGCCCCATGCGCTTTTGGCCATCTAAGCGCTTAACTGGTCATGATGGTCCTCCATGTTTCTCCCCGTTTCGATTTCATCTCTCCAGCTTCTCTCTCCAGCTTTTGTACAAAGATTTCTGCGAAGATCTATTTACCACTGTGTTTTCCATTTTGGGGGGAGAATAGAGAGTATAAATGACAACTATGATGGAAAGGGAGCATTTTAGGGGTTTTGCCATATGTACAATGCCATGCCTAAATCTTAGCAGCACCTTACCCATGACTGAGCCCAATATGTGGGAATAAGGTGCCTGGCATATGGCCTGTTGCAGGGTGTTGGTGCTGGATGCAGCAGAGTCAAATTTAGATAGACATTTGTGGTGTAACAAGAACTGGCCTTTCTGGAACATGAAGGCAGTATGAGAATGTCACCTTACATGGTTAATAACACAGACAGGAAAATAAAGTCATAGAGTGAAGCTAAATATAAAGGTAACACAACACAACAGAGACTACAGTTAAGCATTGGTAACAGCGCCATCTAGTGCCATAACTTATCATAACTGTGAATTGCATTAAATCTAGCAGTCTAGCTAGAGTCTAGCTAGAGTCAAGCAGAAGCTGATGCAAATTATTGTATTTACAATAACCCCTTTTTAACAGCTGAAGCTTAGTATTTTAAACCCCAATCTTCATTGTAAGCCACAAGTGTCTTTTAGTGGTCAGGGGCTTAGTAAGGATATCTGCTGTCATATCCTCAGTAGAACAGTAAAGTGACTCAAGAAGTCCCTTGTTCTTGAAGTTCCTCGAGCTCAAAGTGCTGACTTAGGGATTATATTATTTCTGCTTCATCCCTTTCTTGCTCAAAGCAAATCAGGATACCCTCCACATAAATAAGCAAATAGATCTATCTGCCTGTCAATTTTTTGTGTATAAGTAGGGCTCTGCTTTTCTCCTCCAAAAGTTCTCATGTGCAAGCACTTCATTTATTTTCATATTCAATGCTCTGACGGCTTACTTTAGACCATATATACTCCTCTGAAGTTTGCATACTAGGTCTGGCCTTTGCTCATCTTTGAACCCTGATGGTTGTTAACTTGCCATGTAGAAATGCTGTTTTCACATAAAAGTGTTTCACTAGCATTTTCCTATTGTTAGCAAAGTCCTTATTTTAGCATGTCCCCTCTATATTTTTTCCCTGGGGAATCCTGATTTGGGATGCCCTGCTGTGTGAAACCCCCACATCTCCAGTAAATCAATTGAGCAGCACATACGCAGGTTGTGGCCGCACTATGCTATACCTCTAGACAGCCATGTCCCTGCACCAAGCATTTATGAATGGCCAACGTGGGTACGCCCCCTGCTAGAGGCTAGTAGAGATGTGACCACACGTTCAACTCCATTTAGTTGAATCCTAGTCGAAAGGGCTGAATAGACTTCGGAAAGGTAAATTTGTCTAGGGGTATGAGAGGCTTCCTCTGAAAAGTGTAACTTGTCTTTATTACACGGCCCTGTAATTTGTCAAGAACGTCACCTTTGTGTTGCATTAGGTAGGTGACAGTAAATCTATGAAAGTCACTATGTACCTGTTGCCTCTAGGTGTAGGTGATTTTAGGGGGACACATACTTCACTGTGAACTAGGTCAAGTGGTCTTGAAGCTCTATTCTGACTGGCTTTAGGAAGTGTTGCTCTTGTAGCTATGGATTTGATGCAACATGCAACATTCATACTTAACAGTAACTGGACAAGGGATTACTGTCATATCCTGTAGTTCCTGTATGGATTCTGGGTGAGTGTGACCCAAACGCATGTGTCATATGTGCATACAGTCATTGTGTGAGTGCATAGTCTCACCTTTTCCTTCACTGTGTTGAGGTGATACAGATGGTCATCCAGTTTGGCACTTGCTATGGTCTCCTTGCGGTTCAGGATAGAACACTTGAAATTTTTGTCTGTCAGACGTTTCACAGATAAAGAGTTCTCAGAAACATAAAGCACATCCTTCACTGATATGGCAAAATTGTGTCCTACAAGGGTTCCATGCCCATAGCCCTCTGCATGCATTTTATTTCCATCTGCAATGTAGATGGTCTCTTTGTTATTCAGATCAAGTTCTGTGAAAAAGCTTCTATCACTTGCTCCCAATACAGCACCAGCCTTGAAATATATGGTTGCCTATCACTTTAAATAACAGCAGAGGTGGCTAAGGTGACAGAGGGGATGGAATCAGGCCCTAAAGCAGCTGGATGTCCCCGCATCAGGCGGTGACATCCAAAAGGTAAGCAGGGCCTGATGGGGGGGGGGGGGGATATCGACCACATTCAACTTTAGGTCTGATGTTGCTCTTTAAGCTGGTCTCCAAGGTTGCCATCTCTGCATTACATCTTTCTGGCTAACTCTTCCTTTACTTATGAGCCCCCTATACAGTACCTCAATAAGAAAATGTGTGTCAGTCTCAGCAGAAGCAAGCACAGTCCACATCTTGCTTAAATATGAATCTTGGGCTGTACATGGACCCAAGCACTGCTTCTATGCAGGAGCTCCCTTCTGTGTCTAGCATATCTTCCCCCAAGCCCATGTTCTGCTGTCCACTGCCATTAAATATTGTATCTGTATTCTGCCAAGTCCTGTGTATCCAGCTAAAGCTATGCCATAGTAAGTCTTGTTAAAGTGATTGTCCAGGTAGATCTTGGCGCGTGTGGTGTGACAGCACCATTGTGACTGATAGTGGGGAGTATCACACCATTGTAAATGCAGATGCAACTGACAAGGCCAGGGTGATTTTTGGGGGATTCCAAAGCACAGGACTAGTAGCTAATCATCTTAGGGGGACAAAGGGTAAGTATAGAGTTTGTCGTTTTTTTGCCAGGACAATGACTTCAAGTGGACCAAAAACCAGGATTTTGAGTCCAGCCGAGTGTAGGCAAGCAAACTGGGGGCCGCATGCCTGCTACCCTCTAACAGGGAGCGTGCCCGCGCTGGAAATGTACAAAATGCCTGGTGTGGGTGCGTGCCCTGCTAAACTTAAAGTGGGGAGTGCCCACTGCTCGCACATGCAAAGTTGGATCAGGGGAGAAGGTGAGATTACTGGGTGACTTGGAGGGTGTCACACAGTGGGGCATTCTGAATCTGGATGCCCCGGGGGAGAAAAACAAGCGCTGTCGGGCCTGGGTTTTGGACCAGTTTAAAGACTGTGCCCTGTCAGGTCATTGTATTACCAAGTCCTGACATGTTTAAGTATTTGCCTTCCTGCGTCCCCAACATCATGATGTTCTTCTTGATCCTTTTTTCTGCCGAACCACTTGCTGCATAACCTGTAGAATCCTGCAGAATCTGTGTCATGTCATGGGTCCAGTAACCAGATTGTGGCACAGTGCTAAATCTCTCCTCAGTGCCCCCTTGTCTACTTTGAGATAGACAGTTATGTAATTGATTTGTTAGCCCAGGCAATAGTTTTTTGAGGCATGCGCATTGATATTTACACACAGAATTTTGACCCTTCTAGGTGTTGTTACTCTGTAGCAGGTATGGGATGCCCTGCTGTATGAAATCTCCCAGATCACCCAGAAAAACTTCCAGAGATTCCAGTATACTAATGCATGGCATAAAGCGCTGATTTAGAAAAGCATAGGGAGCAGAGAGCAGCTGCATTCTGTTGGTGATGGCGGCTACATGCTGGTTTTAGTATTCTTTTTAAAGTGGACTGTCACCCAGGGGTGATCGGCCCGGGAATCTATAAGATTCCCGGGCCGATCACCTCCCTCACCGCGGGACATCCAAGATCGGGATGTCCCGCGGTGAGGGACCCCCCCCAAAACCCCCGAAAAACTTACCTCATCGGCGGCGGATAGTCAAAATCCTGGGTGTTGGTCCACTTTAAGTGATGAGGGCAGGGAGGCTTATATGCCGGGTGTCATCAGCGCTCATACCATTCTGATGTCCAAGGAAATCTGAATGGAGTAAGCACCCCTGGCCGCATCCCTGCCTCTAGCTGTGGGCCTGCCCATGCCAGCTATACAGAAAGACCTGTTGCAGGTGTGCGCCTAGATAGAGGTATGAAGGGAATGAGGCCAACTTGTGGAGATGCAGTGTGGGCTCATGGAAAAGGTGTGTGGATCAGGTGATCCGGGGGGTTTCACACAGTGGGGCATCCCAATTTGGGAAGCCCCATAAAGAGGTAGACCCCC
Organism: Gastrophryne carolinensis; assembly: GCA_027917425.1. Taxonomy (NCBI): domain Eukaryota; kingdom Metazoa; phylum Chordata; class Amphibia; order Anura; family Microhylidae; genus Gastrophryne; species Gastrophryne carolinensis. The sequence goes on along the minus strand of CM051234.1, from coordinate 251,802,345 downwards.
CCCTTGAGCCTTATAGACTTGGGGGGGGGTTGATCTTCTTTAAAAGTTAAGTCATTAAACTTCTTTTCTTACCTGCTTTGGCTGCGGAGATATAAATATGTGTCTGTGTCTATCCTTATTTACTGGGCAGGATGGGAAGGCATCTCCAAGTGAGGGCAATATGAAATGCACTTTTGTGCTTCATATGCCCCTCTGTTGTGATACTTTCAGTTGTTCAACACTACTACAAATCAACATCATGGCATTTGATATACAATTTTACCTTTCACGGGTTTATACAATGTAAAATATTCACCAAAACAAAAATAAAATAAGTGCCAAGATATTTAAAACAATGCTAAGCATGGCAAGTTCCAACACTGTGTGGCTGGAAATTTGCACTATAGACAAATATCTTACTTAGCAAGGTGATCTAAAAATACAGTGAATAAATACTATTTAAAACTTAGCTATTGTACCTGTGCAAAATTAGACTCCCAACAAGCCTGCTAATGAATGTTTATGGTAATTAAGCTTTCATTATGTGGAGAAATGCTTTGTGGCTCTGTTCACAGCAATTAAGGATAATCTTGTGATTTTTGTTCTCATCCATTGTCCTTTTTTCAGGTAGGTAAAGATTTCATCTAAACAAACTTTGGCAACACATTATTTTAACTGTTACTTTTCCTGAACTAACATTCTGTTATGAAGTTTGCTTTTTTGACAATTACACAGAAGCAGGACCATTTTAAAGTTATACTAAAGACAAGACCAATTGTTGTTCCATTGTCTTGGGCCACACGTTGCACTGTCCCAAACTTCAATCTGTTTTCAAAAAGACCCTGTAGTTCCTAAGTTATTTGTAAAAGTATTAGAGCATTGGAGATTTATAGAAAAAATTAAAAGAAACAGTGGGTGTGGCAACAGCGAGATGATGTAAGCACACTCTATATAAATCATAGTAAAAAAATAAGAGCATTGTTGTGCCTATTACTGGCAGCACATAGTATGACCAGAAAAGGGGGGTGAGAGATGCTGCAGGCTAAGTGCGTCTCCAGCCTGCCAGCAAATGGGGTGACCAAAAAGGAGGGAGGAGGGTGGAGTTTCATAGCTGCAGAGAGAGGCAGCCAATCAGGATGCCTGGGGAGGGAGTGGGGGGTGTTTCCGCTCTCGGTCCACTGGAGGTTGAAGGACCAGGTCAGCTGCTGAATGAAGAAGTGATTTCCTTACTAAATAGACTAACATAGCAGGAAGGAAAGCACAGGAGGGACAGTAAAACATTTTAAACTTTTGACTGGCCAATCACTTTAAGATTCATTGGTAGATGCCCCAGGGCAAAAAGGCCAGTGCAGGCACTCTGTAAGTAATTGTGCATTTTTTACTGACCTGCAGCATTATTTAACAATACAGGGGTGATGTGCATACTTGTAAGGGGAGGAGGAAGCAATACACAATGGTCACTATAATATATATTCTGTAGTGTACGTGGCAATCTTTTTATTTTTCTATAGGGCACTTCTTGGCCTTCTTGAAACCATTGGTGCTTGTGTTCAAGGCTGTATTTGGTATTCATGCTGCCCTAGGCAACATTAGTGCTTGTGCCCCCTACTAGTGTGTAAGCTTGGGGACTGCAAGTATATAAAAACATACCTAGTTGCCCGCTTCAACCCTGAAAATGAATTTGCAGACTGCACAGATCTCCCTCACAACCCAAATATTAATAAGCAAAGTAAATAGGTATACAAAGAGCCCCCCCATGACTTAACTATAAGCTGCCTCCCAGTGTGTGCCAATTCCCCCAGCCCCAAAAAATAATATACAGAGTGCACATGGATCTCCCCATAAGCCTCCAATTATGTAATATGCAGAGTGTGGGCATATCCGCTTCTTGGCAATGACTGACTGCCCCCCCCCCCCCCCCCCACAGGTAGGCCTTCCAATCCAGAGAAACATCCTTTGTCATGCAGAGGTTGAAAGGGGCTAAACACAGACAGTGTGTGTTGGGGGGGGGGGCAAGAGGGGTTTAATGTAGGTTGTTGGGGGAGGCACAAAGGGTTAAATGCAGACAGTGTGGGGGAGAGGGTGAGGGGTTAAATGCGAACAGTGTGTGGAGGGGCACAAGGAGTAAGGACAGGCGGGTGTCAGGCACCGCACGCTCAAACCTACCAGCTTACTTTGCCGGTCTTCTTTTAACAGACTCCCATCTTCTGATGAGACACGGGAGTCACATAAAACCAGCCCAGGTGCCTAGGAATGCCTAATGGCTAATACGTTCCTACTTGTGCATCCTGGAATAGCACTCAGAGAGTATACATCAAAAATCGTTGTGCAGTAAGAAGGCGTATAGACATTGATGGACCCTGTCCCCATAGTGCTGGTGGAGGTATGTGTGGTTCTTTGTTCCTTACTATGGATTAGGGATATATTTGTAAACTTAACCCCTGTCAGGAGGCTTTTACCATTGGGCCCAGTTCAGTGTAGGGTGCATTCTCTTTGTAGAATGGCCCATACTATAGTCACCCTCAGTGTGATCCAGTGCCAAATTATCTGGTTACGATTTTTTGTGTCGTGTTACTTCTCCCTTATTGAGATCACATCCAAACATGACCTGTAAATGTTAGCTCTGGTGGCACTGATAATCCACCAATAAACAACAAATGATCCACCAATGATACACTACCAGTTTGCCGTGTAGGGTATATAGCAATCATTTCTGTTCTGTAAGACCACAGACATCTTGATATCTCTGCAAGAAAAGCAAACAAAGTTTCTCAAAAAGGCCAGTGACAGAAGGTTTGAGGAGCGAGGGCGGTTCTTGGACCTAGAGTGGGCGACTCAGGGGGGTGTAGTGTGGGATGAGGGTGCACTAACTCTTTGTAATGCTGATGTTCAGTAATGATGCTCTTGGTAATAAAATAGCCGTTTCTTTATTCAGCAGCTTCACCTCACTTTAGCAGGGCAGGTGACACATTCACATCAGCATAAGTATGGTCTTAATCCCAACTTCCATACTTATAGGATAAGGTTTGCCACGGATCTTCCTGTCCTATCAGCTTTAGTGGTGTGCTGTCTTCACAAAGCTGGCTCCTTCCTCCTGCTGGAATTCTTATCACTCTTCAACTCACACTCAGATGCCGTCTTGGATACACAACTTAGAACAGAACCCTGAACAGTTCTTCCTTGAACAAACATCGCTTCCTGCTTAGCTCCAACACTGTATCTCTTCCCATCCAATGACAGAACATCTCATGTTGCTTTTCTACCTGTTTCCTTAAACTGGAACTCTATTATTCTAACATTATTTATATTTACCCCCCATTTCTTAGGCAACACTGCCATCAAGTGGTTTAACCCTTTTAGTTCTTGACTTCCCCTCTGCTAGTTTGAAAAAAAATGTAAAAAAACACCTAACCCCTCATTCGATCCGCCCAGGTCTCCTCTTCACCTGGGGGCATCCAATCGCCCCCCGGGGCTCTTCTGACTTCCTGTGGCTCCCGAAATACTCTGCCCCGCGCTCCTGCCGCTGCTGTCAGCTGTAAAAAAAAAAAATGTACTCACCTTCGGCTGCGATCCCTCCCACTGGGTCTCCTTTTCACCAGGAGGGGGCTCCGATCGCCCCCCCCAGGGTAAAAAAACGCCCTCTTCCTCACTGACCGGGTCGTCGACTGCTTTTGTGGGCGGGGTGGATGACATCATCTATGACGTCACCAGGCAGCCGGCATTTTTTTTCCACCCCGAGAAACTCAGTCACTCCGGGTGATCGGAGGGGGAAGGCTGGAGGGGCAAGAGGGCTGTGATCTCTTGTCCCCTCAGCCCTCCTCCACCGATCACCCGACAGCTGTCATCGGAGATGATTGCTGGGGGACAGCAGAGGATCGGAGGTGAGTAAAGAAAAAAATAAATGTCATTTTTTATTCTGTGTGGTGTGTTTATTTTTACAGTTAACCCTTTGTGAACTGGTAAGGGATCCATGAGAGCCGGCGGAGAGAGAAGGGGGAAGGCGACGCGGCGTGCACGTGCTGCGTCCTCAGCCGGCAGTGACAATGCAGAAGAGGTACTCGGGAGCACGGGCGGAGGGGGGGGAGCGGGCCCCCTGCTGATCGTGATTGCGCTCAGCCCACAGAGAGTAAGGCAGAGGCTGGGGGAATCACACAGTGCAGCCTCTCGCAGGACAGCAAAAGTGCGGGAGCCGGAGTGGAAAAACTGGGATGGGGAGACTACCCGGCGGAACCCAGTGTATTTGAGCTGCTGGATGGGGGCAAATGGGGGACCTCAGGAGGCCAACTACAGGAATGGCAAGATCCTGAACAGGGGGGGTCCCAGACACTAGGGGAGGCTCGATCCCTCGGTAATCTAAAAGCAGCACACCGCAGCAGGTCCTGCCCCGGTACACGCAGAATAAGGCACCTCTCCGGGCCAGATAATCAAAGTGTTCTTCGGGGGGGAAATTGGATGGAGTGCAGGGGCCTCCGGACTGGGGCCTCACATAACAACAGCCGCAGAAGTGCATGCCCCGCTCGGAAACAGCCTAGCTGAGCCCAATGGGAATAAGGGACTCCAGGAAGAGACACCCCTTGGGGATGGCGCCAGAGTGGTCAGCAGGTGCATCCCGGAAGATGAGGGGCTCGTTCCCAGATCCACTAGAACAACCGCCTGGGAGACGCCCACTTGGGCCCAGTCCCGACTAGCCCTGGAGGGCAATCATTCGACTTCCGACCAGCGGGGGCGATGAGCCCAGCCTTCTCTGAGGGTCCCAGCAGCCGTGCATCGCTGAGATCTCCCGGACGACAGTGGACTCCCCAGAACACGTAGACCACAGATCTCAATTTAGAGAACAATACAATCTCGACATACTATTGAAATTTCTCCCATCCCGAAAGGATTTTGAGAATTACAGAAATAGGATGGAATCGCTACTGAGAAGCGAGCTTGAGGAGGTCACTGGAGCAGTTTCTGAGGTCACTAACAGGGTGAGCTCCCTGGAACAACAGCAAACAACCACGGATCAGCGCCTGGGAGCATTGGAGAGAGCACAAGCAGCAGCACAGCAGGCTATAGCGGATTCTAACCAACAAAACACTAACGTTTTGATGCATTTGGATGACTTGGAGAATCAAAGCCACAGGAATAACATCCGGATCCGTGGGCTGCCAGAGGGGCAGAGACCTGCGTCCTCAGCAATGTAGTCACCAAGATATTCAACAGCATCTTGGACAAACCCATGGAAGAACACATTGAGATTGATAGGGTCCACAGGGCCCTAGGCCCACGCTCCATTGATCCTGCAAGACCAAGAGATGTGGTGTGCCGTGTGCATTTTTTTAGAATTAAAGAGGACATAATGAGGAAAGCATGAGAGAAGCGGCCTATTATATACAAAGGGTCGCACGTCATCCTCCTCCCCGACTTGGCCAGACGCACCCTTCAAATGCGCGGCATTATGTACCGGCTTGGGGCGTGTGGGCTGGGGGGGGCGCGCCCTGGGGATCCGACGTGATTTTGGTCTGGTCGGCCGGCGGTGCGGTCCCCCTCTGGCCCTCCGCTGGGCAGGAGGTGAAAGTGATAGGAATGGTGGGGCGCAGGGGGCTCGCTGCTGCCCCTCCCCGCTGCGGGTGGGGGTGGGTGGCGGGGGGACCTACCGGGAGCAGGTGGGGTCGTTGCTTTTGTTTTAGTTATAATTTCTGGCTGTGATTTTGGATTGGTTCATGGGCGACTATGGTACAGACATGCAGTTTACACATAAGAGAGTGCATCTCCTGGCCTACGTTCGTATCTTCCGCTTCCCCCCAGTAGGCTGGTTCACTTACTCCATATTGGAGGAAACTAGTGAACACAAGCACAAGCACTCTGGTGTTTTTTCCCCTGTTTTCCCAGCAAATCCATATTTTGCTGGTAGATTGCCTTTTTTTTTCTCTATTCTTTCTCTACTATCTTAAAAACTTTCCTAGGACTTCCTTCCCCTTCTCTCCCTTTCTGTCTAACCCCCCCTTCAATCGGCCAACCACCCTTATCCCTACCGTCTGTGCTGGGGGTGGGAGCGCGTGGGCAATGGCAGAGATAATTATAGGCTCCTTTAATGTCAGGGGATTAACATACCAAAGAAACGATCACAGGTGTTGTATGGTATGCATAAGCAGAGGGTGGCCGTTCTACTCCTCCAAGAAACGCATTTCAAAAAGGGACATATACCCGTCATTAAAAACCGGTACTACCCCTCTTGGCATCATGCCCCTAACCCCAACATCAAGGCAACTGGGGTCTCAATAGCCATTCATAAATCCCTCCCCCACAAGGTGCTAGATCTAAAAGTGGATCCGAATGGGCGATTCATTTTTCTTAAAATAGAGCTGTTGACAAGGGTATATACCATAGCTAATATCTATGCCCCTAATAATGGCCAGGTCAGTTTTTGTATGAAGGTGTTGAGGTCATTAGCAGAATTTTCGGAAGGCACACTCTTGGTGGGCGGTGATTTCAATATTCCTATGCAGCCTGAGCTGGATACTTCCTCGGGTGGGTCGGCTGTGTCCCTGAGCAAGAGAAATAGATTGCAGAGGCTACAATCTGACATGCAGCTGGTGGACTCGTGGCGGGCCCTGCATGGGTGAGACAAAGATTTCTAGTTCTTCTCGGCCGCTAGGAATTCATACAGCAGAATCGACTATATCTTCCTAGGCCATCACGCCGTGGATTGGCCAGATATTGTGGTCAGACCACGCTCCAATATTTCTATCGGTGGCTTTACCTGGACTCTACTCCAAAAACTGGAGCTGGAGGCTAAATAACAACTTGCTCGGGGACGCAGTGTGCCTGTCGGGGGTAAGAGTGGTTATAGCGGACTTCCTTAGGAATCATAAACAGGATTGTACGCCCCTTCCGTACCAGTGGGAGGCATTAAAATGCGTGATCAGAGGAGCAAGATTAAAAAGGGAGCGGGCCTCCGTGATTTCCCAGACTCTACAACGCATCCACGCCCTGGAACAAGATCATAAAAAAGAATCCATCCAGCGCTGTACTCCTAGACCTAATGAAAGCCAGAGATAAGCTACAGGGCTTATATAACCAGGCATACTTAAGATTTAGAGAGCGGCAGAAGGTGCTTTATTATAACTCTTCGGACAAGTGCAGGTGGCTTCTCGCCAGGGCTCTGCATCCCAGGCCCGCAACTATATATATTCCTACTATCAAGAAGGGAACAGGGCCAACCTGCAGTAATACCTTCCCAAATTGTAGATCATTTTAGGGAATATTATCAATCTCTGTACAACTTGTGACAAGATAATGGCACGTCGGCTGGAATGGAGCTGTCAGAAAAGGTGGTGGGGTATGTGCATAACACATCCCTCCCTCACATACCTGGGGAGGAGGCGGAGGCCATGGAGGAGCCTTTCTCGGAACAGGAGGTGGCCAAGGCGATTAAGGAAACGCCACAGGGCATGAGCCCAGGGGCGGATGGCTTCACCCCTAAATTCTATAAGCAATTTGGGCCCGAGCTGGCTTCCTTTATGACTAAGGTTTTCAACTCTATAGGACCAGAGTGCGGGTTCCCTAGACAGTCTTTAGAAGCAATAATTTCGGTTCTTCCTAAACTGGGAAAGGATCCATCATTATGTAGCAGTTACAGGCCGATCTCTTTGATAAATGTTGATATCAAATTATATGCTAAGATTTTGTCCTCCAGACTCAAGCCACTTCTCCCAGATTTGATAGGCCTGGATCAGACTGGTTTTGTGCCTGGGCAGGAGGCACGGGACAACACCAATAAGCTCTTTGATTTAATAGCACATACCACAGTGGAGAGAGCCCAGGCATGCCTTCTCTCGTGTGATGCGGAGAAGGCGTTCGATAGAGTGGACTGGATGTTCCTTAAGGTGTCTCTGCTGCAGATTGGTGTTGGCCCGGTACTCCTGTCCAGGATCATGGCACTGTACTCTGAGCCTACTGCACCCCATTTAGGATTAGTAACGGGACACGGCAAGGTTGTCCGTTATCCCCGTTGTTATATGTCATCACTATGGAGCATCTGGCCGTGGCTATAAGGCAGAATCCAGATATTAAAGGTATTAAGGCTGGGAATCAGGAATACAAGGCCTCCCTATATGCTGATGACCTGCTCCTGCACCTGACTGCCCCACTGACATCCTTCCCGGCGGCTCTCGGGGAATTCGAGGCATTTGGCCGGGTTAGCAATTTTAAGATCAATTACACTAAATCGGAAGCCCTTAACATTTCCCTCCCCAAGCAGATTGTAGAACAATCAAAGCAAACTTTAACTTCAAGTGGCAACCTCACTCTATAAAATACCTCGGGGTGCAAATCCCCTCAGATCTATCGCGCCTATACGAGCTTAACTTTTCCCCGCTGCTCACGAGGACGGTGGCTGAATTGACCACTTATGAGAAGCAGCATTTTACATGGTTTGGAAGAATTAATATATTAAAAATGTATATTCTCCCCAAATTTCTTTACATTTTCCAAACAATACCTATTCACTTGCCCAACGGTTTCTTTAAGAAGTTGCGGTCCGCCTTTCTGAGATTTGTGTGGGACGTGGGGAAAACCCGGATAAGATTCAGCACTTTGGCCAGTCTTAAGTCAGACGGGGGGACTGGCCTTCCAGATCTAAAGACCTATCACTCAGCAGTCATATTGCGTCGTATACTGGATTGGAATCAGGCGGGGGAAGGGAAACAATGGGTCAAACTGGAGAGAGCAATTTCTCCCGTGAGTCTCAACTCACTGCCTTGGGGGGGGGGGGGGGGGGGAGTGCTCCCTAGGCGTGTAAAGGAATCGCTCCCATTTCTGGTTGGGCAATTTCTGCAGGCCTGGGACGGAATGACCAGACAATACGCTGTAATTAGCAGGCAAGGCCCGTTAACCCCTCTATTTGATAACTACTCATTTGCGCCGGGAGTCGGGGTTAGATGTTTTTTGGCATGGGAGGCGTCGTCTAACATTACAATGGGCAGTATCCTGGCATCGGGTGGGCTCCCCATGCTGGATGATATAAGGCAAAGGGGCCCTGGGGCAGTACACCTCCTGGTTTCTGTATAGGCAGTTGAGTGCGTTTTTATGACTCGAAATATGGTGGAGCGAGGAAGGATACCCTTGACACAGGTACTTGGTACTTAATCTGGTTGGATTATAGGGACAACCGTCTGCCAATGGAGGCTCAATAGAGGGGGCTGGGCTTGCACGCTCCTTCTCATACTATACCATAACCCTTGCCCGCGGTCCCATACCCAAACCTATCCCCGTTTATACCCCTGACCCTTCCTACTCCTACCTCTCCTCTACTTACCCTTTGTTTTCTTCTTATATCTCAGCATTCTCCTTATACGTGCTCCTTATGTCTCGGGGCTTTCGGGCTCCCCTCCCCCCTCTTTCGCCCTGGGCAGTCACATGTTTATCTCATCGGGGGCCCCTTGCGGTACTCTGCGGTCTCCGGCTGCCTTCAGCCGGCCCTGGCCTGGGGTGCCATAAGACGGCAATAGTTACATCACAATAATTGGTGGTGAAGTCTCTCTGGCTGGTGTCCTCGGTCGGGGTAGGCTGGGGCTGGGTGGGCATCATGGGACCTCTTACTCATTTGCATGGAGTGGTGCTGTGGTGGCGGGCGTGCGGAGGGGGGCGGGAGCACATTGGAATGTTACAAATATGTGAATGTATTGGGGCAGGGAGATTAATACCCTGTTTCTATCCTTTTCTACCTATGTACAATGTTGTACTGTTCTTTATTTGATGCAAAACTTCAATAAAAAGATATTGAACTAAAAAATGTTCAATGAAGGCGAACGAGTAAGATATTTTTGGAGAAACAGAGTAGAAAGTGCATATGGAAGCTAGGGGCAGGGTTTGTTTAACAGTGGCATATATCTGTCTGGCCTGTATACCAACCATCCTGCGGACTCCACCAGAACATCTAAGCCTTTCTAGGTAAGTTTTTGTTTCGTTACATTTTATTTTTTTGCCTTTTACATTTTAAGGGTATTAAACTGTTTTAAATAACTTTAATTTTCCCAGCCATAGCAAACAAAATCAATTATGTTGTTTTTGTGTTTCCAGCTATATAGCAGCAAAGACTAAGGTTTTATAGTGTTATGATAAAATTATAGAGCAGAATGTTTAATTTACTGTTGCAGCCCTTGCTTAGAAAAGGAGCAACTTAAGGGATTGTTTATTATTTATTTAGTGAATTAAATAAGAATGAAGGATCTTTTTACATTTTGCAGCAGTTTCATTTGTTGGCCAAAAAACACCATGCTGTCAAGGAGATAAGTTTAACCTTTAATTATGATTGAAAATAAGCACCAAAATGTAAAGAGGGGCTTTACATTACATCCAAAGGTACATTCCAGGCAATGTCAATAATAGAGCTCAAGTAGCTCCACCTAATGCCTGTGATCTTCCTCCATTCCCTGCAGAAGCCATATCAGGTCTCCAAAATTTGCGCCTCCTTGTCATCCTATTCTATTTCCATTCTATTCCTAGACCTCTTTTAGTCAGCCATCATTTGGCCTTCTTTATACTACTTAATACATGCTAGTGCGCCAGGTCTCAGGTGTCGATCTCTTGAAACAAACCTGGTGACAGCATTGGTAATAAGTGCCTCTTGCAGGCAACTGCATCCTTTCCACACTTAACACTTCTTTGTGTATTGTTACCACTTGTGCAGGAATTGTGCAAAACTTTGGATTCCCACATAGGTCAATGAGCCCAGTCATTCAGGAACATACCGCAGACTGCAGGGAGTCTGGGGATGCAGCAACTCCTGTTTCTTTGTGCTAGAGAAGATAGAGCTAAATGGGCGAGAGCCCATGCGGTGGGACCGACGGAAAGGTTAGTTTTCAGGTCAATCCAGGGGCTTTCACACAACGGAACAAATCAATGAATATCAAGACTGATTATATACTCTGTTTATAGACTTTGAAAGGGCCTTTAACTGCATGGACTGAAATAAAATCTGTGAGGCTATGAGAAGATTTAGGATACAACAAAAATAATAAACATTATTCAAAATATGTACAATGATTACACATGTCAGGTGAAGGATGGTGGAAGTATGATCAAACCAATCACAAAATCAGGAGTGAAACAAGGATACCTGCTGTCAAAACTGATGTTCTTAATGATACAGAACTTCATGTTGGAAAGGGCAATGAACAAAAGAAGAGGACTATAGTGGGGAACATTTGAACGTTTGGAAGATCCTGACAATGTAGACGATCTCTGCCTGTAAGCCCAAAGTTTCAAACATATGGCTAAAAAACGTAATTACTTGAAATTTAAGCTGCTGAAGTGGTATTGAAGATAAATGGAATGAAAAAACGGGATGAGGATAAAGAACAAGACAGATTGATATTTGAAGAAACAAGCTCTCTGTTACTTTGGGAGCATAATTACTATGGAAGAAGGTAAAGAGAAAGATGCAAAAGCCAAATCAATAAAGCAAGAGAAGCTTTCATTCAGCAGAGGCATTTATGGAAATCAAAGCAAATATATAAAAGTAATACATTTAAAATAGTAATATTTTAATAGGAACGTGAAGTCAGTTTTAGTGTAGGGCAGTGAAATGTTGAAGAATATCAGAGAAAAAACCCTAAACTGCCTTCAACGCATCCTTGGCTATAGACTCTCAGACAAAATACCAAATGAAACATTTTGGAATAAGGTAAGACAGAGACCAACCGACTAGAAATAAAACAATGAAAGTGGAAGAAAACCACACAGTTCCATAACAAGACAAGAATTAGAATGGAACCCCCGAGGCCAGTGGAAAAGAGGGAGACTAAAAGAAACCTGGAGGAGAGCAGTTGAACTGAAGGAGATAGCCAAAACATGGCACCAGTTAAAAATAGAAGCAAAGAACAGGATCCGATGAAGAATCTTCGTGCAAACCCTTAGGCACTTAGGCACAAAAGGAATCTGACTGAGGGACTTTGGACATGCCCTATCATAAAGAAATATTGAATCATTTTTTCCCAGTTATAAGATCAGTTGCAGAATCTGTTGCAGATAACTCAGCTTGTCACTTTTTAGATTGTCACTACAGGATGTTGCTACTTGCAATCTGGCCTCCCTGGGAGAGCATCAAATCGCCTATAACCCATCCCCAAAAGAAATTGAAGAATCTCATGAAACATTCTTATAAAGGAACAATGCTTGGGATTTTTCTCTCTCAGGTGTTGTTCTGCAGCAGCACATCCCAATTTAGGAAGCCCAGCTGTGTGTGATCTCCCATAAAAACCCACCTCTTGGTGATCCCATGGTGTGTGCAGGGCTTGCTAGCTAATCAGCTAAGCTAGCTGGCTACTCCCTTACCCTGGAACATACCTGCTCCATCTATTCAGAAGTGCCTAGAGACAACTGAAGCTCTGTTACTGAATGACAAGGGGGTGGCCAATAGGGACATACTATCAGGGGAGGGAAAAAATCCAAGGCCTCATAAATAAGTCTCAAAGTCTGAAAAGTTGTAAAGGTTGTGTAGAAGAAATATTTAAGCTGGGCCATCTAAACTGCATTCATCAGCAGATCTGGCCTTTTGTATTTTAAAGTCAAATAACTATTTATAGGTTTTGTTACGGCTAACCTAGCAAATGAGTCCCATCAATATTGTGTTGGTTCAATAATGCAAAATAAAGTAGTAAAAGTTTGGGCTGCTATGAATTAAACATACTGGATACTCTGTACTGTGAACGGGATGCCTATCATTCGGATCAAGAATTTAATAAAAATGTTAATTGGATTGTAAACCATCGGATTGTGTTGACAGTGCAGTTTTATATATAATAGGTGAAAGTGTGCATTAAGTAAAAAATGTTTACACTTGGTGCTGGATCGGCCCCTTTAATCAATAGCCACCAGAAATCTCTGCTAACCTTCTTTCCCACCCAGTTGATCTCTCTGATTTTTCTGTTCAAGACATACCTATTTTATAAATTGATGGCCGGGTCTTTAGCCACATTTCCTCTGCAATTCCTGTTAGAGCGAATGTGCCTAGCATTCCTTTTCTGGACGCAGTGCACAGATTCTGATAACAGTTATACTTACTTATACAGAGGGTCAGACTGAGCCAGTAGGGGTGTGGCTAAAGACCACCATGATCTACTCGACAGGCATATTTTCCATGGCAGCCAGTGGTTCTCCCCTATCATCCCAAGCAGTTCAGGCTTGTGGCACATGTCACCTATGATTCTCAGTGCCTTTTTCTTAAGCAAGGTAGTCTTGTAAATGGCATCCAGTTCCAGTGTCCACAGCTTACCTGCTATGCCCAATCTGGGAGGCAGATAAACCTGCATATGATAAACAGCACTGGTTCTGGACAGCTTACTTGATATCCACTGTAGCTGTTCGTCTTGAAGACAGTGCCTTGACATCTATTCTGGCAACTAGTTAAGCATATCATACAATACAGGAATAATTTTGCCTTCCAGATCAGTTTCCCATGATATCCAGAACCGACCTAGTTTTGTATAGATAGATAAACTTTTGTATAGTTCCCAGTACAATTTTGGATTCTGGGTTGTTCACATTACATACTATTCCAAGTGCTAAATTTGGACAAATACAGCTCAAGCTACAGCCCATAATAAAGGTGTAACATCTGCTTGATATATGTATCCAGCTCAGTCATTGGCTAAGTTAGAAGCTTGCAACCAGGGATCCAAAAAGAGCAGGATTTTTTACAGCACTCGCCTGTTGTTTAGCATAATTTTACAGCCTTATAAAGAGGGTGTCCTGGGTGTCTCCAGTTTAGTACCATACATTTTCACTAGAATATAAACAAGCGGTTCAGGACTTAGGTTTAAAGTGTTCCTGTGCAAGAGTTTAGACAGTGCCCCCTAAACACACACATACTGTACACTGCCACAGAGACAATGACGGATGTAGGGAAAGTATAGAAAGTAAAACGGGGCAAGATGTTAAGAAAGTAAAACAAAGGAAAGCTGATGCAACAGATGGAGGGAATGCAGAAACAAGAGATGGGGAAGGTTTATAAAAGAATGTATGTAAAAAGCAGGGAAAGACAAACATGTGGAAACTAGAGTTTAATGTCTCTAAATGTAAAATCATGCTCTTGGGTAGAAGGAATCCCTGCTCTGAGTACCGTATGGGCAGCACTGTGTTAGCCAGGACCTCGGAGGAGAGAGATTTAGGGGTACTGATTACTGATAGCTGCAAGATGAGTGGACAGTGTAGCCAGGCAGTGGGAAAAGCAAGCAGGATGCTCGGCTGCATAGCTCGAGGCATCACCAGTAGGAAGAGGGAGGTTGTGATGCCGCTGTATAGAGCCCTGGTAAGGCCACAGCTAGAATACTGTGTGCAGTTCTGGAGACCTTACCTGCAAAAAGACATTATTCAAATAGAACGTGTCCAAAGGCGGGCAACAAAAATGGTGGAAGGACTTAAACTTATCAGGAGAGACTTAAAGAACTTAATTTGTACAGTCTGGAGGAAAGAAGGGAGAGGGGGGACATGATTGAGACCTTTAAATATGTGAAAGGATTGAATAAGGTTCAGGAGGGAAGTGTTTTTAAGAAGAAACTTAATGATAGAACAAGGGGGCACAACCTGAAGCTGGTCGGGGGGAAGATCAGGAGCAATGTTAGAAAAGATTATTTTACAGAAAGAGTAGTAGATGCTTGGAACAAACTTCCAGCAGAGGTAGTTGAAAAATCAACAGTCACTGAATTTAAACATGCCTGGGATAAGCACACATCTATCCTAAGTTAAAGAGTACATACAGTATACACATAAGGGCAGACTAGATGGACCGTATGGTCTCCTTCTGCCGTCAACCTTTTATGTTTCTAAAAGAAGAGGGCAAGTGTGAAAATAAGAGAGAATGTTGCAAGGATGGGGACTAATAAGGAAAGCAAGAAGAGAAAAAATGCCAGAGACAGAGACAGACTAAATGAATGTGTACAAGAAACGGGAATGGAGGTAAGCAGAGGTAGTTGAAAAATCATCAGTCACTGAATTTAAACATGCCTGGGGTAAGCACACATCTATCCTAAGATCAACCTTCCATGTTTCAATGAGAAAGAGTGAAAGAGAGAGATCTGCTGAGCCAACCTTTCTCTAACCTCTCTAAATCTTTGAGTGCCAGCCTACCTAGAGATGTTGTCACCCTATGTTGCCAGGCCATTTTCAGTGCTTTCGTAATATTTTTGGGTGAAATATGTAGGACACATATTTTGTAGCTTTTTTTTAATAAAATTATTTTTAGGAAAATAATATTATATGTAAAAACCACATTCCTTCTGGTCACAGCTGTAACACATATGTATTAGTAGACACCCTTTCCTGCCCAGAAGACACTGTAAACTGAAATAGTGCTTTAGGAGATTTTCAGATAAAAAACAACTACTATGCGTACCTTGCAGTTTTTCAAGAAAAACAACCCTTTATATTTGTAATACCCCACAAACTATATAAAGTATTTCTCAAGCTTTCTAGGTGTACACAGCTTGTTGTTGTGGGCACAGTTTTATGGATGCAAACCATCGAAGAATTCACTGGTTGCACAGATTTTACCTAAAGAATAATAGAAAAGCAGAATAAAAAACACATTTCTTGTCCCTTCCATTCTGGGGTACCACTATCAGCAACATGTGGGTTAACCACAGCCATAAGCGGGAACTGCAAAAAACAAACTAAGCTCTTCCCAGCCTATATAGGGCAGGCTGTGGCAGGACTTCTATTTTCTTGTAATTGATGGGACTGTGAAGAGTTTCAGAAGTTTTATTTCTTCATTTTATTTTGGTTGACAGTGCTGTGGCTCACCACCTGCACTTTCCTAGAGTCACCTAGGGATGCCCGAAGTCGGTCTTAAGCCGATATCGTGGGAACTGTGCTGTGTAAGGGGAGTGCGCACAGGTCAGGTAAGTGCGTCTAGGTCTCTGGTTTGAGCTTCGAGGGTCAGGACCCCCCTGCCAGCAGGGTGCATGACCTCAGGGTATTTATGGTGGCCCTGCTGTATAGGAATGCTCGATGTTCCTTCCACTGAGTATCCTTCCCTTGCCCCCCCCCCCAGGGCCAACATCCCAACCACAGTTTTCCTCCCTGGTGGCTGTATTTTACATTGTGTGCTCGTCTGTTGGCGTAAGGGGGGGCAGACTGTCCGCATTTTGCAGCAGTGGGGAGCGTGGCTTCTGCCCATTTTTGGCCTAGGAGTGAAAACCCTGAGGAGGGAGTGGGCTGGCCGCTTTTTTACGGTCCGCGGCTCTACTCTCCTTCTCGTCCATCAGGAGTCATGAGGCATCACCATTGTGGAGAGGTTCTCAGAGGTTCCTGCTGCCAAGCATGGTCCTGTTGGTGCTCTGCACTGTTCTTGTTTCTGCTCAGCTGTGGTTCGGCACACCTGGTGCGGGAGGCCCCCTTTGGAGGCAACAGTCAAGCCCCGTGGGACACCCGCCTTCTAGGTAAGTCCACAAACCCCAATCTCCGCTGCTAGCTTCACCTATAGTCAAGTCCCTGTTTGCCGGGATGCTTTACATGCCTCACCTTACACGGTTGCCCCCAGGACTTCGTAGCACAAAGGATGTGGACTGACAGGGGTGAAGGTGGATGAACCCGAGGCAAGACTGGGCGATGTCGGGTAAGCCGGGGTCATACACAGGTATGTGTCCAAAATAGCGCAGCACCAAAAGAGATGAGAGAAGAGTCAAGGTGGAGCCAGGGGTCAAGCCGGGAGGTCACTGGTGCCCAGTACAAAAGGATTAGACAAATTCACAGTCAGAAAAACAAGCAAGGATCGGTCCAGGCGGCAATCTCGGGATGGTCAAAGAAGGCAAGGTCGGCAACAGACTGGACAAAAATCACACCCAGCAGTATGCTATCACGGGCACTGAAGCACTGGAGGGGTAAAGCCTTTATAGGGTTGAACCTAATGGGATTGAACAAGTGGAGTGTGTCTGATTGATACTTGAGCTGATTGCTCATTTTAAACAAAAAGAGCGTTATCGCCCAAAACCACCCTGGGCTTATTGGCCCTTAAAACACAACCTCCGCTGGGCAGAGGCATCAGAGGCACCTGGGTTTCGTACCTTACTGGATAGTGGTGCCGCATGTCCAATGTGCCAGGCACTACTGCCCTCAGGCCCTTGTGCGCCTCTGTCCTGGGGCGTCTCATGCAATTGGCCAGATAAGTTCCACCGATGACCATCCGCTTTCCCCTGTGGCTTTGGGCTTGGGCTCCTCTGAGTGGGATACTGCCTCGGGGGGGGGCTGCTGGGTCCCAGGGTAGGCCTCCAGAAAGGATACCTCCGGCAGACATGGCAGACAGAATGGCACATTTGGAGAGCATGGTCATTAGCCTTCATCACAAGGGGCATCCCTAGATCGCTCGATCTCCATCCTACCAGGTGGTAAGGCTATTCTGAGGACGCTAGCCTCTATGGCAAGGACATCCTTAGCAATTCGGCAAAGACATCCTCAGCGATTTGGGGTTCAGCGGGGAAGAGTCAGACACCACACAGGCGCCTGCTAACCTTTTGTATCGTGCTACGGATCAGGTGGATGAACTCATAGGGGCTATTTTGGAGGTCCTGCGCCTGTCCAGCCCTCACCCATGGCAGAAGAGGCAGGATGAGCTTTACAAATGCCAGAAGGCCAGGCAGGTTTTTTCCAGGCTTTCCCATTTTGACAGGGACAATAGGTTAGACCAGCTTGCTCGGCATGTGTTCTCCATGGAGGGATTTGGCTTACACCACATCCATGGCGGCCATGGTGTGCAAGGCCTGGATGAAGCAGCAAAGGAGGCATGGTGCTTCGCGATCTTCTACACTCCAACTGAACACCTTTGCAATGAAGATTGTGTGCCTGGTGGCTAGGGGTCTAGTCTTGTTGGTCACCTTGCACGGTCTGGCTGAGGCAGTGGTCAGCTGATGCTGCCTCCAAGAAGACGCTGACTGCCCTCTTCTCTGGGCGTTGCCTTTTCGGAGAACCTCTGGATGACCTGGTCAGAAATGTCATGGGGAGAAACACGATAGGGCCCATTCTGGGGGTTCTGCATCTGTCCAGCACTTGGCATGGAGGAGCCTTACAAACGACCAGAAGGCTAGGCAGGTTTTTCCCAGGTTTTCCTGTTTTGACAGGGACAAGAGGTTAGACCAGATTGCTCAGCATGCGTTCCCCATGGTGAGGCCGGCCATGCAGCTGGCTTGCACCATATCCATTTTCGCCTTTTTATTGACCCTCTGGGATACCTGATCAGAAAACCCACGGGGCATGGGGGGGGGGGGGGGGAGTCGACGAACGGACCGGGTTTTGGAAGTCAACCCATTTTCCAGCCCTGCTGGAGGTTCAACTGGCTCCAGACGCCCAGAGGACAATTCAGGGAAGCGGAAGAAACCCACAACAACAACTATGATTTGTATGCAAAACGAACATAGGGATTTAATAGGGAATCAATATACATAGATGCTGGTATATACAAAAGTGAAGACACAATTGGGTTGATTCAAAGAAACATGTAACAGCTTGGATTTTGCTCACGATCATCCTATTTTTCACGTCCGCTCGTGCGTTCGTATGAACTTGCGAGTGATTCAATAAGCAAATACGTTTCTATCCTAAAAGATACGTCCGTTCGTATGATATCTCCCGAACTTGCCTCAGTCAGTTGCTAATCGTAAAAATCACGTTCATGTGCTCACCTGTTGCGGCGGCAGCCTGTTTTTTCGGCAGCTTCCATCGTCAAGCTCTTCCAATTACTTGCGTTAGCCTCTGGTTTTCATTGGTTTTTGGTCTCTTAGATTCGTGCGTTCGTATGTTTATAAGATCTTGCGCATGCGCACCCTCAACCAGAAACTTACCTAAACCCCTTAGCGCTTGCATCCCACTTCATTTCTCGGTCCCTCAAACTTACCTAAACCCCTTAGCGCTTGCATCCAACTTCATTTCTCGGTCCCTCAAACTTACCTAAACCCCTTAGCGGCTGCATCCCACTTCATTTCTCGGTCCCTCAAACTTACCTAAACCCCTTAGCGGCTGCATCCAACTTCATTTCTCGGTCCCTCAAACTTACCTAAACCCCTTAGCGGCTGCATCCCACTTCATTTCTCGGTCCCTCAAACTTACCTAAACCCCTTAGCGGCTGCATCCCACTTCATTTCTCGGTCCCTCAAACTTACCTAAACCCCTTAGCGGCTGCATCCAACTTCATTTCTCGGTCCCTCAAACTTACCTAAACCCCTTAGCGGCTGCATCCCACTTCATTTCTCGGTCCCTCAAACTTACCTAAACCCCTTAGCGGCTGCATCCCACTTCATTTCTCGGTCCCTCAAACTGACCTAAACCCCTTAGCGGCTGCATCCCACTTCATTTCTCGGTCCCTCAAACTGACCTAAACCCCTTAGCGGCTGCATCCAACTTCATTTCTCGGTCCCTCAAACTTACCTAAACCCCTTAGCGCTTGCATCCAACTTCATTTCTCGGTCCCTCAAACTTACCTAAACCCCTTAGCGGCTGCATCCCACTTCATTTCTCGGTCCCTCAAACTTACCTAAACCCCGTAGCGGCTGCATCCCACTTCATTTCTCGGTCCCTAAAACGTAAGAATATCACATAATTTACATATGTCTATATGTTTCTAAGTGTGTTGTTTCTGGTTTGTGTAATTTTTTGGGTGTGTGCATATTAGAAAAGACACATTTCGGAAGGCTTAAAATATAATTTATTTTAAATATTTTCTTATTTTTTTTTGGAATAATTGTAAAAACTTTTTTTTTTTTTTGGCAAGTAAAAACACATAAAATTATTTGGTATTTTTTTAACAGGAAAACACATTTTTTTTTTTTGTTTTTTTTTTTTTTTTTTTTAAAACAACTTTTTTGGTTTTTCACCAAAACAATAAAAAAAGTTTTAAAATTTGGAAACATTTAAAAACAACTTGAAGAAAGGAGCCAGGACCAAGGGCACTAATCCTCCTCGTCTTCTTCATCTGTTGACCCCAACGTCGCCTGTATGGCCAGCAGCTCGGCCACCAACTCCTTCATTCTTTTTTTTTTTCCCGCCAAGGTTTGGGGGATCATCCCTGTAACCAATAGAGAAAGAAACATAAATAGGAGTCCCAGACCGGTTTGTATGCTGGAAATAGATTTAGGGTTCATCAAATACATGTAAATGCATGACATATGTCCTTCTTCAAAGGGATACAGTTAATGCATTTCCCACAGGTAAGTGTTTAAACTCCTTAAACCGGACCTTCAACATTATTTAATGAAAACCAAAAACTATTCACAAATGATTCTGCACCACCTCAAAGTTATTTAGGGTTTTTTGGGGATTACAGCGCCGCCATCTGGACTCTGAAGCATAACACTTAATGAGGAGTGGAGAGTTGGATAAAGTACAGGGGAGTAGGTTACAGTGGTGCGTTGGGAATCCAGAGCATAGCTGGGTTGAGGGAAAGGTCATCACTCACACAATGCATGGCAGCACCTTCCTTTTTTCAATCTGTATCCCATGCTGCCTGTAAATATTGTGCATTCCATATTCCCCAATATTGGTTTTGTTCTGTCTAATAACATGCATTAGATGGGTGAAGGGTGTTTTTCCATGTTTCTAATCTGTAGGTACAGTGTGATGGCTAAGTCTTTGGTTCTTAATACTAGTTAGGGTCCTCTTTAAGCTAACGAAGTGCCCACATTAAAGTGTGAACTACACATTGGCTACGCCTTTAGTTATGTGTGTGTTATTAGCTAAGCAAACATTAATATGAATAATGGCATGGAGACTTACGGAGTTGGTGGCCGACAGATGGCTGGTTGGGGCCAACAGGCTGCCCTTGGTCCTGGCTCTGCTGTGAAGAAGTCCCTGGAGAAACATGTGACATTTGGTTAGTATTTGTAGAGAGTCACTATTCCCAACATATCTGGCTCCCAGTCTGGCTGACATCACTCACCTTCGCCAGGATCGACTTCAAGCATCTCTGCTGCCTCCTCCTCCACTATCTCACCCGCTCCTGAAGCTTCTACAAATACATAATAAAGGATAACTTAGTTTTTGGCCTGCCATGTATATCTTTGTGCCTATACATGAAGAGTGACATACCAGAGCCTTCCCCATGCGTGGCCAGGTATGACTCCACGCCCACGCGCCTTGGCCCCTCCTCTGTGGTAAGGTCCAGGGGCTGGTCTGAGGAGGCCACAGAGGAGGGGTAGGTCCGTCGCCCGGGAGATCCACCACCTTCACTCACAGATGCAGAGTCATGCAGCACTGGTCGGCCTGTACGTCTCCGGGTGCGGCGAATTCTGAAATCCATTTCCAACACTACCAAAGAAAAGTCATTATAAATAAAGGCATAACTTAGACATTTGGAACATATACCATGCAATTGCTTTGTACTTACTTGGGAAATGGATCCCAAAAAACCTCCGCACCCGGGGCATGTGCAGACGCTTCAGGTCCGACCAATGCTGCATTATCTGGGTGTGAGTGAAGGTGGTGCTGGTCACACGGTGGATCTCGGCGATGATCTCCCGGGCGATGTCCCTTTTCTCGCACACATTGGGCGCGAAGTCATACCGGCGCTGAAGCATGATCTGAAAAACATAATGGACACAGAGCTTTTACTTTTACACACAGACCCATATGTGTTGCATCACAAGTTGAGAATTTAATGTCATTAACACACACATTTCGAGTGGCCGCCATTTTTGGGGAGTGCCTTAAAGAGGACGTTGACTGTGATTGACAGTCTGGTCTTATGTTATATGTATCACACACCATGTACATACAGATAATAGCCAACATCAAGAATCAGGCCACCTGCATCTATGGCATGTTAGGATGGTTTAAACATCCAAGATGTAGCCTAATGCTTAGGCTTTTGGACCACGTGTGTGGCTTCCCGTTGTGTTTTTATGGCTTAGGAAAACAGTGTTCCTCAAACATCCGCATCAAGGTCCGAGACAGGCCAGGTTTGACAGCTCGCCCCGCTACTCCACAGGTTAATTAACTGTTGCTAAGCCGGAGCAATTGGCCGAATTAGGACATCAGCATAGACAGTTGAAAACGTGGCCAGGCTCGGCCCTTGAGGATGAAGTGTGAGGAGCCAGTGATTAAACATTAAGAGACCCCAAACTAGTTCCCAACGCATCATTTACATTTAGGCCATCATTGACTATTCTATTAAAATGCACAGGCAGCCACTTACCAGCATGAGGATCTCTTCCTGTTGACGGGTGAAGATAGTGGGCGCCATCTTTAGGCTTCTTCCAGGCAGCAGATAAGTGAAACCCCAGCGGTTTCCTGGTTCCGCTCGAACGTACGTTCGTACGAGCGCGTAGTCGTGCGCATAGGCGTCACACGCTGGGCTCATTATTTAAAGGTCCCTGCACCCAAAGCTCATTCTCTTTGAGCATTTGTGTACGATGGCACCAAAAAAGGCGATGAGCAAGCGACCCCAGGCAAGCAAGACCGCGGAGGGCCCCACCACAAGGTCCCAGCAAGCTGGCCGAAAACTGAGATCCAAGACTCCCACCTCGGCCCCACCAAGGGACCCTGGACCCTCAGGTACCAAAAAAAGGGGCCCCAAGCCCCGTGCCCCTCCTGCAGCCAAAAAGCTGGCAACTGCAGCACCCACCACCTCTGCCCCCAGAACAGGCAGCACCAGTGAGCCCACACCGGCCATGCCTTCAAGTAGGGCAGTTCGGAAACCCATGCCCCGCAGCAGGGCCCGAACCCCATCCAGGGCCCGAAGCACAGCCAGAGGGCGAAGAACCCAATCCAGGGCACGAAGCCCAGCCAGGGCCCGAACCCCATCCAGGGCCCGAACCCCATCCAGGCCCCGAAGCCCATCCAGAGGCCGCAGATCCCAAACCAGGGCCAGAAGCCCCTACAGGGCCCGCAGATCCAAAACCAGGGCCAGAAGCCCCTACAGGGCCCGCAGATCCCAAACCAGGGCCAGAAGCCCCTACAGGGCCCGCAGATCCCAATCCAGGGCCAGAAGCCCCGACAGGCCCAGAAGAACCCAATCCAGGGCCAGAAGCCCCTACAGGGCCCGCAGATCCCAAACCAGGGCCAGAAGCCCCTACAGGGCCCGCAGATCCCAATCCAGGGCCAGAAGCCCCGACAGGCCCAGAAGAACCCAATCCAGGGCCAGAAGCCCCTACAGGGCCCGCAGATCCCAAACCAGGGCCAGAAGCCCCTACAGGGCCCGCAGATCCCAATCCAGGGCCAGAAGCCCCGACAGGCCCAGAAGAACCCAATCCAGGGCCAGAAGCCCCGACAGGGCCCGCCGAACACAATCCAGGCCGAGAAGCCCCTACAGGGCCCGCAGATCCCAATCCAGGGCCAGAAGCCCCGACAGGCCCAGAAGAACACAATCCAGGGCCAGAAGCCCCTACAGGGCCAGAAGAACCCAATCCAGGGCCAGAAGCCCCTACAGGGCCCGACGAACCCAATCCAGGGCCAGAAGCCCCCGACCTGGCACCAGCCGGGAACAGAGCCCCCGACCTGGCACCAGCCGGGAACCTAGCCCCCCAAGAGGGCCCCGAATTGCCCCCATGACCACATCTACACCTGGAAGTTCGGTGGCCAGCCACGCAAGAACACCCAGTCCCTTGGCCAGTCCAGTCCAGTCATTGGGAAGCCACCAATCCGGCCATTCCCCTACCCAGCCCCAGGCCATAATGTCACCACATGTGTCTGCACACATGGAGGAGCAGCCAAGCCAACCATCTGGCCGCACATTGCGCCGCGGCCAGTTGAGTGGGAGATTCTCCCATGACCAAAATATGGCATTGGCTAGTGGCCTTACATTATACTATGACGAGCTATGTGGGAGCAAATCCAAACACACCACCAAGCAGCGCAAGATGGAATTGTTTGAAACCATCCTCCGACAAGTAAATGCAGCGGGGGAAGAGAGGAAAGATGTGTCCCAAATTCAGAAGAAAATCTCTGATCTGAAGTATGCTGTACGGCAAAAAGAAATTAAAAGGCATAATTACAGGTAACTAAATGTTTACGCTAAATCTAATGTTTTGGATGTACTGTATGCACCTTTTCTGAGTACCAAACGATTTTCTCTTTTCAGCCTGAAAACTGGCGGTGGCTTTCCATCTAAATTGGAGTTTACCCCTGCTGAGGAGATTGTGCTTGGACTTCTCCATCCGGTCGCGGTCGGTGGACATGCTGGTCTAAGGGACACAGACTCACCGACCCGTACCCACGGTGAGTACTCTTAAATCTGCATGTTTGCCTGTTTGCTAAATAATCTACAGTTCACTAGTAACAAGCTAACGGGATGCCCCTATGGTTTGCCTTGCTTGGCCTCGCACTACTGTGGCTGTTTGTGTCCTCTTTTGGTCCCTGGGAATCACACATTTAGGCCCACAGCCATTATGGCAAAGTTCAAATGTCCAATTGTATTGTTAAAGTCATGAAGTTTCGCAAGATAAGTGAGATATTTTGAATCAATCACAAAACACACATCATTATGTATGGGTTGCCTTTTGGTTGTGTGAGTTGTGTTTGAGTTAACAATTTAATTAGCCACCCACAAACATATGTGACCTAGAGCAGCGAGACTCAACTGGCGGCCCGGGGTCCCAATGCGGACCTTGGCACCACATTCAAGGACCCCTGCCCAGACAGCCCTGCACTCAGTTACTTCTGTGTTGACGTGCTCAGAGCTGCCCCCTTGATCGGCCATGTAGTGGTTGGTCTCCTGCCCAATGTCATGGCTCCGTGAAACATAGCATTGCAATATGAAGTACTGCCCAGGAAGTGGCATTGCAAGGTACACAGTAACTTATTTTAATTTTCTCTGGCCACAATCGTGTCCCGCTGCCCCTGCTCTGGCCCATCTGCCACAGTCCCCCCATGCCCCCCCCACATAAGCCCCATACATTTGTAACAGATTGGCTCCATCCATCCCATCACCATCAATACGTTAACTCCCCCCTTTAGCCATCCAATCCCTGTCCCCTCAGCTCTGGCCCATCCAGCCCAGCAAGGGCAAGCAGCCTTTATTAGTTGGCACTTTGAAATCTCCAGCCCCTCCACCAGTGTCTTTATTTTTAACTAGACACCCCCTGCGTCAGCACCATGGCCAGACATTCACCTCTCACCACATACCTTTAAATGGGCGTTTCAAACAATTGTTTGAGTACCCCGGACCTAGCGAATGGTAGGCTAAATCCAAAAATGTGCCTTGAAAGTTGTATGCTGACTGGGTACACTTCATGACTTAGAACTGAGGTCACTTAGCAGTTTGTCAGAGCCATTGCACCTATGTAAACTTGCGTGTGTTTGAACAAAGGTCACCATTGCTCTAGAGTTGAATAATATTACAAATAGAGCTATATTTGATTACCTATCCTAAAAAAGGTTATGTGTGTGTGTTTACGTGGTTTGTTTTTCTCTTCTTCAGCCCAGCATGATCCCTCAGCAAGGGTAAACTCACCCCCCAGTTTGGTTATGCCTACCAGGTCCGTACAGCATAGGAGCCCAGATCAGAGATTTTCGGTAAGTTAATTTAGTAGCATAAATACTAACAAGTGCTTAAGAATGTGTTAAACTGTTGAAATCCAAAATTTGGACGCAAACTTAGCCTTTTTTTTTTTATATGTCCCTACAGACCCGCACACTCATGGAAGAGATCCAGGACATGGAGGAAGATGATGATGTCTCCGTACAGGGCACGTCGGATGAACTCCCCCTGGGTCCCAATTTGGAACTGCTCCATAATGTTTCTCTGGCCAATCCTCAGCAGCAGAGTGAATCTCCATCCATTGTGCTTGCACATGGGGAGACTGACACTACAGTCCCCAGTGTTCACTCTGCTGCTGAGGATTTGCAAAGCAGGCCGGTTGCTGTTGAGGGTACGACACCACGCGGCAGGGCACGCCCAAGAGCCAGGGTAATTGTGCGGCGGACGCCATTACGCCGCCCCACAATTTCCCAGGGGAGGCAGAGTGCCCTGCTTCAATTATGGACCCAACAAAGGGACTCTTATGACGCCCAGCTCGTTACAGAGCGTGAGCAAAGGCATGCCGACATGGTGAACATCCATACCAGTCTACAGGGCATCCTCGCGGAGTTGCGTACCCTCAACAGCAACGTGGCCAATGCAAGTAATGGCATCCAGTCAGCCATGGCTGAGATGACCAATATGCAGAGAAACATTGTGGAGCAGTTTCAAATTCACAATGCTGCCATGGCCCAGGCTAGGTCCCATTCCCATGGACCTCCACCTGGACCTCCACCTGGGTATTATGGGCAGCCACCCTATTAAGCCATGGGTGTGTGGGACATCTTTTCTCTTAACCCCCACTGTATTTACTTGTCCTTTGAGGTTTCAAACAATCCATTTTGTGTTGCTCTGGCAGGTTGTGTTTTGTATTTGCTCCCATATAGCTCCTTAGAGTAATGCTTAAGGCCACTAGCCAATGCCATAGGTCTATGTGGAGTTTATCTGGCCACTTATGGCTTTACCTATGTATTTGGTTGGTGCTCCTCCTGTTTGCAGACATGTTTGTGTGACATTATGGCCATGCCCAAATATCCCTGGGCACAGGCAATATTAATGACTGGACTAGGCTGGCCCTTGGACTGGGTGTCCTTGTTTGGTTGTGCCACTCACTTCCAGGTGTAGATGTGCTCGATGTTTTTTTTTAATGTTATCCATTTGTTACCACAGATGTATGTGGACTGATTTCTGTTAACCACTATAATTTTTCATTTTCAAAGTAAAACAAAAAATTCACTTACAATACTTGTGGCGTTTTTAGTGGGAAGACATTTTTAACAGCTTGGGCTAAACCAGATAATTTTGGTTTGAAGAGGTGTAACAATGCAAAGCTAAAGCTAAGGAAACTACATGAAATACATTAGGCAACAATTAAGGTCTAAATGTTTTACTTAGAGGTAATGCCACATTACGGCAAAACAACATATGTAACAAAAAGGATAACACAGACATACAGAATGGTGAGACAGGGAAAAAAGTTAACTAAAATGCTGGCTGATCAGGTTGGCTCGAACAGATTGGCCAGACTCACTGGGGGGCCCCTCAAAATTCTCGACTTCATCCTCGACGGCTGAAGAGGGCAGGCTGTCCACATAACGTGGGACACGTTCCATGATGGCAAAATTGTGCAAAACAGCACATGCCATTATAATGTTGATCACTTTCTTGGGATCATATTGCAGGGCCCCCCCAGTATGGTCAAGGCAACGAAAACGTGTCTTCAGCAGACCAAAGGCCCTCTCCACAACAGCCCGGGTCTTGCGATGCGCACGGTTATACGCTTCCTGAGAGGCATCCTGGGGCCGCAGCACAGGCGTCATGAGCCAGGGTAGAAGTGGGTACCCGGAATCACCTGAAACAGAGAATTAAATGTAATCAAAATTAAAAAGGCAACACAACCAACACCAAAAATTTCACAGATATCATAATGATGTAAGGTAAAGTGTTCCCAAAAAAAAACACGGCACATTAGGGCCCCCAAAAATTGCACTAAGGTATAACCTAAATAAAAATGGCACTTCTATATACCAATTAATTAACAAACATCTGCACGGCCAAGGGTATTTGTATTTTACATATATTTGTAGTTTTCAGACATGTTACAATTAGGATGCTGCGGAGGGCCTATCCACATTTCTCTGGAAACTACAATGTATGCAGTTTAAGTCCACTTTGACATTTAACGACCAATAGTACAAAAGGAGCCAAAGGTCAAAGATCCCTATCCACATTTCACTGGAAAATACAATGTATGCAGTTTAAGTCCACTTTGACATTTAACGACCAATAGTACCAAAGGAGCCAAATGTCAAAGATCCCTATCCACATTTCACAGGAAACTACAATGTATGCAGTTTAAGTCCACTTTGACATTTAAAGACCAATAGTACAAAAGGAGCCAAAGGTCAAAGATCCCTATCCACATTTCACAGGAAACTACAATGTAT
The DNA here is from genome assembly GCA_027917425.1 of Gastrophryne carolinensis. NCBI lineage: Eukaryota > Metazoa > Chordata > Amphibia > Anura > Microhylidae > Gastrophryne > Gastrophryne carolinensis. The sequence continues at coordinate 251,774,436 of CM051234.1, read as the reverse complement.
GCAGTTTAAGTCCACTTTGACATTTAAAGACCAATAGTCCAAAAGGAGCCAAAGGTCAAAGATCCTTGGGTATAAACTCCAAACCAATATATTTAGGCACAAGGAACTTACAGACATCCTAACTAAAGGGAAAACATTCTGAAGGCCACAGCGAGACAAGGATTTTTTGGGTAAGTTCCTAATATATGAGCCAAGAAAAAGGCAGTTGGACGCTTCTGTAAAGTTTTCCAAAACAAACATATCAACAAATACAAGATTAATGCCACATTTAATAACACACAAATAGGACACACTTACCAAGCAGCCATGCCCCCGAAAATTCACCTGCCTCAAATCTCCGAAACAACCCAGATCGCCGGAGGATATAGGAGTCGTGGGACGATCCGGGGTAGCCGGCAAGGACACTCATAAACCGCATATCCGGACCAACCACGGCCTGGACATTAAGTGAGTGTCCCATTTTACGATTCCTTAAGGAAAAAACATACAAAAAGGGTAATTGATATTTGACCCAAACTAATAAATTAACCACAAAACATGTCTGCACTCTATTGGGAAAGACTAATGAAAAGCCGAGATAAAGCAGCTACACAAATGAGGGATAAACAAATATGCTGCCGCAAAGGAAAACAGGTTACATGACACGTTGGGCAACATAATAACCAATCTCAATACCTATATATATACTCGTCGGCTGCCCTAGGTACGAGTGCCACATGTGTGCAGTCAATTGCACCAATAACGTTGGGCATGTCGGCCACATTATAAAAACCAAGCTTAATGGCGTTTCTGGCTGCCATATCATCTGGAAAAAAAATATATTTTTGAGTTATGGCAGCCATGCCTTCCAAAAATTTAGACAGTGCGCGGCTCAGCGTAGGCTGTGACATCCCCACAGAGAGGGCACCCAGCCTCTGGAACGAGCCGTTCGCCAAAAATTGCAGGCAGCCAAGCATCTTGGTCATACCTGAAATTGCATGCCCCTTCCTTGTGGTGCGGGCTAACCATGGCCGCAGCTCACTATATAATTTATGGAGGGAAGCGCGATTAAGCCTGGTCAGCTCGAACAGCTCAACATCATTCATGCTATCGATGTTCATGCGACGACGCAGGGGCAATCTGCTCTCAGACATCTCGATCAACTCAATGCCAAAAAGCATAAGCCCTTGATGTGCCACAAACTCGCTCCGCTCCATCCTACTCCCGAGGCCAAATAGCTGCCGGCAAACATTTCGTAAAGCAGCTCTTTAATGGGCTTCAAAACAATTAGCAATCACCTCTCTGAATTGGGCGCAAGCCCATGTGAAGGACGTAAAAAATAGGATCGGACGCAAATAATACGATTTGGACGGGAAAAACACACGAACTAACGCAAATTATACGATTCTCGTACGAAATGCGTATGTTCATATACGTCTATGCGCGAACGATCGTGCGAATACGAAATGGCCAAAAAAACAAGAAAAAATGACAAACACCCACCCAAACTTACGATTCTCGATACGAAATCACTTAACTTTTGCTCTTTGAATCGAGGGGAATATATAGTATAAAACAAGGGCGCAGTACCCAAAATGACCGCTAGTTGGCGCCTAAAGTTCAGCATACAGTGTTAAACCGGACCTTCACCCTGATTTAATGAAAAGCCCAAACTCTTAAAAAACGGTTCCCCAGCATCTAAAATTAATATATTATAAGTTTTTAGTCACTAACTTATTATTCTTTCCCCCACTGGGCAGCAACTCTGTTCAGGAATTTAGGATACGGGCGCCGCCATCTTGACTCAGAAGAATAACACTTACTGAGGAGAGTGGGATAAGGTACAGGGGGGCGGGTTATAGCTGTGCTTTGCTCAGACAGAGCAGAGCTTGGGTCAGGAAAAGGTCAGCAGTCCCAGAATGCAGAGCGACACAGTCAGGAGGCACTTCCTGTTTGCAGGCTGCCTGATAAGATGGCGGCTTCCATAAACCGCCATCTTGGATGTTTAAAGGCTCATAACTTGCAGTAAATGCAGGTAGGATGATTTTTAATGTGAGCAATCTGTATGTACAGGGTGTGGGAAACATATAAGATAGACTCTTATTCAGGGTGAAGGTCCGCTTTAAGTATCACACTATAAGACAAGCCAGTTAAAGCGGACCTTCACCCTGAATAAGAGTCTATCTTATATGTTTCCCACACCCTGTACATACAGATTGCTCCCATTAAAAATCATCCTACCTGTATCTACTGCATGTTATGAGCCTTTAAACATCCAAGATGGCGGCTCATGTAACATCAGGCAGCCTGCAAACAGGAAGTGCCTTCTGACTGTGCTGCTCTGCATTCTGGCATTGCTGACCTTTTCCTGGTCCCAGCTCTGCTCTGTCTGAGCAAAGCACAGCTATAACCTGCCCCCTGCACTTTATCCCACTCTCCTCTCTTCAGTATGTGTGATGCTTCTGAGTCATGATGGCGGCGCCCGTATCCTAGAATCCTGAACAGAGTTGCAGCCCAGTGGGGGAAAGAATAATAAGTAAGTGACTAAATCATGCGGCGACCTGCGTCCTTCCCGACCAATGGCAGTGTGGGGAAAATCCCCCAATCAGTGTCTGGCGCACAGGGTGGGCGGTGGTGTCGCAGGGAGGGAGGGAGGCAGAGCTTATGCAGTATGAGAAAAAATGGCAGCTGCCATATGGTGACTTGGTACAAGAGGAACTTCCTCCTTTGCGACAGAAGTGCGTCATCGTAGAGGCGGAGGCTGGACGTGTCCCACCAGGCGGCACCCAGGATCCAGAACACCAGAGGAGCAGCGCTGGCCTGAGGGTCAGGTAAGGGTTGTTTTTCTTTGCAATCCCCCCATCCTCCCAGTGTGGCAGGGGGGTCAACTTTAGACTGAAGTTCAGCTTTAATGTCTGTTGTAGCCAGTAACTCTCCTTGTGTCAGCGAAGCCAGCACCAATCTGAGAGATTCCATGTGGAAACGTTTAGACCTTTAAGGTCGAAAATGTAGGTGTTGTGTCTTGTGGTAGTTCTAGGAGTTGCTTAAGCCAGGTTATATGCTTGTCTGAAGATGTAGGTCTTGAGGGCACTTTTAAAGGCTTGCAGCATTGTTTGACCATTCAGAACATCATACAGCTCCTTTTTATTTTGAAAATGGACCAAAACCCAGGATTATCACTATTCCGGGTTTTGGTTCTTGTACTGGGGCACCGCGCTGTGTGTAACCCCCTCAGTTCCACCCAAAAACTCACTTTTCCCCTAACTGCATGCATGGGCTCTTGTCCAATCAGGACCACAAGTCCTATTTAAAAAGAGAGCCTGGCATAAGGGAGTGGAAGCATCTCTGGGTTTTCTGTGGTGTGCAGTGCGCTCCTGTCCCTGCACGCCCTAGGTAAAAGGGTGCTGGGGCTGTGACCGAGGAGCATGGCGTGGGAGCCCTGGAAAAGTTGAGTAAAAGTGGGGCGATCTATATAATAAATTAATTTTGAGATATAAATATATATCATTTATTACTTACTTGCACTACTGCTTTAATTTGTTGACTTTTTGCTGATTTTATAAGAAGCATATTCTCTCTTTTGGTGACTTGACGTCTTTGTGATAGGAGACAACCACGTCCTATGGAAGGTTGAATTAAAAAAGAAAGCATGTAACAACTCCCCTTAGTGTCCTGGTAATGAATTGGATAAAATTACACTTTGGCTTTGGCTTTTATCTTCCTTCCAGCACTATTTTCAATAGACGCAAATTGCTCCCAGCATGGTATTGGAAGGAGGGGGGCTTAAACAGCTAGTTTAGAGCAATGGTATCCTGTCAGAAACCAACAGCATACAATGGCATATCTGGGGAAAATTAAAATCACTATAACAGGAATGCCAAGCAGCACCAAGGGCAGAAAACATCCAACCGGTAACGTACCTGGGGGAGCAAAATAGATTGAGTTGTTTTTAAGGGTTTTGGTTCGCTTTAAGAAACAGAGATCTGTTCCTGTCTTACCAAATTATCTGTCTTAGTCTGTTTAAGCTAGTATGTGTAAATACCACTGTTGTCTATGTGTTGAAACCTTGGAGGCCCCCAGGGGTGTAACTTGAGGGGATGCCAGGGGGGGGGGGGTGATTGCACCGCGGCCCAGAAGGTCTGGGGAGCACCATCATTGTTGCCTTTCCACCTTATTTATCATATTTGTGTTTACTTGCCATCATTTAAAGAAAAGCAGCACCACACTGTCATTTCAGGCATTAATTGTCTAAGGGGTTTCTTCATCAAGGGATAGCGCCAGGTAGTGCCTCGTAGCGAACGGTGAACGCCAGGGGCTGTACGCAATACTACATTTATGAAAGCGATTCCAGTGTGCTACTCTAACAGCGACATGTAGCATCCGATTCATCATCACAGATGGCTCAGCGTATACAACCATCTGCCTTGCAGAGCGCCCGGTATTACCTGTCGCTACCTGTCGCTCTCCCATACATTTCAATGGACGTTACTTTTCTTCTCTTCCTTTTTATTTATTTTTTTTAATGAAATAATTGTGTGACCTCTCCTGACCTATTAAAAGTCATTTTTGAAAACTTTTTTGATTTTTTATATTTTTATGCAGAATTGTCATTACAGGTCTGGTATTAAAGTATTAATGTAATAACAATAATAATGTAATAACAATATAATTCCATATGTTTTCACTTTGTTACTAGTGAATATGTGTTCAAAAACGGACTTTAATCACACAGCGTCTGGCACTCTGGGCTACAGGGACCCAATTTTGAGCACCGGCGCTGTGTGAGGCTGTTTTTTTTTGATGAATATGGTGTGAGTCGGTCGCACTGAGCTGGCTCTACCATTCGCATATTGCACTGTACTGGTGTTATAGCGACTCACACATCAAATTCATCAATGCCGGCCAGCGACTGAGGCGCTCTGTAACATCGAACCATAACTGTTCACAGCGACTACTAGCGGTTGCTCTGAGCGCTTTGCTACAGGCGCTCATCTGCCGGTACCGGGTGCTAGTAATGAATCAGCCTGTAGGTGTATCCAATCTAGTTAAAAACAGAAAAAAGGTTACTGTAATAGCCGTGAAAGTTTCCATTTAATGTTCGCACCAGGGCCCTGCCGCATTTAGTTACGTTACTGGAGACCCCCTTTGCTGCCTTAAATTAGGCTTAACTGCGGACTATAACCTGTCCCTAAATCTTTGTAAAAGCATTACGTAATGAGAGAGCGATCTCTTTCAGAGGATATGCAATAAGCTGATATTATCCAATCATTAAGCAGGACCTGCAGAGGGTTATACAGAATTACAGGATTAAAGAAGAGGTCTTCAAAGAGTGGATTTGAAGAATGAGAGGTGAAAAGAGTGGAGGATATTTATTCCTATAGAAAACTTGAAAGAGGGTCAAAGCCCCCATGGCCGGGCCCTGGAATCTAAAAGATTCTAGGCCCAGCCGCTAGCCTATTCTACAACGGATGCCCTGCTATGTGACCCCCCCCCGGGGTGTCGGTGATCTTACCTGATCCCAGCAGGTCCCGCAATATGATCCTGCCGGCGGCTGCATCCCCAGCTTCTGCACTCCAGCGCCCAACCTTTCTGATTGGCTAGATGAGGGAGCGGGTGCCCATACAGCGCGCCGGGGATGTGGCCAGCCGGTTGCACCTTGTCACAGCGGCACTCAAAAGTCCCAAGGGGCCAACAGCAGCAACAGCAGCATCCAAACAATGAGCAGTGGATCCAAAATTGGGTTTTCTTCCGCTTTAAGCTCTGCATGTCCATGTCTGTAACAACAGTGGAATTGGAGTTACCATGATATTGAACTCCACTGCGTAGCAGATCTCAACTGCTGTTAATAAGGGAGGTGTGATCAATGAAACCAAGATATTTTCCAGCACCGACATGGATGAGTTCATGTAAAAAGGGAGAAATCTCATATCAAGAAAGAACAGAAAAGAAAATACAGACTATAAAGAAAAAAAAGTGAGTGACAGAGGCAGTGTGCAAAACAGAGAAAACATGGGAAAGAGAGACCAGCTGAGCTAGTGGAGGGGGGTCTCTCTCTTTCATCAGAGATATCAGGATGACTGCACATGTCTCACATGGCAAAGGCCGGCCATGATCACAATATAAAAATCCTGTCATTACAATTTAGGTCTCAGAAAACATTAAAGTGGACCAACACCCTCCCCTGATCGGCACGGGAAGATTCCCGGACCGATCAGGTCCCTGACTGCGATCGGGGGTGCCCCGCTGTGTGAAACCCCCCAGAAACCCCTAAATCCCTACCTGCTCCTCGATCCAGTGGCACCCGCCGCCGCCTCCCGCGTGTCCCTTAAGCAGGACGCGCACCCGCACCGGCCGCTTGTGAATGGTCGGCGCGGGCGCGCGCCCTGTAAGAGTGACGCGCGGGAGGCGGCGGCGGGCGCGCTCTCTTGTCCGTCGCTGCCTCCCGCTTGTCCGTCGGCGGGGATTGGCTGCAGCGGTCACGTGGGAGCAGGGAGAGGTGAGTTTTTGGGGCTTTCTGGGGGGTTTCACACAGCGGGGCACCCCCAATCGGGGTGCCCCACCGAAGTGGAACAAAACCCAGGATAGTGAAAATCCTGGGTGTTGGTCCACTTTAAGAACCTGCCCCATTTAATGCCCCCACCTTGAGACATGTCTGTTGTGTGTGCTGACAAACCTGTTTATTTTGCTTTGCCATATAGACCCAGCTCTTACTGTAATTACTGTATCTGCTTTACAACCAAATATTTATTGTTTTATTGATAAAACAGTTACCTGAAAATAAATTAAAAAAGGAACCATCTGCTGTAGTAAATCAATATGGAGAATCCAGTCTTTTCATTGTACCATCATTAAAGGAAAATGCTTTTTTGGCAGGTTTTTGGTGTTCTGCCTTATTGTTTTCCTCCTTTGGAATGTAAAATAATCATTTGTGTTAGGATTGTGCCCCAGACCTGTGATTTCAACATGCTGTTTCCATTATCCTCAAATTTCTGTTGGGGTCTGTTTTGCTACCGTGGGAGTTGTTTTCATGGTCTTGAGTAAAAACAATGGACTACAAGTTCCACAATTCTTCCAATGTAAAAGGTGAACTCTTTAGCAGCTTTGGCTAGCTCTAAGCAGCCTAATGACCTATCCAGCTGATAACCTGGCCATTAACCCCTTTTCTACTACAACACAAGACTGAGAACCTTCCAAGTTGAATTTCAGCCGAATGGGTTGAATCTGTCACCAATGCCTTAGCCAATCAGATAATTATCAAGCTAGAGTGAGGAAGTCTATGATAGGTATTCAAAATCACCACTTTGGTATACATAGCTAAGGTAAACACGTTGCTAAGGAAAACTGTTGTCTTTTATAACACAGAGTTGCATACAAATCGAAAAGTAAAAAAATAACAGATAAGCTTAGCAAATTGAAGCCATAATTTTACCACACAATAATGGAAACTTTTGAAAATGCCATTGAAAGTGGAATTACCCTTTAAGATAAAATGATTGGTTTGCCTTTAAATCCAGAACCATGTATGCCCCTGCTCTGATATTAACCACTTCTAGAGAAAGATACTATGGAGAACTACAATCTAATATTTGTTTTCTGAATAGCACCACAATTTCTATGACCCTATTGGAGATGATGTGAGTATATCCTCTCTCTGCAGTAACCAATGATGGAATGAATGTAGCTCTAGCAGAAAAGCTCTGGGTGTTACAGGCAGGGCTGTGTAGTTAGCCCAACTCCGACTCCTCTATTTTCTCAGGCCCCGACTCCAGATGCAACTCCTGCATAAATGGCCAATAAATAGTAATACATTTCCTGTAGTAAAACCGTTTTTTTTCCTCACTAATATATAAGAAATAGGCCGTGCAATCACAAATTGCGCTTCTCTCAGCTGATGGTGGAGGTATCATTTTGATAATAATTTTCAGCAGGGGTGGACTGGGGCTGAAAAACGGCCCGGGACCTTTTGGGGCACACCGGCCCTGCTGTACTGCTTCTGGCCCAGTAAAGTATCTTAACGTCACATTACATATACACCTTATTTTTCGTTCCACAACATGCACCCAGGGTTTAGAGGAGAAAAATAATAAAGAAAATATTCTGAACCAAATGATGTGATAAAATCCCCCCATTACAGACAGCGTGCACGATCACTCCATTACAGGCCGTGAGCGGCATCTCTCATTACAGCCAGTGAGGGGAAGCCCACAGAGGTGTGTTGCGGTATCTCCCATTACAGCCACTGGGGGCATCCCTTAGTACAGCCACTGGGTGGGGCCATCCCACAGTACGGCCACTGGGTGGGGGCATCCCTCAGTACAGCCACTGGGTGGGGGCATCCATCAGTACAGCCACTGGGGGCATCCCTCAGTGCAGCCAGTGGGTGGGGGAATCCCTCAGTGCAGCCAGTGGGTGTGGGCATCCCTCAGTGCAGCCAGTGGGTGGGGGCCTCCCTCAGTGCAGCCAGTGCGTGGGGGCATTCCTCAGTGCAGCCAGTGGGTGTGGGCATCCCTCAGTGTAGCCAGTGGGTGTAGGCATCCCTCAGGGCAGCCAGTGGGTGGGGGCATCCCTCAGGGCAGCCAGTGGGTGGGGGCATCCCTCAGTGCAGCCAGTGGGTGTGGGCATCCCTCAGTGCAGCCAGTGGGTGGGGGCATCCCTCAGTGTAGCCAGTGGGTGGGGGCATCCCTCAGTACGGCCACTGGGTGAGGGCATCCATCAGTACAGCCACTGGGTGGGGGCATTCCTCAGTACGGCCACTGGGTGGGGCCATCCCTCAGTACGGCCACTGGGTGGGAGCATCCCTCAGTGCAGCCACTGGGTGGGGGCAACCGTCAGTACAGCCACTGGGGGCATCCCTCAGTGCAGCCAGTGGGTGGGGGCATCCCTCGGTGCATCCAGTGGGTGGGGGCATCCCTCGGTGCATCCAGTGGGTGGGGGCATCCCTCGGTGCAGCCAGTGGGTGGGGGCATCCCTCGGTGCAGCCAGTGGGTGGGGGCATCCCTCGGTGCAGCCAGTGGGTGGGGGCATCCCTCGGTGCAGCCAGTGGGTGGGGGCATCCCTCAGTGCAGCCAGTGGGTGGGGGCATCCCTCAGTGCAGCCAGTAGGAGGGGGCATCCCTCAGCACAGCCAGTGGGTGTGGGCATCCCTCAGTGCAGCCAGTGGGTGGGGGCATCCCTCAGTGCATCCAGTGGGTGGGAGCATCCCTCAGTGCAGCCAGTGGGTGTGGGCATCCCTCAGTGCAGCCAGTGGGTGTGGGCACCTCTCAGTGTAGCCAGTGGGTGTGGGTATCCCTCAGTGCAGCAAGTGGGTGTGGGCATCCCTCAGTGCAGCCAGTGGGTGTGGGCATCCCTCAGCGCAGCCAGTGGGTGTGGGCATCCCTCAGCGTAGCCAGTGGGTGTGGCCATCCCTCAGTGCACCCAGTGGGTGGGGGCATCCCTCAGTGCAGCCAGTGGGTGGGGGCATCCCTCAGTGCAGCCAGTGGGTGGGGGCATCCCTCAGTGCAGCCAGTGGGTGGGGGCATCCCTCAGTGCAGCCAGTGGGTGGGGGCATCCCTCAGTGCAGCCAGTGGGTGGGGACATCCCTCAGTGTAGCCAGTGGGTGGGGGCAACCCTCAGTGCAGCCATTGGGTGGGGGCATCCCTCAGTGCAGCCAGTGGGTGGGGGCATCCCTCAGTGCAGCCAGTGGGTGGGGGCATCCCTCAGTGCAGCCAGTGGGTGGGGGCATCCCTCAGTGCAGCCAGTGGGTGGGGGCATCCCTCAGTGCAGCCAGTGGGTGGGGACATCCCTCAGTGTAGCCAGTGGGTGTGGGCATCCCTCAGTGCAGCCAGTGGGTGTGGGCATCCCTCAGTGCAGCCAGTGGGTGGGGGCATCCCTCAGTACAGCCAGTGGGTGGGGGCATCCCTCAGTGCAGCCAGTGGGTGGGGGCATCCCTCAGTGCAGCCAGTGGGTGGGGGCATCCCTCAGTGCAGCCAGTGGGGGGCATCCCTCAGTGCAGCCAGTGGGTGGGGTCATCCCTCAGTGCAGCCAGTGGGTGAGGGCATCCCTCAGTGCAGCCAGTGGGGGGGGCATCTCTCAGTGGGTGGGGGCACCCCTCAGTGCAGCCAGTGGTGGGGGCATCCCTCAGTGCAGCCAGTGGGTGGGGGTATCCTTCAGTGTAGCCAGTGGGTGTGGGCATCCTTCAGTGCAGCCAGTGGGTGGGGGCATCCCTCAGTGCAGCCAGCGGGTGTGGACATCCCTCAGTGCAGCCAGTGGGTGTGGGCATCCCTCAGTGCAGCCAGTAGGTGGGGGCATCCCTCAGCGCAGCCAGTGGGTGTGGGCATCCCTCAGTGCAGCCACTGGGTGTGGGCATCCCTCAGTGCAGCCAGTGGGTGGGGGCATCCCTCAGTGCATCCAGTGGGTGGGGGCATCCCTCAGTGCAGCCAGGGGGCATGGGCATCCCTCAGTGCAGCCAGTGGGTGTGGGCATCTCTCAGTGCAGCCAGTGGGTGGGGGCATCCCTCAGCGCAGCCAGTAGGTGGGGGCATCCCTCAGCGCAGCCAGTGGGTGTGGGCATCCCTCAGGGCAGCCACTGGGTGTGGGCATCCCTCAGTGCAGCCAGTGGGTGGGGGCATCCCTCAGTGCAGCCAGTGGGTGTGGGCATCCTTCAGTGCATCCAGTGGGTGGGGGCATCCCTCAGTGCAGCCAGTGGGTGGGGGCATCCCTCAGTGCAGCCAGTGGGTGTGGGCATCCCTCAGTGCAGCCAGTGGGTGTGGGCATCCCTCAGTGCAGCCAGTGGGTGGGAGCATCCCTCAGTGCAGCCAGTGGGTGGGGGCATCCCTCAGTGCAGCCAGTGGGTGGGGGCATCCCTCAGTGTAGCCAGTGGGTGGGGGCATCCCTCAGTGCAGCCAGTGGGTGGGGGCATCCCTCAGTGCAGCCAGTGGGTGTGGGCATCCCTCAGCGCAGCCACTGGGTGTGGGCATCCCTCAGCACAGCCACTGGGTGTGGGCATCCCTCAGTGCAGCCAGTGGGTGGGGGCATCCCTCAGCGCAGCCACTGGGTGTGGGCATCCCTCAGCGCAGCCACTGGGTGGGGGCATCCCTCAGTGCAGCCAGTGGGTGGGGGCATCCCTCAGTGCAGCCAGTGGGTGGGGGCATCCCTCAGTGCATCCAGTGGGTGGGGGCATCCCTCGGTGCAGCCAGTGGGCGTGGGCAACCCTCGGTGCAGCCAGTGGGTGGGGGCATCTCTCAGTGTAGCCAGTGGGTGTGGGCATCCTTCAGTGCAGCCAGTGGGTGTGGGCATCCCTCAGTGCAGCCAGTGGGTGGGGGCATCCCTCAGTGCAGCCAGTGGGTGTGAGCATCCCTCAGTGCAGCCAGTGGGTGTGGGCATCCCTCAGTGCAGCCAGTGGGTGTGGGCATCCCTCAGTGTAGCCAGTGGGTGTGGGCATCCTTCAGTGCAGCCAGTGGCTGGGGGCATCCCTCAGTGCATCCAGTGGGTGGGGGCATCCCTCGGTGCAGCCAGTGGGCGTGGGCAACCCTCAGTGCAGCCAGTGGGTGGGGGCATCTCTCAGTGTAGCCAGTGGGTGTGGGCATCCTTCAGTGCATCCAGTGGGTGTGGGCATCCCTCAGTGCAGCCAGTGGGTGGGGGCATCCCTCAGTGCAGCCAGTGGGTGTGAGCATCCCTCAGTGCAGCCAGTGGGTGTGGGCATCCCACAGTGCAGCCAGTGGGTGTGGGCATCCCTCAGTGTAGCCAGTGGGTGTGGGCATCCTTCAGTGCAGCCAGTGGGTGGGGCATCCCTCGGTGCAGCCAGTGGGTGGGGGCATCCCTCAGTGCAGCCAGTGGGTGGGGGCATCCCTCAGTGCAGCCAGTGGGTGAGGGCATCCCTCAGTGCATCCAGTGGGCGGGGGCATCCCTCAGTGTAGCCAGTGGGTGTGGCCATCCCTCAGTGCAGCCAGTGGGTGGGAACATCCCTCAGTGCAGCCAGTGGGTGGGGGCATCCCTCAGTGCAGCCAGTGGGTGGGGGCATCCCTCAGTGCAGCCAGTGGGTGGGGGCATCCCTCAGTGCAGCCAGTGGGTGGGGGCATCCCTCAGTGCAGCCAGTGGGTGGGGGCATCCCTCAGTGCAGCCAGTGGGTGTGGGCATCCCTCAGTGCAGCCAGTGGGTGTGGGCATCCCTCAGTGCAGCCAGTGGGTGGGAGCATCCCTCAGTGCAGCCAGTGGGTGGGGGCATCCCTCAGTGCAGCCAGTGGGTGGGGGCATCCCTCAGTGTAGCCAGTGGGTGGGGGCATCCCTCAGTGCAGCCAGTGGGTGGGGGCATCCCTCAGTGCAGCCAGTGGGTGTGGGCATCCCTCAGCGCAGCCACTGGGTGTGGGCATCCCTCAGCGCAGCCACTGGGTGTGGGCATCCCTCAGTGCAGCCAGTGGGTGGGGGCATCCCTCAGCGCAGCCAGTGGGTGTGGGCATCCCTCAGCGCAGCCACTGGGTGGGGGCATCCCTCAGTGCAGCCAGTGGGTGGGGGCATCCCTCAGTGCAGCCAGTGGGTGGGGGCATCCCTCAGTGCATCCAGTGGGTGGGGGCATCCCTCGGTGCAGCCAGTGGGCGTGGGCAACCCTCAGTGCAGCCAGTGGGTGGGGGCATCTCTCAGTGTAGCCAGTGGGTGTCGGCATCCTTCAGTGCAGCCAGTGGGTGTGGGCATCCCTCAGTGCAGCCAGTGGGTGGGGGCATCCCTCAGTGCAGCCAGTGGGTGTGAGCATCCCTCAGTGCAGCCAGTGGGTGTGGGCATCCCTCAGTGCAGCCAGTGGGTGTGGGCATCCCTCAGTGTAGCCAGTGGGTGTGGGCATCCTTCAGTGCAGCCAGTGGGTGGGGGCATCCCTCAGTGCATCCAGTGGGTGGGGGCATCCCTCGGTGCAGCCAGTGGGCGTGGGCAACCCTCGGTGCAGCCAGTGGGTGGGGGCATCTCTCAGTGTAGCCAGTGGGTGTGGGCATCCTTCAGTGCAGCCAGTGGGTGGGGCATCCCTCGGTGCAGCCAGTGGGTGGGGGCATCCCTCAGTGCAGCCAGTGGGTGGGGGCATCCCTCAGTGCAGCCAGTGGGTGAGGGCATCCCTCAGTGCATCCAGTGGGCGGGGGCATCCCTCAGTGTAGCCAGTGGGTGTGGCCATCCCTCAGTGCAGCCAGTGGGTGGGAACATCCCCCAGTGCAGCCAGTGGGTGGGGGCATCCCTCAGTGCAGCCAGTGGGTGGGGGCATCCCTCAGTGCAGCCAGTGGGTGGGGGCATCCCTCAGTGCAGCCAGTGGGTGGGGGCATCCCTCAGTGCAGCCAGTGGGTGGGGGCATCCCTCAGTGCAGCCATTGGGTGTGGGCATCCCTCAGTGCAGCCAGTGGGTGGGGGCATCCCTCAGTGTGTGTGGGCACCCCTCAGTGCTGCCAGTGGGTGGGGGCATCCCTCAGTGCAGCCAGTGGTGGGGGCATCCCTCAGTGCAGCCAGTGGGTGGGGGCATCCCTCAGTGCAGCCAGTGGGTGGGGGAATCCCTCAGTGCAGTCAGTGGGTGTGGGCATCCCTAAGTGCAGTCATTGGGTGGGGGCATCCCTCAGTGCAGCCAGTGGATGGGGGCATCCCTCAGTGGGTGTGGGCACCCCTCAGTGCAGCCAGTGGGTGGGGGCACCCCTCAGTGCAGCCAGTGGTGGCGGGCATCCTCCATTCCACTCCCTCCCCCCAACACTGCACAATAATAAGGCAGCAGGCAGGTTGGGTACCGGATTCATGCCTGCCTGCCTACCGCTGCTGTTAACCCCCCCAGCCGCCCACACACTTACACTGGTTCCCGGAGGGCCAGTCTTCCCTCACTGCTGTTCCCGCCGCGGCCACTCACAGACACTCACTCACACATACACTCATTCTTACCGGCATCGTTGGGCAGGACCCATATGGCTGGCGTCCAATGAAAACAATGAACGCCGCCCATAGACGCCCAGACGCTCCTGTGTGTGTGTGTGCGCGCGCGCACGTGTGCTCCTGTGTGTGTGAAAGCGGCCGCAGCGGGGCGAACATCGGCATTTCCTGGTGCCGGCCTACCGGGATTATGCCCGGTTTGCCCTATGGCCAGCCTGCCCCTGATTCTCAGTGCATCTGGGGGTCATCCTCAGGACGCCAGGCTTGTGGTTTCTTCTGCTAGAGAATAATATCCAGGGTTGACATGTTTGAGCGTATGAGCCGTGACAGAACTGTCTCCCCAAATTTTCTCTTCCTTCTATTGGAAAAAGGGACAAGCCTGGGTAGATATTTCTTGATGCCGGGTGTATAAGTGACCCCTCCTCCCCCCATCCAGCATAGTTATATGGATTTTTATCATTGGACCATTTTTTTGCAATAGTCCTCCTTTAAGAAGTTTGAATATGTCTTTGTTCTGGAAGTAGTTAATTGTTTTGAGTATTTAGGTTCAGAAATCTTCTGAATGCAAATACTATTGAAATCTATGAATGGAAAATGTGTGTTGTGTGGAATGTAACAATGAGCTCCATATGGTGGTACTGCATGGAAAGACCACCATTGCCTAGGTAACAATATGCTTCATGTTTCTTTTATATTTTTTTTAAGGAGAACTCTGTAAAACAAAGGGGTTTTCTCTGCATGAATTTGTTCAATGACCTCTACCGAAGTTCTACTATGATCAAGGTGGCTTCTTCTTTTGCTCTAAATTCTGTTGTTAACGGGAACAGAACATATAAATACAGATGTTTAACTTTAGTTCATAGGGGCTTCATTTATCTTTTTACTCTAATAATATTTTAGTTTGCCAATTTAGTCACACAGGAATTACTGAAGTATTGTTTTCTTCTATCTCTGAATAAATGTAGTGTACCATATTTTTCGCCCTATAAGACGCACCTGACCATAGGATGCACCTAGGATTTGGAGGAGGAAAATAAGAAAAAAAAATATTCTGAACCAAATGTTGTGCTAAAGCTCCATGCCCCTAAGAACCAAATAATAGGCAATGTGCATAATCCTCCCATTACAGGCAAAGTGGAATTCCCCCCTCCCAATCCCCATACAGGCATTGTGGCATTCTTCTCTCCCATTCCTCATATAGTCAATGTGGCATTCCCCTTCCCATTGCCCATATAGTCAGTTTGGCATCCCCCCCATTCACCATATAGTCAGTGTGGCATTCCCCACTCCCATTCCCATATAGGCAGTGTTGCATTCCCCCCTCCCATTCCCCCTATAGGCAGTGTGGCATTCCCCCCTCCCATTCCCCATATAGTCAGTGTGGCATTCCCCACTCCCATTCCCAGATAGGCAGTGTGGCATTCCCCATTCCCATTCACCATATAGTCAGTGTGGCATTCCCCCCTCATATTCCCATATAGGCAGTGTGACATTCCCCCTCTCCCATTCCCCATATAGGCAGTGTTGCATTCCCCCCTCCCATTTCCCCTATAGGCAGGGTGGCATTCCCCCCTCCCATTGCCCATTAAGGCAGTGTGGCATCCCCCCCTCCTATTCACCATATAGTAAGTGTGGCATTCCCCCCTCCAATTCCCATATAGGCAGTGTGGCATTTCCCCCTCCCATTGCCCATATAGGCAGTATGGCAATCCCCATTCCCATTCCCCATATAGGCAGTGTTGCATTCCCCCCTCCCATTCCCCCTATAGGCAGGGTGGCATTCCCCAGTCCCATCGCCCATATAGGCAGTGTGGCATCCCCCCCTCCCATTCACCATATAGTCAGTGTGGCATTCCCCCCTCCCATTTCCATATAGGCAGTGTGGCATTCCCCCCTCCCATTCCCCTTATAGGCAGTGTGGCATTCCCCCCTCCCATTCCCCATATAGGCAGTGTGGCATTCCCCCTCCCATTCCCATATAGGCAGTGTGGCATTCCCCCCTCCCATTCCCATATAGGCAGTGTTGCATTCCCCCCTCCCATTCCCCATATAGACAGTGTGGCATTCCCCCCTCCCATTGCCCATTAAGGCAATGTGGCATCCCCCCTCCTATTCACCATATAGTAAGTGTGGCATTCCCCCCTCCAATTCCCATATAGGCAGTGTGGCATTCCCTCTCCCATTCCCCATAAAGGCAGTGTGGCATTCCCCCTCCCATTCCCATATAGGCAGTGTGGCATTCCCCGCTCCCATTCACATATAGGCAGTGTGGCATTCCCCCATCGCATTTCCCATATAGGCATTGTTGCATTCCTCCCTCCCATTCCCATATAGGCAGTGTGGCATCCCCCCCTTCCATTCCCCATATAGGCAGTGTGGCATCCCCCCTCCCATTCCCATATAGGAAGTTTGGCATTCCCCCCTTCCATTCCCCATAAAGGCAGTGTGGCATTCCCCCTCCCATTCCCATATAGGCAGTGTGGCATTCCCCCCTCCCATCCCCCATATAGGCAGTGTGGCATTCCCCACTCCCATTCCCATATAGGCAGGGTGGCATTCCCCCCTTCCATTCCCCATATAGGCAGTGTGGCATTTCCCCCTTCCATTCCCCCTATAGGCAGTGTGGCATTCCCCCCTCCTATTCCCATATAGGCAGTGTGGCATTCCCCCTCCCATTCCCCATATATGTAGTGTAGCATTTCCCCTCCCATTCCCCATATAGGCAATGTGGCATCCCCCCTCCCATTGCCATATAGGCAGTGTGGCATTCCCCCCCTTTCATTACCATATAGGCAGTGTGGCATTCCCCCCCCCCTTTCATTACCATATAGGCAGTGTGGCACCCCCCCCTCCCATTCCTCATATGCAAAAGTAAAAAAAAAAAAAAAAAAAAGGAAGCTCACCTTTCCATCTTTCCATGTATGCCAACAAAGGATTTGCAATGTCAGAACATAGACTGCAAATCATGAGCATAGAAGAACAAAAGTCTATTGCTGAAAAGGTCTAGCCTGTTTCAGAATTTGGGCCTGAGGGATTCCAAAGTGATATCCATCATGTCCATCCCAGAATATCAGTGGATACTGCAGGGCATCATATGACCTATGAAATTCAGATATCTTCTGAAACCGATTATCACGCTTTTGTAAGATGATATCTCTCTTACTAAAGTTGTCACCAAACATTACAATGGCATGGCTCATGGTTGGAGCACTGAATCTGCCTGGGTGTCACCATGCAGGTGCTTTATCTACCCCGATAACAACCTTTTGATTATCTGAAGGTGCTTTATCTGTCCTAATAACAACCTTATGATTACCTGAAGGCATTTTTTCAATTGCTGCCTTAAGATTGATATAGGGATTGTGCTGATGCAGCATGTCCTGTAATTTAAGTGTTGTTTCCTGCTTGGTAGTTGGAAATTTACTGTGGCTGGCATTTGCCTCTACCTGATCATCACCCATTAAGTGGATCTGTAGGAATGCATGTTCCTGATTCTGTTCAGGTACAGATAGCCACTAAGATGGGATATCTGACCTTGTATCTTATGTGGGCACCAAATCAGGTCATGTGAAAGCAGTTATTATAACTTTGTTATTTAATAAGGAAATCTCTTGATTCTGGCTATTGCCAGTCAGCAATGACTTCAGTGGTTCTGGATGAGTTGGCAAATCTGGTATCTGTACCTTGCCTCCAGAGCAGCACATACCTGGTGGCTCCTTGGTAAACATAAAGGCACCACAGGAAGCACATAAAACTTCCATTTTGTCAATCTATGTTGGCCATATGCTATGGTTGGAGCAAAAGCAGAATCATGCATAAAAGACCATACATTAGCACGCTGAGCAAGCTGATGTGCTCTACCAATTTGTTTTCTGAGTTTGCTGAGGAGATTCAGCAGCTCGATTTATTTTCCCAAGGGCTTGAGATTCCTGAGGTGTTTCAGCAACTCGAGCAGCAGCTTGCTGCATTTTATTTTTCCCAAAACATCCTCCAGGACGGCCCAGCCGAGTAACTCCTCCCCCACCCCTTCCTCCTGGAGCTCAGCGTTTTTGTGTTTCCTCCCTGGAAACAAGCTGGATTCCTTCGTCCTCTTTTTCCCAGGGAGAATGGAGGGTACGGACTCCCTCTCCGCTCCTCTAACAGGCTCAAGGGGGGTCCGGTGGCCTCCCTATTCTACAGGCAGATATTTCCCCTGGATGCCTCATCCCGAGGGAATACCCCATCCTGGAGCTAGTCTGGGCAGCAGTCTCCAGGATGGGACCCCACCAGGAGCTGGGATCCCAACTATTCTCCTGCTGGGCATGTGGAATGTGGGGTGATGGCTAGGACACTCAACCTCCCTCCCCTCTCTCTCCCTCCCTAACTGGAGATGGAACAAGTCGTGCGGGGGATAGAGGGGATAACAGGTAAGTTAATAAGGACTTAACTTTCACAGGTAGGCTCCAGCGTCGGTGATGTGGGAACGCTGCTTCAGAGGGACGCTGTGTTTCTCTGTAACACGTTTTCACTTATGCCGACCGGCGGCAGCAATACGGCCGGGCGGGGCGTGCGTTCCCCATTGGAGGGAGGGGGGAATGCCACACTGACTATATGGTGAATGGGAGGGGGGGATGCCACACTGCCTATATGGACGATGGGAGTGGGGAATGCCACCCTGCCTATAGGGGGAATGGGAGGGGGGAATGCAACACTGCCTATATGGGGAATGGGAATGAGGATTGCGCCGGATCCGGAAGTTGCGTCGCCCACCTCCTGCAGGGGCATTTCTGGGTTGGGAGAGGCATTTCTGGCCTCTGCACGCTTTTGGAAGGACGCTGCTCCCACACTCTCATCCGGACCGGGAAAAGCGCTACCAGAAGAATTCCTGGCGGGCCCCGCGTGGTTGATGGCAGGCAAAGGGGCATTGGAGGGGGTAAGTTGGCTGGAGGCCTCACCTAACTAGATCCCAATCACCCCCCTGCCTGGGAATCTTAAGGGATTGTATTTTGTTCCTTCTTATTTCGTAGGCCAAAGCCACAATAGAACCCAAAAGGGATTCAAAGGACTTTAGGGGTCAAAAGGAGCCCAGGAAGCAGAAAGAGCCCAGTGATATTAGAATGGGCCAAGCGAGATCCTGTGCCAACTGTCAGGCCCCCTTACCGGAGGGTTTTTCTAAACTTTTAT
The DNA here is from genome assembly GCA_027917425.1 of Gastrophryne carolinensis. Lineage (NCBI taxonomy): Eukaryota > Metazoa > Chordata > Amphibia > Anura > Microhylidae > Gastrophryne > Gastrophryne carolinensis. The sequence goes on along the minus strand of CM051234.1, from coordinate 251,755,438 downwards.
GAAAAAATTGTTTAGAAGAAGTGGCGGGGGGCAATTTCCAATGTATGTTAATGAACTTTTCTGAATCATTTGACTTCAGAATGGCTGATTCATTTGAGTTTTTCAAGGACCGTTTTGTCCAAGCTACCTCGGGCAGGTCTGACGCCGGCCTGTCTAATCCACAGAAACCCCAGTTGCCTTTTACCCCGTATCTGAGAGAATTCAGACAGGGTTCTTCGGGTGGGGAAGAGAAGAGGGGGGTTCCTTGGATGAATCAGTTCATTCTACAGTAGCTGGGGGCAGTGCGGATACTTCTTTTTCTGAGCATCTAGCCAGATTTTTCCCTGGAGGATGTTCTGGATCTCATTTGGGGAATTAGGTATTCTCTAAATATTGAGAAAAAGGATAGACCCCTTTCAGTTCACGATTCCCTTTACAGAGGCCATCTGGAGAAAAAGGATCCATGTTTTCCAATTCACCAATCGCTAAATGTCATGTTTATGGAACGGAGGACAGAGCAATGGGTGATGTGTCCCAAGGTGGATGCTCCCTTGGCACAGGTGTCTCGGAAATTGGATCTGTCCTTTGAAGTCATGGGCTCCCTTAGAGATCCTTTAGATAAATGGTAGATATATATTTTTTTTTTTTAAAGAGCCTGGGATACTGCTTCTTTTTTGCACAGACCACTGCTAGCAACTGACTGTATTAGCAGGGTTTCAGAGCTTTGGATTGATAAGGTCAAAAATGGGATTTCTGGGGATGCCACTAAGGAAGAGGTGCTGGGTGCACTTATGTTTGTATATAAGGCAGTAAATTTTATTTCGGATGCCGCCTCAGAAACAAAAAAATACGGCCTTATTAATTGTGTCCATAGAGCACTATGGCTCAAGACTTGGCAAAAGTGGTATCCCCTTTGAGGGTAGGCTTTTATTTGGTTCTTAACTGGAAAAGGTGTAAACCCGGTCGGCTGAAGCAGGGAAGAAGTTCCCAGCTAAAAGAAAGCACGTCCAGCCTCCCAAAGTAGAGGCCAAGAAGCCCAGATTTTCACAGTGGGATTTCCGGGCTCAGGATTCCAGAAAGTCCTGGAGCTCTCAAAGACTTTGAGGCAGAGGCAGGTTATCGTTCAAATCCCCTCAGCAGGCCAAGCAGCAATACTGACATAAGTCCGGTAGGGGAAGACTTGTGTCCTTTGTTCCGGCCTGGCAGAAGATAACTCAGAACCCCTTCATTCTTCAGACGATTCAGGATGGACTTCGTCTAGAATTTGTCTCAAGGCCAGAAGATCACTACCTTTAGTGATTGTCCAGCTAAAGGAAATAGCGGTCATAGAGGAGGTTCCGTGGCACCTAAAGCACACAGGGGTTTATTCCCATGTGTTTCTGGTTCAGAAGCCCTGGGGCAAATGCAGAATGATTTTAACTCTTTAAGTGCCAAGTACGTGAATTTTATGTGGTTGCCTCTCCGACCCTTAAGTGCCAGCCACGTAAAATTCACGGGCCTGGCATTTAACACTGCTAGCGGCCCAAAAAACACACGCACCCGACCACTCTATCGATTCGACCAGGTCTCCCCAAATGACGTCATCACTCCAGGTGATCGGAGGAGGAAGGAAGTGCCAAGTACGTGAATTTTATGTGGTTGCCTCTCCGACCCTTAAGTGCCAGCCACGTAAAATTCACGGGCCTGGCATTTAACACTGCTAGCGGCCCAAAAAACACACTCACCCGACCACTCTATCGATTCGACCAGGTCTCCCCAAATGACGTCATCACTCCAGGTGATCGGAGGAGGAAGGTTGGAGGGGTGAGAGGGCTGTGATCTCTTGCCCCCCCAGCCCTTCCTCCACTGATCACTTGGCAGCTGTCATCGGAGCTTCGAGTAAAGAAGCTCCGGAGGGGAGCAAAGAAAAAATACCATTTTGTGAGTACTCACCTGTAAAATGGGTATTACGAGTATGTCACACACCCCGCTTCCAACATTCATGACACTTGGGCAACCAGCCTGTAGAGGGCGATCTTGCAGAGATGACATGAGAAAAAGGAGCCCCTCCTGGTCCATAAATACCCGGGATCTCCCACTATTCCACAGTCTTTTAAAAAAGCAGTGAAGAACCAGGAAGAGCAAATTATATAGTGAAAAATAATAAGAAATACCATATAAAGGATCCCAGAACAAAAAAGGGCGGGCGAAGCGGGGTGTGTGACATACTCGTAATACTCATTTTACAGGTGAGTACTCACAAAATGGTATTATTCCTAGTATGTCACACATCCCGCTTCCAACATTCATGACACTTGGGACATCCAATAGCAGTGTCTATAATGGGCGGGGATCCCACAAGGAAAATAAGGCATAATTTAAATTACTGCAGCTTGCAGAACCTTGCGACCAAAAGCAGCATCCGCTGAGGCCCGCACATCAACCTTGTAAATCTTAGAAAAAGTGTGAACCGAAGACCAAGTAGCAGCCTTGCAAACTTGTTCAACAGAAGCCTGGTGCTGAAAAGCCCAGGACGCACCAACAGCACGAGTAGAATGAGCAGTAACACGAAAAGGGGGAACCTTCCCCTTAGCAGAATAGGCCCCAACAATGGCCTGATGAATCCATTTACTAATGGAAGATTTGGCGGGTGCCAAGTCCTTCCTAGGCCCAGAAGGCACAACAAAAAGGGCATCTGTCTTACGGAAAGCAGAAGTAGTAACCAAATAATACTTAACACAACAAACAACATCCAAAGAATGTAAAACCCTTTCCTTGTTATTACTAGGATTAGGGCACAATGAAGGAAGAACTATATCCTGATTTAAGTGGAAGACACCACTTTAGGAAGAAAATCTGGTTTAAAACGGAAAACCACCTTATCCTGATGCCTCTCATAGTAAGGAGCCTGTATAGACAGGGCCGCCAATTCAGAAACCCGACGGACAGAGGTAATAGCAACCAAAATGGCAACTTTCTGAGTGAGAATATGAAGAGGAACCTCCTGTAAAGGTTCAAAAGGAGCCGCCTGCATAGCAGAGAGCACCAGATTAAGATCCCAAGCTGGAAGTAGGGGCTTTCTAGGAGGCCGCACATGCGTGACCCCCTGGAAAAAAAGTCTTAACCAAAGGATGAAGAGCAAATGACTTTTGAAAGAAAACCCGACCCCGTTGCAGAAACTCCAAAATCCTAGGGATAGAAAATACCCTGCAAGGCAGGGACCTAGACTCACACCAGTCAATATAGGACCTCCAAGTCCTGTAATAAACCACAGAGGAAGACTTCTTTCTAGCTCTAACAAGAGTCAGAATGACAGCATCAGAAAGGCCTTCCTCCTTCAAGATGGAGATTTCAGCAGCCACGTCGTCAAAGCCAGCGTTGGTAAATTGAGGTAACAAAGTTGACCCTGAGTTAAGAGATCTGGAAGAAGAGGCAGAGGCAACAGATCCTCTGCCAGCCTTGTGACCTCTGCGAACCACAGGCGTCTTGGCCACTTTGGAGCCACCAGAATTGCTGGTGCCCCTTCCAGAACCAACTTGCGCACCACCTTGCTTATCATGGAGAATGGGGGAAAAGGATACAGGAACCCCAGATCCTTCCAGACAAGAGACATGGCATCCACTGCCACAGGATCCTGGGATAGAGACACAAAGGCTGGAAGCTTGTGGTTGTGGCGAGACGCAAACAGGTCCAACCGCGGAGTCCCCCACTTGTGACAAAGGAACTGAAAGACCTCGGGGTTGAGAGACCATTCTCCCTGGAGAGCGCATGCTCTGCTCAGGGAGTCTGCCTCCACATTCTCTATCCCCGGAATGTAAACTGCCGATATGCAGGGAACATTGATCTCTGCCCACTGAAGGATCAGAGACACTTCCCGGAGGGCACCCCAACTGCGAGTCCCTCCCTGGTGATTGATGTATGCAACTGCTGTTCGGTTGTCTGACCGAATCTGAACCGGCAAACCCTGCAAGAGATGAGTCAGTCGGAGCAGCACAAGACGAATGGCCCGAAGTTCCAATAAATTGATTGGGGAGTGAGCCTCCAGAGGCCCCCACAACCCCTGAAACCGGTGTCTCCTCCAGATGCCCCTCCAGCCCGTAAGGCTGGCATCTGTGGTGACCAACTCCCAACAAGGGGTCAGAAATGATTTGCCGTCCCTGAGATTGCTCGAAATCAGCCACCACTGGAGGGACTGCAGGACGAGGGAAGACAACAGACAAGTCCGATTCAAAGATAACGGGCGCTTGTCCCACTTCGCCAGGAGAAAGAGCTGAAGCGTCCTCATGTGGAACTGAGCAAAAGGAACCGCTTTGAGCGTGGCCACCATCAACCCCACTAATCTCATCCCCAAGCGGATAGGCTGATGAGGATTGGACAGGAACAGATGAATTAAATCCTGAATCAGAACAATCTTGGACTGAGGAAGAAATACCCTGGCCTGAAGGGTATCCAGAATCAAGCCCAGAAAGGGAATCTCCCTTACGGGACAAAGAGAGGATTTGCCATGGTTTATCACCCAACCAAACCTCTCTAGTGTAGTCACCACTGTTCTGGTGTCCAGTTCCGTCTGATTGAAAGATGACGCTGTGATGAGCAAGTCGTCCAGCAATTGCACGATGTGAATGCCCTGGACCCTGAGAATAGCCATTACTCCTGCCAGGACCCTGGTAAACACTCTTGGGGATGGAGTGAGACCGAATGGAAGAGCCGCAAACTGAAAATGGTGGTCTTCTACTGTGAATCTGAGAAACCTTTGGTGAGCGGCAAAAATAGGAAACGAATAAACTGATTGAGTCGTCTCAGATCTAGAATAGGCCGAACAGAGCCGTCCTTTTTTTTTTGGGAACCGTAAATAGGTTGGAGTTAAACCCCAGACATCTTTCCGCTGGAGGAACCTGGCGGATAACATCCATGTTTAAAAAGTTCGCCACAGCTGCCCGGAGCCCCTGTGCGATCACCGGATCTGCGGGCATCCGAGACCTGAAAAATCTGGGAGGAGGCCAAACCTCGAATTCCAGCTTGTAACCGGACACAACTTCCAGAATCCATCTGTCTGATACCTCTTGACCCAAGCCTGGAAAAAAGAATCACAGCCGTCCCCCCACCCGTACGGGTGAGGGCGCCTCCTCATTGCTGGGCAGGCTTGGAAGTGGACTTGGGCTTAGATCCCCAACTCTGACCTGGACGGCCACGTCCTCTTCCTCTGTTCCATGCAGTCCCCCTTGGGGCTGAAAAAGGGCAGATCCTCTGCCCGTTCTGGAACCACGAAAGGAAGGGTTAAAGGAAGCATTGCTTCTTACGCTGAGGCAATTTGCCTCCTTTAATGACAGAATCCAACTTCTCACCAAAGAGGCGTAATCCCCCAAAGGGAAGTGCTGAAAGCGACTTCTTTGTCACCGTGTCAGCCGCCCACTGGCGTAGCCAAATAGACCGCCGAATCGCAACAAGCAAGGCAGAAGTTCTGCTACACAAGACCATGGAGTCATCTAAAGCAGAAAGTACAAAAGACACAAATAAATCACATCGCTTGAGAGCGGAAAACTCATCAGAGGCTGGATCAAGCCCTGAGGTATTCAATAGGTCTCTAATAACAGACCTAATAGCGACTGCCATAAGTGCCGAGGCACCCACAGGCCGCAAGGCCGAGCCAACGCTAGCAAATGCATGGCAAGCCATTTGATCAATACGTTTGTCCTCCCCATCCTTAAGGGAAGTAGATTCCGGAGAATGCAAACAGAGGAATTGGACAAACTGAGCACAGGTGAAACCACCACAGGGGGGATGAACCAACGCTTACAGTGTCTGCAGGAAAGGGATATATATATATTTTTTTATCCCAGCCCAAAGGAATGCCAGGAAGCCGCGCAGGCTTTTCCCATTCCTTAAGAATGATATCTTCAAAATGTTTCTGATTAGGAAATTCAAAATGAGGCTTGGAGGCTCCAAAGAACTCCCCTTTCTGAGGAGGGACTGCTTCTGGAAAATCGATAGCCAAGACCTCATATAATTGAGCAAGAGCTTTAGGGGTGTCAAAATTCTCCCCTTCACCTTGTTCAATACCCACAAATTGCTGAACATCCAAAACATCAGATTCTTCAAAGAATTCTCCTTCTTCAAACGGAGAACAATCAAAAATGCTCGCTACAATCAAGCTCATTTGCCTCAACGGCCAGAGCTAAATGTTTTCTTTTAGCTGAGGCCCTCTTGGCCACAGAGCTAGACATTTATTTTTCAATGTGAGCCAATCAGGCACATACATCAGAAAGCGACTCTCTACCCATGACAATATCACTGGGGGTATGGACAAGACAAGGTGGTGTGGAGGAAGAGGCAGGAGCCACCGACCCTGAGGCTTGGGCCCCTGACTGCTGCATTATAACCAATTAAACACAAGATACACAAAAAAAAAATGCTTAATCCCCAACAAGGGATGCCCCACATCGCAATCACTGCCGAGTCTGTCCCGCAGGTACTGAAAAGCCAGTATCCTGAGATGCCTCCATATGGTGTTTATTAAAATACTTAATTTTTTTATAGTCGCCAAGTATATGGGATATTCACAGCCGAAGCTACCCGGGATGCCCCTTAATAGTCCCTAGGTGGGAGGATTTTAAACAAGGACCAGGAGAAACCCCTATTAAGAGAGTTTCCCCCTGGAAGATAGAGAAAACACAATAAGCCTTATGCATATGCAAGAAAGAAATGACAGTAAATACAAAAAGATTTCCCTTTAGTATAACTAAAGGGTACTCACAGTGACCACAACGGCCCAGTGACAGCCCTGCGACCAATCGATATAAGAAAAGCCCAGCAGCAGCACCAACACAGCAGCCAGGACCAGTGGAGGCCAGCACCAGAACAGGAACCAGCAAACCACATGTCAAACAGGAAGAGAAAGCAGAAATGCGATGCCGACTCGAAGCCCCGCCCACCACCTAGCTCTGCTCAGAGAGCAGAGGGCGGGTCAGCCAAGGACAATAGCATGACATCATAGAACGGGGCCAAACGAAAAAAAGAGAGGGAAATTTTAAAAACCCAAAACAGGTATGTCACTTTCTTATCTTTTCCCTTTTTTTTAAAAAAAAAAAAACAAATGCATAGGCCAAAAGATACTCCCTAAATAAAGATTCCCCCCCCCCCCCATCACCCCAGCAGGGTCCAGGAGGGCCAAAATGGGGGAAAACAATAAGCACCCAATAGGCACAAGGAGATTTAAAGGGACGGGGCATCCCATGCCAGGGGACACCAACCCGGATTCCGCCTACCCCTTATTTGAGGTCTCACGGAGGGAGCAAGCTCCCATATACACCCAAGGGTGTATCTACCTTTTCCCCGAGCCCATCAGCCAAGGCTAGGCATAACATAAATATCACAATACAAAAATGTGGCTTCAGGCAGAAATAGAAAAAGGCCGGGCGTAACCCGGCTACCTGCAGGAAGGAGAGTCATCTTCTGAATGCTTTGCCGACTGCAGAGACGAAAAGACTGAGTGATAGTGGGAGGTCCCGGGTATTTATGGACCAGGAGGGGCTCCTTTTTCTCATGTCATCTCTGCAAGATCGCCCTCTACAGGCTGGTTGCCCAAGTGTCATGAATGTTGGAAGCGGGGTGTGTGACATACTAGGAATAATACAGTTTTGTGAGTACTCACCTTTAAAACGGATATTATAAGTGTGACATACACTCCGCTTCAACTCTTCATGACATTTGGGTTATTCTCCAGGTAGAGGGCGAACTTCTGCCGAGATGAATGCAAAAAAAGGAGCTCCTCCCAGTCCATAAATACCTGGGACCTCCCACCAATTCCCCAGTGTAAGATAGCAGTAAGGGGACCAGGAATAACCAAATATAACAATACCGACAACCAAGAAAACAATGGTTCACCATATAAAGGATCTGGAATACCAAAAAGGGTGGGTGAAGCGGAGTGTATGTCACACTTATTATATCCATTTTAAAGGTGAGTACTCACAAAACGGTATTATTCACTCCGCTTCAACTCTTCATGACATTTGGGACATCCAGTAGCAGTGTCCGTCATGGGTGGGAACCATAAACAGTAAAGAATGCACCAACTTAAACCACTGCAGCTTGCAGAACTTTGTGGCCAAAAACAGCATCCGCTGAAGCCCGCACATCAACCTTGTAAAAATTGGAAAAAGTATGAACGGAAGACCAAGTAGCAGCCTTACAAACTTGTTCAACAGAAGCCTGGTGCTGAAAAGCCCAGGACGCACCAACAGCACGAGTAGAATGCGCAGTGACCCTAAAAGGGGGAGTCCTCCCCTTAGCAGAATAGGCCCCAACAATGGCCTGACGAATCCATTTGCTAATGGTAGACTTGGCGGGCGCCAAACCTTTCCTGGACCCACAGGGCACCACGAAGAAGGCATCCGTCTTGCGGAAAGAAGAAGTAGTCACCAAATAGTACTTAACACAGCGAACCACATCCAAGTTGTGCAAAACCCTCTCCTTGTCATTGCTAGGCTTAGGACACAAGGAAGGGAGAACAATATCCTGATTGAGATGGAAAGCAGAAACCTCCTTAGGAAGGAAATCTGGCTTAAAGCGAAAGACCACCTTGTCCTGGTGTCTTTCAAAGTAAGGGCCCTGAATCGACAGAGCCGCCAACTCAGAGACACGCCGAACAGAGGTAATAGCCACCAAGAAGGCAACCTTTTGAGTGAAAACAGAAAGAGCAATATCCTGTAACGGCTCAAAAGGAGGACCCTGGAGAGCCGAAAGAACCAAATTCAAATCCCAAACAGGAACCATAGCCTTCCGAGGGGGTCGAACATGAGTGACCCCCTGGAAAAAAGTCTTAACCAGCGGGTGTAAGGCAAAAGATCTTTGGAAGAAAACAGACAGAGCAAAGACCTGCCCTTTCAAGGTACAAGATCCAGACCGTGCTGAAGAAACTCCAAAATCCTAGGAATCGAAAACACCCTGCAAGGCAAGGCCCTAGCCTCACACCAGTCAATATAGGACCACCAAGTCCTATAGTAAATGCTAGAAGAGGACCGCTTCCTAGCTCTAATCAAGGTCTGAACATCAGCCTCAGACAAACCTTCCTCCTTCAGGATGAAGGTTTCAGCAGCCAAGCCGTCAAAGCCAGCGTTGGTAAATTGGGATAAAGTAGTTGACCCTGAGATAACCGATCTGGAAACATGGGAAGCCGGTACTGATCTACCACCAGCCTTACAACGTCTGCGTACCAAACCCTTCTTGGCCACCTTGGAGCCACCAGAATTGCTGGTGCCCCTTCCAGAGACAGTTTGCAAACTACCTTGCCCAGCATGGAGAAGGGGGGAAACAGGTACAGAAACCCCAGATCCTTCCAAGCAAAGGACAAGGCATCCACTGCCAGAGCTAGAGGATCCTGAGATAGAGACACAAAGGCCGGGAGTTTGTGATTGTGCCGTGAGGCAAAGAGATCCACCTCCGGAGTCCCCCACTTGCGACAAAGAGACCGAAAAACCCCGGGGTTGAGAGACCACTCTCCCTGGCGAGAGGACCCCCTTCTCAGGGAGTCCGCCTCTGTGTTCTCCACTCCCGGAATGTAGATTGCCGAAATGCAAGGAACATTGCTCTCCACCCAATGCAGGATCAGAGAGACTTCCCTGAGGGCACTCCTGCTGCGAGTCCCTCCTTGGTGATTGATGTAGGCTACCGCCGTCCGATTGTCTGAATGAATCTGAACCGGAGGACCCTGTAAGTGCGACGTCAGCCGTGACAGGACAAGCCGGATGGCTCTGAGCTCTAAGACATTGATGGGGTTGTGAGCCTGAGGACCCCACACCGCGCTGAACTGATGACTTTTCCAGAAACCTCCCCAGCCCGACAGACTGGCATCCGTGGTAACCGTCTCTCAGCGAGGAACCAGGATCTGCCCCTCAACAGGTTTCTCGACTCCAGCCACCACCGAAGGGATTGCCGAACCCTGGGAGACATCCTGAACGGTTGATCCAATGACAGCGGACAGCTGTCCCAATGCGTCAATAGATGAAGTTGAAGAGATCTCATGTGAAACTGCGCAAACGGGACCGCCTCGAAGGAGGCCACCATCAATCCCACCAGTTTCATCCCCTGTTGGATAGAAGGGCAAGGATTGGCCAGAAGAAGGCGGATCAGATATTGAATCCCCTGCACCTAGGTCTGGGGTAGAAACACTCTGGCCAGAATGGTATCCAGATTCATGCCCAGGAATGAAATCACCCGTGATGGCGAAAGAGAGGACTTGGGGCGGTTGATCACCCACCCGAACCTCTCCAGGGTCGACACCACCTGGTGGGTGTCCAGCTCCGCCTGACGGAGGGAAGAAGCTGAAATCAATAGGTCGCCAGAACCTTGGTGAAGACCCTCGGCGCTGAGGTCAACCCGAAGGGAAGGGCTACAAACTGAAAGTGTTGATCGTCCACCGCGAACCTGAGGAATCTCTGATGCGCTGGAAAAATTGGAACATGCAAATACGCATCCTTTATGTCTATGGATGTCATGAAATCCCCTTGACGAAGGGAATTGATGGCCGAGCGCAGAGTCTCCATGCGGAACTTCTTGGTTCTGATGAATCTGTTGAGGAACTTGAGGTCCAGAATGGGTCTTATAGAACCCTCTTTCTTGGGGACCGTGAAAAGATTGGAGTAGAAACCCCTGCCTCTCTCCGACGGAGGCACCGGGCATACAACCCATGTCCAGAAGGTCTTTTACTGCTAACAGGAGCCCCTGTGCAGCCTGAGGGTCCAAGGGCACCCGAGACCTTAAAAATCTTGGAGGAGGCCAGTGCTCGAACTCCAGTTTGTACCCGGAGGAGACCACTTCCAAGATCCAATTGTCTGTGACCTCCCGGGCCCAGACCTGGAAGAAGAGCCGCAGCCGTCCCCCCACCCGTGCGGGTGAGGGCGCCCCTTCATTGCTGAGCTGGTTTACCCGCAGGCTTGGGCTTGGAACCCCAGGCAGAAGCGGGACGGGCCCGACCTCTGCCCCTGTTCCAGGAAGAGCCTCTGACACCCGAGAAGGCCAAACCTCTGCCAGCTCTGGCACCTCGAAAGGGATGGCGCAGTTTCTTCCACTGAGGTAACTTACCTCCCTTTGCCACAGCATCCAACTTATCTACAAACAGCCGCGTACCCAAGAAGGGAAGACCTGTGAGCGATTTCTTGGCCGCAAAATCCGCCGTCCACTGACGGAGCCATACCGATCGGTGCATGGCCACCAATAAGGCTGAAGTCCTACTACACATAACAATAGTGTCTTCCATAGCAGCCAAGACAAAATCCATGAACAATTCAAATCTTTTAAGCGTAGTGAACTCAGCGCTGGCTGGATCGAGGTGAGCGCCATTTAACCAGTCCCTAATCAGAGACCTAGCACCCACCGACACTAGTGCAGATGCACAAACAGGCCGCAAGGCCGAACCAACACTGGCAAAGGCATGGCATGCCATCCGATCAAGGCGCCTATCCTCACCATCCTTTAGGGAAGTGGCGTCTGGGGTGTGAAGCACAGAGGAGTTGGTCAACCCCAAAACTGGCGCATCGACCTCGGGAGGAGAAGCCCAGCGCTTAACCGCTTCCACCGGGAAAGGATACTTCTTATCCCATCCCTGAGGAACACCCGGAAGCCGACTAGGTTTCTCCCATTCCCCAAGGATCAGTGCATCAAAATGACCCTGGGTAGGGAACTCCAAACGAGGCTTGTGGGCCCTAAAAAATTCCCCCTTCTTGAGAGACTCGCGGTGGGGCCCATCGGCGGCTGACTCGCGGTCGGGCCCAGCGGCGGCTGACTCGCAGTGGGACGCTCTGGTGGCAGGCTGGCACTGACCATGGGACGCTCTGGTGGCAGGCTGGCATCGACCATGGGACGCTCTGGTGGCAGGCTGGCATCGACCATGGGACGCTCTGGTGGCAGGCTGGCATCGACCATGGGACGCTCTGGTGGCAGGCTGGCATCGACCATGGGACGCTCTGGTGGCAGGCTGGCATCGACCATGGGACGCTCTGGTGGCAGGCTGGCATCGACCATGGGACGCTCTGGTGGCAGGCTGGCATCGACCATGGGACGCTCTGGTGGCAGGCTGACATCGACCATGGGACGCTCTGGTGGCAGGCTGGCATCGACCACACCATCCTCATCAGAAAAATCGGTCCAAGCATCGTCAGAATCAGTGGCATGGATATCAAAGACAGGATCATCATCGTCAGATTCTTCATAGAACCAGGAATCAGGGTCCTGGCTTCTAGCAGTAAGCACAGGTTGGCTCCATGAGGAAGCAGCAGGCCCCTGAGTCAAGGCCCCAGGTGAAGCACACAGCACCTCAGAGTAACCCCTAGACCCTACAGATCTAGCTAAAGGGACAGGAGATGGGGGAATCTGATCAGGGACACTGGGTTCAATGGAACAGGTCTGTTTAACCTGTGGCAAAGGAGTATTTATTTCGAAAGCTACATCCACCAGGATCTTAATGAGGGGTTGAGCAGCTGGGAAATCAAAATCTCCTTGATCAATCAAAGAATGAATAAAATTGATCATGTCTAGACACATGGATTTAGAGTATCCCACAAATAATGCTTGCACAGCATCAGAATGGCTTTCCGTTAATGAAAGCAACTTTTTGATCACTCCAGGATCCATTTAGGGGGCTAGGAACGGACTTTGGCAAAAGCTAGAGGGACTACAGGTCCCAGGATGCACAATGCTCTGGCCAGGTGGGTGGCAGCAGGATTCTGTCAGGGCCGAGGAGTTCTCTAATGTGAACTCTCGGCCAGGGAGCAGACAGTTTGGCCAGAGCAATGACACAACTACCAAAATGTATTTAAAGGTTTTAATCAAGGAAAAAACAACAACAAAAATATCTTAATTTCAGATACAAAATAAGGCTCACTAACTAAAAACCTAATAACAAAAAACAGATACCCTAAGGTGCTGGAGCACTCACCCAAGGCCCTATGACAGATGCCGGCAGTCCCCAGACTCCGGTAGGAACGGGTACAGACTAAAGTTCAGAACTCCAGCCACAAGTAACCAAGCAAACAAACAAAATCCTGCTGCACCAGGTGGAGGGCCGATCTTACTTAAATAGCTCCACACACCAGGTGCAGCAGATGATGGGGAGAGAGCATCCAGGGCTCTGCTGACACCCGCTGGTGGCTGATGGGACTGCACATGGGGTGTGCAGCCAGAGCTCTGCTGACACCCGCTGGTGGCAGGTGGATCTGCAGATTGGGTGAGCAGCCAGAGCTCTGACGACACCCGCTGGTGGCTACAGATACCGCAGATGGGGTAATAGACCCCAGCCACCAGCCGGGCATCAGCCAAACCCGGGGTTCTGACACATGTAAAATGGTTTTCTTTAATAATACAAATGTTTTCTTTAAAATAAAGGAGACAATTTTCTAAAAAAATATTTATTTATGCAAAAATATTTTAAAAAACAGTAGAAAAATTACAAACAAGACATTTCATGTTTAAGCCTAAACTCTGCCGCAAAAAATATTATATAATTTGTGTGGAAATTCCTGCAAAAATCACGGTTAAGCATGGCGCAAAATGGTGGAAAATAATTTCGCTTGTTTTCTCGTTTGCATATTGATATTTTAAGAAAACATGTTTTTCATTCTGCTTTTTTATACATTTTTTTAGGAAACACTGTGCAACCTAAGAATTCTTAGAGGGATTAGTTCCAGAAAGATGAGCCCAGTACAACAAGCTGGGCATGCTTAGAAAGCTTAACATGTGTACTTTCAGGGAATATATGGTTATATTGGGGGGTTATTCCAAATGTAAAGGGTTGTTTTGGTTGAAAAAGAGCAAGGTGTGCACTTTGTTTGAAGAGCTGAAATTACCCTTACGCACATGCTTTAATTTGGGGCGTTTGGCAACTCTTCCCTTGACAGTACCTATGCATGTTGGGTATTGTTCTGTTTGGGGCACCTTGCTTTTTCAGATTTAACTTGTTTTTTTCTTGTTTGCATATAGTTTTTTTTTAGGAAAACGTGGCTTTGATTCTTTTTTTTTTCAAACTCTGTGCAACCAAAGAATTAATTAAGGGATTACTTCCAGAAAACTGCAACGTCAACAAGCCTGGTACACCTAGAAAGCTTGAGATGTGTACTTCCAGAGAAAATATAGTTTGTGGGGGGTATTTCAAATGTAGAGAGTTGTTTTTCTTGAAAATCGCATAGCATAGTTGTATTTGATCTGAAAATCTCCCAAAGCGCTGTTTCAGTTTGGGGGAGTCTCCTAGGCAGGAAAGGGTGTCTACCGATACATATGTGGTACTGTTGTAACTGGGAGAAATTGGGCTTTTGCACCCAATAAGATTTTATTTTCTTTTTTTATCACAAAAAAAAAAAAAACACAACAAAGTGTAAAAAATAGATTTAAAAAAAAAAATTTGCACATATTTCACCCAAAAGTATTAAGAATATACAAACAAAAAGACCAAACAAGACTGTTCATATTAAAACCCTTTGGTCTTTCATCCACACTCTGGATCTTTACAAAGATTTTTTTTTATTCTGAGAATGAATCAGATAGGTATTGTAGCATATCTGGACGACCTTTCACACCATCCAGAGAGCTTCTGGAGAACAAAGTGAAGAGAACATTGTCTCTCCTGTCTGAGTTAGGATGGATAATAAACAGGGAAAGGTCGAGTCTGTCTCCACAGACACCGTGCATATATCTCGGTTATCTGATCAACATTCCTTCCTCCTCCAAAGATCCAGAAGATTGTCTCCCTGGTCTCTCAGGACCAGAAAAATCCAAGAATTTCTCTGAGACAGATTTTAGTTTTGCTGGGACTTACGACGTTTGCCATCCCAGTGGTCAGTTGGGCTCTAAGCACTTGGAACACGATGACTCCCAGATCGGGATTGTGCTTCCCTGCAATGGTGGTCGGTTCAAGAAAACCTGGCCAAGGGGAGGCCATGGCATCAGACAGACCCTATCCGGATCACAACAGATGCAAGTGCTTGGGGATGGAGTGCCCACATGGTGCATTGTCAGATTCAGGGCATTTGGTCGGATGACTTAGCTCTAAGATCATCACATTTTCGAGAGTAGAAAGCTGTTCAAATGGCTCTAGAACACTTCGAGAAGAAGTTACAGGATCAGAATGTACTAAGTGTATCAGACACTGCCACGGTGGTAGCTTACCTCAACCATCAGGGTGGCACAAGGTCAGTTGAGTTCTCTCCAGAACTATTTGCGCCATGATGGAAGGAGTGGTGGGGTTCCTAAGAGTTATTCATATCAGGGACAGCTGAATGAGCTAGTGGATCTACTCAGTCAGGTACAGCTGAGAATGGGAGCTGAACCAGTCTCTGAGCAGTTGGTAGATCTCTGGGGTTCGCCAGAAATAGCTCTGCTTGCCACTAGAAAGAATTCCAAATGCCAAAACTTCTTTTCGCTTCATCAGGGCCCGGGAGCTCTAGCAGAGGATGGCCTGTCGCAGGATTGGGGGAGGTTCAATCTGTGTTACGCCTTCCCTCCATTTCAACTGCTCTCTCAAGTCTTAAGGAAAATAAATATGGAGCGAGCAAAAGTGATTCCAGTTGCACCTTATTGGCCCAGGAGGTTATGGTTTCCTCTGCCGAGTCAGATGGCAGTAAGTCCACTGCTTACACTTCCTCTATCAGTCGGCCCATATTCAACCCCCAGGTCTAGGACATCCGTCTGACAGCCTGGATCCTGAATGGGGCCTGTCTAGCAGAGTTATTAGGACTCTGCTTTACAGCAGTAAACTGGTTACCCGTAAAATCTACGGAAAAGTCTGAAAAAGATTCTTCTCCTTTAGCAGAAGCCATAATCTGTGTCTATCAGATTTGGCAGCAGTGTTGGAATTTTTGCAGGAGGGGGCAGAAATGGGATTGGCTTTTCGCTTTGGGATCAATTGTGCTCTGTGGACTGACTAAGGCTCCATCTGAGCCTATTTCAGAGTCGGCAATTAAGTTCTTAATACTTACGACTTTATTCTAGCAATCATGTCAGCTAGAAGAATCAGTGACCTACAGGCTTTGTCCATTAAAGAACCATACCGATTATTTTCGGATCATTGCACAATCAGACCAGATCCCATCTACTTGCCTAAGATTGCTTCAAAGTTTCACAGGTCCCAGCAGATCCATCTCCCGGGGCTCAGGCCAGAAGATATTGGGGATCATCGGAAATGCAGTTCTTAGAGGCCAGGAAAATTTTATCAATTTTCATTTTTATTAATTGTTCAGCGGGGTGGAGGAAGCCTGTTAGCATTCTCAGGAAAAAATAGAGGGTTGAAAGCTTATAAGGCCTCTATAGCTAGATGAATTAGGGAAGCCATTCAGTTAGCTTATGAAGGTTTAGGAAAAATACAATTCTGTGATTACTCACCTGTAGAATAGGCATTATTAGGACAGTACGCCCTGCTCCAAATCTAATACTTACATTTGGGATATACTCCGCCAGATGGCGCTGGACTGCAGAGACATCGAAAATAGGCTCCTCCCGGCCCCTCAAATACCCAGGGACCTCCCACAAATCCCCAGCATTGAAAAGCAGTTAATGAGATGCTGGGAGAATTAAACAATCCAAACTATCAACTATAATAATGATAACAATCACCATACAGGGGATCCAAGAAAATGCAAACCAAGAGTGGGTTGGAGCAGGACGTACTGTATACTCATAATACCAATTCTACAGGTGAGTAATCACAGAATTGTATTATTCTTAGTATACAGTACGTCCTGATCCAAATCTAATACTTACACTTGGGACATTCAATAGCAGTGTCCATAAAGTAGGGTGGGATCCCCAATAAAAATCAGCAGCAGACAGTTTAAACCACTGCCACCTGCAGAACCTTGCGGCCAAAAGCAGCATCAGCTGAGGCCCTAACATCAACCTTGTAAAACTTTGAAAAGGTATGAACAGAAGACCAAGTAGCAGCCTTGCAAATTTGTTCAACAGAAGCCTGGTGCTGAAAAGCCCAAGAGGCACCAATAGCACGAGTGGAATGAGCAGTAAGGCGGAAGGGAGGATTCTTCCCCTTAGCAGAGTAGGCCCGAATCACAGTCTGATGAATCCACTTGCTGATAGTAGACTTGGCAGGAGCCAAACCCTTCCTAGGACCAGAAGGGACCACAAAAAGAGCATCAGCTTTCCTGAAAGGTGCAGTAGCCACCAGATAGTACTTCAGAAACCTAACCACATCCAAAGAGTGCAAAACCCTCTCCTTAGCATTGCTAGGATTAGGGCACAAAGAAGGAAGAACAATATCCTGATTCAAATGAAAAAGACAGACACTACCTTAGGCAGAAAGTCAGGTTTGAAACGAAACACCACCTTGTCCTGGTGTGTCTCATAGTAGGGGGCTGAATGGAAAGCGCCGCCAACTCAGACACACACCTGACAGAAGTGATAGCCCCCGGAAATACAACCTTGAGCGTAACAATGGCCAAGGCAGCATCCTGCACAGGTTCAAAGGGAGCACCCTGCAAGGCTGACAGAACCAAGTTCAGATCTCAAACAGGCACCATAGGCTTACGTGGGGGGGCGCACATGAGTGACCCCCTGGAAAAAAGTCCTGATCAGAGGGTGCTGAGCAAAGGACTTCTGGAAGAAAATAGCCAGGGCAGAAACCTGACCCTTCAGAGTACCGAGTTGGAGCCCCATCTCCAACCCATGCTGCAGGAACTCCAGAATCCTGGGAATAGAGAACACACGACAGGGAAGAGACTTAGACTCACACCAGTCAATGTAGGCACGCCAAACCCTGTAATAAATGGAAGAGGAAGACTTCTTCCTAGCTTTAATCAAAGTATCCACAACCGAGGAAGACAGCCCCTTCTCCATCAAGATGGAGGTTTCAGCAGCCAAGCCGTCAAAGCCAGAGTTTGTAAATTGGGATGGCGTAGTGAGCAGATCTGGCACCAAGGGCAAAGCGTACTGATCTACTGCCAGCTGTACCACGTCTGCGAACCACACTCTTCTTGGCCACTTGGGGGCCACCAGAATTGCTGGCACCCCTTCCAGAGCAATCTTGCGCAGAACCCTGCCCAGCAGGGGGATTGGAGGGAAGACATACAGGAACTGAAAGTCCTGCCATGACATTGCTAGTGCATCCGAGGTCAAGGCCAGAGGATCCTGGGACAGAGAGACAGAAGCTAGGAGCTTGTGATTGTGGCGGGACGCAAACAGATCCACATCTGGTTGGCCCCAACGGTGACACAGAGATTGAAACACCCTGCTGCATAGGGACCATTCTCCCTGGCGAGAGGTCCCCCTGCTCAGAGAGTCCGCCAGGCGATTTTCCACCCCCGGGATGCACACAGCTGATATGCAGGGGACATTGGCCTCCGCCCAAGTCAGGATCAGAGACGCTTCCTGGAGGCCCCCTTGCTCCGGGTCCCTCCCTGATGATTGGTGTAGGCAACTGCTGTCTGGTTGTCCGAGCGCACCTGAACAGGCAGGCCCCGAAGGTGAGTAGTCAAGTGAGCCAGAACTAGCCTGATCGCCCGCAGTTCCAAGACATTGATAGGTGTGTGGGCCTCCTGAGGGCCCCACCTCCCCTGGAACCGCAGGGACTTCCAGAACCCCCCCCAACCTGACAGACTGGCATCCGTGGTGACCGTCTCCCAGGAAGGGGCAAGAAAGGATCTGCCCCCCAACAGGTTCCTTAAGTCTATCCACCACGAGAGGGACCTCCTGACCAGGGGGGAGAGCAGACAGACCCTGTCCAGGGATGCTGGGTCCTTGTCCCATACTGACAATAGGTGAAGTTGCAGGGGCCTCAAGTGGAACTGAGCATAAGGGACCGCTTTGAAGCATGCCACCATCAGGCCCACCAGCTGCATCCCCTGCCTGATGGAGGGATGGGGACAAGCTAGGAGGGACTGAGCCTGTGCAATCAGACTGTCCACCTTCTGTTGAGGAAGGAAGATCCTTGCCTGAACTGTATCCAGATTCATTCCTAGGAATGGAGTTACCAAGGAAGGGGACAGTGAGGACTTGGGGTGGTTGATCACCCATCCAAATGACTCCAGAGTGGACACTACCAGCTGAGTATCCAACTCTGCCTGATATAGAGACTGGGAAGTGATGAGAATGTCATCCAGATAGGGAAGCACGCGGACGACCTGACATCTGAGCAGAGACATCACGCCAGCCAGCACCTTGGTGAACACCCTGGGAGCTGAAGTGAGGCCAAAGGGCAAGGCCACAAACTGGTAGTGTTGATCCATCAGAGCGAACCTGAGGAACCTTTGATGACCTGGGAACACAGGAATATGAAGATAAGCACCTTTGATGTCCACAGAAGTCATGAAATCCCCTTGGCGCAGGGAACTGATGGCAGAGCACAGAGTTTCAATGCGAAAGCACCTGCCCCTGACAAACTTGTTGAGGATCTTCAAGTCCAGGATGGGCCTGACTGAACCATCTTTTTTGGGTACTGTGACTAGGTTGGAATAAAAGCCCTTGCCTTTTTCTTTTAAGGGAACCTGGCAGATGACCCCCAGCTCCAGGAGGCCTTGCACTGCTTGCACTAGCTCCTGAGCTGACACAGGGTCCTGAGGAATCCGGGATCTGATGAATCTTGGAGGGGGATCGGCAGCAAACTCCAACTTGTAACCGGAGGACACTACCTCCTGAATCCACCGGTCTGAGACATGAAGCCTCCAGACATGAGCGAAGTGCTGCAGCCGTCCCCCCACCCGGATGGGTGAGGGCGCCCCATCATGCCTGAGGGGGCTTGGGAGAGGATTTTGCTTTGGGACCTCAGGAGGAGCCAGGACGTCCACGTCCTCTGCCCCTACCCCAGAAATCTCCCCGGGCCCCAGGAAAGGAAACCCCCATTCCCTGTCTTGCACCAGGGTAAGAGGAGGAGAAGGAACCCTGGCCCCGAAAGGGCCGAGATTGACGCCTGCACTGGGGTAACCTGCCTCCCTTAGCAAAAAGGTCCAGGCGGTCCCCAAACAGGCGCAGTCCTTTAAAGGGAAACCCAGTGAGGGCCTTCTTGGCAGCGTTGTCAGCAGCCCACTGGCGCAGCCAAACCGAGCGGCGTATAGCCACCACAAGGGCAGAAGTTCTGGCACACATTCTGATGGTGTCATCCAATGCTGAGAGGACAAAATTTACAAAAACATCACAACTGGAGAGTGCATTAAACACCTCACAAGGCAAATCATCAGGGGCACTATCAAGCATATTTCTGATAAGGGTTCTAGCGGCCACAGCAGTAATGGCAGAGGCACAGACTGGGTGCAGCGCAGTCCCTGCACATGCAAAGGCGTGGGATGCCAGCTGGTCAATGCGCCGGTCCTCAGCATCCCGCAGGGTAGTAGAGTCAGGGGAATGCATGACAGAGGTGTTCGATAGCCCTAGGATCGGGGCATCCACCTGGGGGGGGGGGGGGGGGGGATGACCAACATTTAACCACCTCAGCCAGAAAGGGATACTTCCTATCCCAACTTTTTGGAACCCCAGGAAGTTTACTGGGGTGCTCCCATTCCTTGAGCACAAGGTTATGGAAATGTGCCTGCTCGGGAAATTCCAAACATGATTTTGCTGTATGGAAAAGCTCCCCTCTTTGCCTGGGAGCCGCAACAGGGAGAGAGATGGACAGAACCTCAAAAATCTGGGTCAATAATCTGTCAGTGTCATCCGGGGCCCAGGGGTCAGAGCCAGAATCGTCATGACCCCTTGGTCTCTCATCAGATGAGCCTGAATTAGAAAAGAGCTCCCCTTCATCAGATGGGGTATAGCCACCAAGATTCCAAAACTCCTCAGTTCCCATAGGGAAAACAGTGACATTAGGCGTCAAGTGCCGCTTCTTAGCAGGGGCCTTACGCACTAAGTGAGAATCCCCACTAGTATGCAACTCAGCAAAAGTGAGGTTTAAGTTTGGGGGAGGTAGGTGAAGTGAAACAAGGTGCAGCCACTGGCAGGCCACATTGCAATGCAAGCACCTGCTCAGCACAGGGTACACAGACCCGCGCCATGTCAGCGTCAGCATGAGGCTGCCCACACGCTACACACAGCTGGTCTTGTCCCGAAGGGACCCCGGTCACATTATCCTGGGATGCCTCCATATGGTGATTATAGCGGCGCTATACGCCTATAGGGAATAACGCTATATAGCAACCCCGGATGCCCCAATAACCCGCTAGGGAAGTGGGAGTATTATTTTTACAAAGCCTACAAGTTATATACTAATACAGGGCCGGGAGAAGCAAAAAGGGTTCGCCCCGCCTGAAAGACATAAGCAGACAAGACCTGTAAGCACACAGTAACAAAAGTGAAAGATATAAAGCCGCCCGTGAGGGCACTTACGGACCGCGGTAGGTAGGGGTCCGTCGCGCATGGGCCAACCAAGCAGGATAAAGATGGCGTCGGTATACCTCGAGGGGCGGGCCGGTATCACCGTTGACCCGGAGCGCGCCATAGACGCCCCCCCCCGAAGAGCGCGAAGCCAGAACGTGCAAGCAGCCAATGATGGCGCACCAGCGCCTGAGGTAATGCCGCCGCCAAGCGCCTACCTTCACCCGACCAGGGCAGCCAAGGCTGGGAGGCATATTACTAGTGGAACGGGTGGGAATAGTCCTACAGGGCCGCAGGCTAATAGCCCCGCTCACCTGCGAGTAGAGAGCCAATTTCTCATGCTTCGCAAACAGACTGCAGAGAAATTCTGGGGATTTGTGGGAAGTCCCTGGATATTTGAGGGGCCGGGAGGAGCCCATTTTCGATGTCTCTGCAGTCCAGCGCCATCTGGCGGAGTATATCCCAAGTGTAAGTATTAGATTTGGAGCAGGACGTACTGTATACTAAGAATAGAAGGCTCCTAGATATTTGAAAGCTCATTCTACTAGGGCAGTTTCTGCTTCTTGGGCAAATCAAGCAGGTGTATCCCTGGAAGAAATTTGCAGAGCAGCAACTTGGTCTTTCCCACACACGTTTTTGAGACACTACAGAGTGGATTTGTCTTCGGATGTCAAGCAGGCTTTCGGCTGAAAGATCCTTAAGAGGGTTTTCCCACCATCTTCATCGACTGGGCCGTCCTGGAGGACGGTTCGGGAAAACCCCAATTAGCTTACAGGTAATAAGATTTCTGGTAGTCCTCCAGGACGGCGTACTAGTTCCCGCCCAAGATAAATATGTTCATGTAGATTGCCGATTTACGCTTGTTCCTTCAGGATTTCTCGGTTAAAACCCAGGAGGAAGGGGGCGGGGTATTTAATCATGTCCAGTTTGTGTTGCCTGTTTAGGTGGGAGGAGTTACTCAGCTGGGACGTCCTGAAGGACTACCAGGAACCCCATTACCGCTAAGCTAATTGTGGTTTTTCCCCTGACAGGCCTGAGTTACCTAAACGGTTTCAGTGGCTCGAGTAGCAGCATGCTGTGTTTGATCAGCTTGCAGTCTGGCCTGAGTTTCCTGAGGCATTTCAGCAGCCCTAGCAGCAACATGATGCATCTGATCAGCTTGCTGCCTGGCCTGAGTTTCCTGAGGCGTTTCAGAAGAACGGCAGCATGGCTCATTTGATCAGCCTGAAATCACGCCCAAGTTTTCTGAGGAGTCTCTGCAGATCATGGTGCAATTTTCCTCATGGCCATGTGAGATTTCCTGGCAAAAAGCAAGTTTTCTTTGGAAGCATTTTGCCAAATTGAAGCTAAAGCTAACCCTGAAGATGTAGTGGTGTCTTAGAAGTCAAGTACAATACGCCGTAAGCCACTGTCTTGGATTAACTTAGTGAGTCCAAAAGATGCCACTGAAGTCAGTAAGATGAGCTGTAGGTTGCCACCCCTCTGTTATTAATAAAAAATTCTAGTATGAGAGCAGAATATAGAAAGGGAGTGCTTTTCACTGAACTATTGTAAAAGAAAAATGAGAAAGCCACCCCTCAGGATTGGTGGCTAAGGCTTCAGTATACCTTCCCGACTACCATTAACTAATATAATATAATATAAACCAACTGTCAATGCATATGAGTGAGGTGTGCAGATGCGGCTAGGATTCCAGCAGGCTGCTTTAGCTGCAGTGTGGGCTCGAGGAGAGGTAAGTGAGCTCAGTGACCTGGGGGGGGGGGGGGATTTCACACAGCGGGGCACCCCAAACCAGGGTGCCCCAGGAGACCAGCCCAAAAATCCCAGGTTTTGGTCCACTTTAACTATAGTTACACGCGGGACTGTACAACTGGGGGAACACTGGCTTTTTTCAGCCCTATAGTGAGCCAAACGGCCAACATTTGATCATACCACTTCCTGTAAATAGTAAATAAAAAAGAAGCACGGGGCTGGGGATAGAAGGTGATGACAAACCTACTTTCTGGGTATAGGATCACTTTAACACATAAAAGCCAGTATCAAAAGCATATAGGAGCAAGGCAAGTGGCCATTTCTTCATTTTGTGGAAGGCACAGATTATTCCGATATTATCTGGATTTATTGCATCGATATAGACATTGGAGAAAAAAATGTGCTCCATTATATAACCCCTGTTATGTTGTGCAGAGGAAAAGCATGTTTAGTGTCTATTAGAGGTGGACATTTGCTGCCTGTTAGCATTATTGCAATACCTTACACACATTGGGCTCGATTCATCAAAGTCTGTAACAAGCAAGAAATTAGTCTGTTTTACGAGAAAACATTACTATATTTTTAGCTTTTTAAAATTCATGGGATTCAAAAAAAAAAAAAAAAAAGCATGCCTCATTTTCTACACTAATATAGTATATTAAAGTATGTTAAACTTTGAGCAATAAAGCTCATTTGGAATTCTACCTGCAGACAGTCTGGAAATAATCACTGATATACCGTAGGTCTAATTGAGTCCGAAATACATTTATTTTTTACATTTGGTTCCAAGAAGCAAAGACAGTACATTTTTTTTTCAAAGAAAAAAATAAAAATAGTTTGGATAATACTTACTGTTCTTTGTACCATGAATGATACTACTATGGAGAACTAGCCTTGTTGCTGACAGAAACCTATGGGCATTATTTGAATCAACGAAGGGGACCAGCATACCAGCCACTGCAGTCCATGTGACACCAACGCCTTTGCTGTGAAGGGGAACAACTAATGAGTTTCTTCTAAAACTAGTCCCTGAATACGTATGTGATATATTGAAGGTAAGGAGTGCCAGTCAATAACAGTGCCATGGGATGTCATATGGCCAATAGACAGTTCCTATAGAGGCATAGGAGCCTAAAGCAATGGGTTATGTATTTATGTGACTAACACGCGTTGGAGTATTCTATTTAGTCAGAATCTATAAGGGTACTATAAGTCTAAGTACTCAATTTTGGCAAGGATAGCCTTCATAACAGCTAGACCAGTGAAGAATAAACGAAGCCAATGCCAGTAAGACCTAAAACTCTGGAAGAGAATGCCATGTCCTGCTAAGGAACCTTCAAAAAGAGAACCGGATAAAGTACATGCAGAGAGCATGGTTGAGTGCCAAGATCACACTGGAAGTGGGCCCAGGGGGCTGGAGAATTTTCTGCTGTACCGATTACCAGATATGCCTGCATCTAATAAGGTGGAAACCTCTTAGGACATCTTTACCCCCTTTTGTCCAGAAGACACATAACCTTATTTTGTCCAGAAAGCCCAATGCCTTCTAGCCAGGTCAGGTGGTTAACACATAAATCTAGGTGTAAAAGGAAAGATGAGCCTAGCCAAACCATTGAATCCAAATTCGCATAGGTATGCATTAACTTCATACTGCAGCATGTCTAGTGGCACTCTTTGAGAAGAAGGCTGTGGGCACAGTTTTGGCACTGGCTTGTTGTGTGGTTGGTTTCCTCAAAGAAAGCCTCAAGAGAATGAAGAAGGATTCTCTAGACATTTTTAAGTGGTGTGATTTGTGACCAAATAAAAAAAAAAAAAAAAAAAAAAAAAAAAAGACATAACCATAGTGTCTTGGGAAATTTCACATCCAGCTTTTTGTGTGTAGAACAGAAGGCTTTATACGGCATCAGATTTGCAGCATTTAAGTACTTCTAAACTTTTGCTTTTGCACATATTACAGGTGCACTAAACATTTGCACATATTACAGGTGCACTACTTTTTCTACTGTAATACTTGTATGAACATGCATGCTTCAGACAGAAATAAAAAAAAAAGACAAACCGTTGTATAAAAAAATTAAAGGAAATTTTATTATGATGAAAATGGGGGAGAAAGCTACATTATGACATGGGCGTACACTGTTTTTAAACACAAGTTCATATCTTCCATGCTGGTGAATTAAGGTGAACACAACTGACTAGGCAAAAAATCATTATAAAATAATACTAGATGGATTCTAGAAATTAGGAGATGCGCCATTTCAATTTTATAGGGCTCGTTAAAAATGGAAAAAAACACAAAAAGGGGAGGAGAAGGGGTCAATAATATATAAATTTGCACTGCTATGTGTATGCAGAATGAGCCACCCCAAATGAATCTTCAACCCAGAAAAATACTGCTTGTCCACCTAAAGAAAAACAAGAGATACACAGTTACTGTGTCATTCTGGAGAAGCCAGACACCAAACCACCATACACAAAGTCCCCAATATCTATGTGTCAATATGTATATATAGGTATAATATCCAAATCATTATAGACCAGCAAATGTAATATCCAAGAGCAATAAAATCCTGGTGTGCATCAAATGAACGTAACCAAGATGGTTTCAAATCAATACTTTGCGTTTTATCTATTTTCTGCAACGTAGAACAAACAAGCTAAAAATGTTAAACTTCTGCGTATGTCGCTTTGATGCACAACAGGAATTCAGCCCCTAGCAGAGCTACAATTACATCTACTTTTATAAAAAGGGAAAAGCAAGCATATTATAAAAAGGAAAAAGTAAATAATATTATAATCCAGAGACAGGCTGTATCCTTAGAAGAACAAATAGTTAAAATTATTCAGTAAAGTTTGCATATCTAATGATTACGGGGAGGGGGCTGTAAAAATGTATTAAGTTTACAATTACTGTGTATTTAAATTTTAACGTAAAAGGAATAAGTGAAAGCATAGCTTGGAGTATCCAGTTTATATTATAATGCTGATACAGGATGTTGGAAGAGACCATACCAAACGGCAGCATTCGAGAGCGTGAGCATCTCGTACCCTGTCCGCATTGAGCGGGCCTGTGAGAATCGTGAAGTCAGCGCGACACAGGGCCTGCAATGAATTCCCCGCTGGCGGGTACAAACAAGGTATAATGTCAGAGTTAGTAGGCAATTCCTTATTTTGTACCCATTAGCAGTACGTTACCTGTTAACTTTACTGACATTTTTATATAAAATAGGGCAAAAAATAAGCAAAAATAAAAAATGCTCTGTAGAGCAAGTGTTCGTATCTTCAAAGTCTCTATATTAGCTATAGTAAGCACGTCTGGGTGCTGTAAAATTTTAAAACAATTAACCGTTACAATAAATTAATAATATATAAATATATATCTTTAACATTACACTTACTTAACATTAAAGTATGTAATAGGAGTAACCAAAAACTAAAAGAACTAAGACAAAACAAAAAAAAGCAAAAAACACAACGTACCTGTTTGTGACACGTTGGAAAGGGGAGAATTTAGTACGGCTTGTAACTATTTTGATGACCACCTCGTCTGGCTGTTTTCCCATAACCACTCTGCTGATCTAAAAAATGAAAAATATCTGTTTGATAGCAATGACCAGAGATTCAGAGGTTCAGCATCGTACGAGTTAAGCCTAACTGACCTAGGACTATGAAGAAGAGCTACAGCAAGATTAAATCTGGGGATGGGTTGGGCGTTCGCTTACGTCACAAGTACAATATTTCACTATTTAGCATAGGGTTCTACTAACAGAGATCCAAAGGGGATACCTTTACCCACTACTAGAGATTTAAAAGGTGTGACACACAACCCCACTCACTGTAACCTGCATGCTCTATACACTGTGACCACAGCAGGCTGTAGTGTTTAGGTCACAGTTTGCTAACAAGGGGGATTCATGCACAAAGATTTTGACCGCATGTTCTGGATTGAAATGTTTCAAAGCAACATCCTCATTGAGGGAGTTCATAAGGGGTATCTGTTTCTGTTATGCCTACAATTGTCCCTTCTTGTGGATTTCTACTTTCAAATGTAACCCCATGTATACAATTATAGTGCTAAAAGGTTAGTTTGTAGAAGGTGTCACAATCAAGGTTCCTGGTGACCAGCTTAGTCCTGGCACGGGCAACACAAAAAATTAAGCCGCATTGTAACAGTCTCAGGGGGAACGCTTACAGGAACTTTGATCCCCAGGCGAAATGTGTCAGGTAATACAAGTTAAGGATTGCAGGTGTCTATGCGCGGGGTGCTTCAGCAATGTGGATGCGCCGCTGAGACAGTCACAATGCGGCCCCACGCCCAAATTTGTTACTAGGATGACTGTTACAGAGTTTTGTGCATGCAGCCAGATAGGCCATTTTGGATCGTTTTAGGACATTTATGAAAGTATACTGAATATGAACAGTATGCAAATGTATTCAAAGGTATAAATACACGTGCCCTTTTTGTCAGTTATGCGGACAGATGCATTTTAACTTTTATTTTGTATGATCAGTCTTATAAAAGGTCTATTGAAAATCTGAAAATACATATCTCTGCATTTAAAAAATATATATAGGACAGCATTCTGAGCATAACACCCTGTAAAGTTACTTACAGAGTACATAAAAAGTTTTCACCCTCCGAAATGTGTTTTGTTTTATCATCCGAGAATAAAAAAATACCAGATTTTTTTTGGCTGTTATAGACCAACAGTAATAGGCTTGGGTCAAAGAGACACCAGATTCCCTCAAAGCTGTTCACTCCAGGATAAAAATACATCACCTACAGCCTTGTCAGGTTTCAGAAGCACCTGTTGTTCAGTCTCAAGTACGGGTCAAATAAAAAAAAAAAAAAAAAATAAAAAAAAACATTCAGGGGTGGTGAATACTTTTTACAACTTACTTAAAAGTAATACAAAAAAAATTTAAAAAGCATATTAAAGTCGAAGTTAAGGCAAATGACCAAAAAAAAATAGACACGATATTCACCTATACCTCTTTTGTGCTTACAGCAGAACCAATATTGCACAGTTTCCCTCTGATAATGTGAACACTCACAGCAGATTCAGATTGCATGGCCTCCTAGGACATACTTAACCCTGTAGGACAACATCCAAACCCGACCAGACAATATTCTTTGATAAAGAATCCATCCTGATTTGCCTCACCCTTTTGACTGAACTGCATAGCTGTATGTGGGGTGATATTTGCTTCTACATACATAGCCATGCAAATATACCAATCACAGTGTAGAGGGTGCTGGGAAATGTAGTCTGCAGAAATATAAGCCAAGGAGAGGAAGGTCCCTTCTACAAAGGTATATTTGAAATACAGAGCATCTGCAGAAGATCACATGAGGACAATTAACTTTGTAGTGTGGCCATGTTTGGTGAGATGCGGGCCCCTTTGGTGGTGGTTTTGTTGTGACAGCTCAGATCATGTAACTTTACCTTGATACATCTTATTTCAACTCCACCATGCTTCACCAGCTTTGTAGGCCCAGATTATGTGACCGTATCTACATACATTTCCTTTTCGGCGCCACCCTAAAGCTCTGTAGACCTTGATCATGTGGCCTTAGCTAGATACAGCTACTATTCAGCTCCACCCTGAAGCTTTGTAGACCCAGATCATGTGACTGTATCTGGGTACATCTCCTTTTCAGCTCCACCCTGAAGCTTTGTAGGAGCACACAATGAAATGTGGAATGCTATGGAGAAGCTTCTGCCATCACTCTGGCTTGTTAACGGCAGTCAAGCCTGTACATATAGAGGTTGTTTTCTGCCTCTTTTTAAAAGAAAAACCTGCTAGGACTGGCAACCTTTAAATGTAGCATGAAAAGGGGTCAATGCGACTGCACCAATGAGTGGCTTTTGCATTTATATTACTAGGGGGCACTTGAGACTAGGTCCACTTCTAGTTTGATATGGAATGCAAGGATTAGGCTTAACTTACAGAGCAATCAAGTAGGCGATAAACCAAATTATAAAATATTTTCTCAAAAAGGTCATGTGCAGGCTAAGTGTAAATTAAAAAGCAAACCCAGTGATACTATCCTTTTCTGACAGGCAGCCTATTCCTCCAGGTCTGCTGCCTAGATCTAGCCCCTATCTAAAGTCACACCTCTAGCTAGCCAGTCTGTGTGCAGGGGGCAACTTCCACTTAGCCTACAGACGTCCTTTAATAAGTACAGTATCCTTTAGTAGCACAGGCTTGAAACGCAAAGATAACATCTGACTAGCTGCAGAGCTTCAAATGTTTTATTAGGGTACATTTTGCCATTTGGAGCCAACAAAGTTATGCTGGAAAAAGCATGATCACCAAATGGGTCGAGGAAAAAGATGCCCACAATAAAACATTGATCATAATTAACATTTGATGATGAAATAAAAGACAAGACTAACATAATACCAAACAACAGACATTTTCATAAATAGATGCATTTATTTTTTAGGGAGTAACGTACACAGGCTGGATGGGTCTTCATACGGATACTCACTACTGTAATCTCCATAACCATAGTAGTTGTATCCAGAATAGTCATAATTGCCATAGCCACCATAGCCCTGGTTGTTGTAGCCATAGCTACTGTAGCTTGGATTCCAGTAACTACTATATCCCTGACTCCAGGTCGGGTTTGAGCCTATAGAAAATGAGAAAGGTTATCACAATTTTAAATATAACCTGGTCAAAGTCCTGCTCTGGAATTGCAGAAACACTCCCATCTACACACACACATGAAACAAAACCACCTAGGTATCAATTTGTAGTCTTTAGGTTTTTAGCCATTACCTCCATAGGCCTAAGTGGCAATTATATAACTAGGCCAACACTGCATTCAAGAATTGTGCTCCCCCAAAGTTGTGGGGTCAATAGCTAAAAAGCTGAACTTATCAGAACTGTGCAATGCATTGATCAATTACTTCTCATATCAGGATTGGAATGCAAATTGGATTCTAAATGAAAGTCTAACAATAACCCAAAGAAGATTTGGGGGTACAATCAAGCTTAGCACAGGGGGAGGAAGGGAGGGGTGCGGTGTTATTTCTTATACTTCTTATTTAACATATGAAGTTCCTTTATAAAAGAAAAAAATCAATGCATCATCCTAGTCAGCACAAAAAAGTATTCTTGTGCCAGTAATAGAAATGCCTTCAACAGATCAAATGTTTGCATCACCACAGAGGGACATAGAAAAATAATGATAAAGTGCAATAACCTCCTCTTCCACGAGCTCTTGATGAAGTGCCTCCACCTCTTGATCCCCATTGCTGTTGTTGTTGATACTGTTCTTTTGAAAGAGCTACTTTAATTTCACACTATAAAAAAATGAAAATGATGAAAACACTCCATGAAAAGCATTATTAATGATATATCAGATATACTCATTAAGCTGTCTGTTTTAGACAATGAAATGGTGACAGTGAAGTAATCGTGAAGTCTGAGTAAAGTAATTTCTGCTCTACTGCACCCCCTAACCTGTGCCTTTCCCTGATCAAAATGTATCCATAGGACTCAATGGAGTGGGCGAGAGTCAATGTGACTGACAACACTGCTGTTGGTCCCATTCTCTGAACAAACTGAACTCGATCTTGGCACTCTGAGTTTTAATTCAAATCGGAGTGGGGGGGGGGGGGGGGTCTGCAGGGGACAATAGGGGAGTACATCCTATTATTTTGCTACCTGTACAGACCTTTAAATATACAATTAAAACAGCCATTTTTACTTGTATGTTCAGTGTAGGCCTACTTTTAAGCCAGACTGCCTCTTTGCAGATTGACATTTGGAAAGGTTTGCAGTTGCTTTGTGGGTTATATGGAGTACAGCGGTCGGCTCCTACATCATACTATAGCTCTACTCTCTGTTAAATATCTCAATGCACAAATCCCTGCCTACTTTTCACTCCCCCTAACACACGCCAACAGATTTATCACCATTAGATTTAAGGTATAGATGGCATCTATAAGTACCACATACTTTACTTAAGCCAACATTATGGTATTTTTTTTCCATGATTTTTTTAACTGGTTCCTCCTCCTTAAACGTGATGAAGCAGAAGCCTCGTCTTTTGTTCGTCTTGTTGTCCATAGGGAGCTCAATTGCTTCAATCTGAATGAGAAGAAATGTTAATGAATATACAAAAGGAGAAAAGGGGCCTGAGCCATCACTGAGCACACCTATTGTTTTTCAGGCATACATTAATTAAAAAAATGTATGTAAAAACAAAAATATATATGGACCACACAGTCCCTTTTATTTATGTATGGGGAGGTAGAGGTAATCTGAAAGGCTTAAAAGTCAACAAAAAGGAGTAGAGTAGAGTATTTATAAAATGTGAAACTTAGATATCCAAGTACTAAAAGTTTAGAAGCCAATGGTGTGTGAAAGGGGAAACATTATCCCTTGATTTATACACATCAACATCAAATGAACGTGGTCTATACAAACTGAGAATTGAGTGAAATGGGATGTACACCCAAACAAGCTTAAAAATACAATTCTGTGATTACTCACCTGTAGAATTGTTATTATGAGTATACAGAACGTCCTGCTCCAGATAAGATTCATTACACTCGCATATTACTCCGCCAGATGGCGCTGGACTGCAGAGACCGCGAAATTGGCTCCTCCCGGCGCCTCAAATACCCGGGACCTCCCACAAATCCCCAGCATTGAAAAGCAGTTAACGAGAAGCCGGGAGAATGATAACAGAACCAACTAGTAACTATAAAACGATGATGACAATCACCATACAGGGGATCCAAGGATAATGCAAACCAAGGGTGGGGTGGAGCTGGACGTACTGTATACTCATATCAATTCTACAGGTGAGTAATCACAGAATTGTATTATTCTTAGTATACAGTACGTCCTGCTCCAGATAAGATTAATAACACATGGGACATCCAATAGCAGTGTCCATAAAGTAGGGTGGGACCCCCAAAGGTAACAACAGACAGGTCAGACCACTGCTGCCTGCAGAACCTTGCGGCCAAAAGCAGCATCAGCTGAGGCCCTAACATCAACCTTGAAAAACTTTGAAAAAGGTATGAACAGAAGACCAAGTAGCGGCCTTGCAAACTTGTTCAACAGAAGCATGGTGCTGAAAAGCCCAAGAGGCACCAATAGCACGAGTGGAATGAGCAGTAAGGCGGAAGGGAGGATTCTTCCCCTTAGCAGAATAGGCCTGAATCACAGCCTGACGGATCCATTTGCTGATAATAGATTTAGCAGGAGCCAAACCCTTCCTAGGACCAGAAGGGACCACAAAAAGAGCATCAGTCTTTCTGAAAGGTGCAGTAGCCACCAGATAGTACTTCAGACACCTAACCACATCCAAGGAATGCAAAGCGTTACTTAGCGTTACTAGGATTAGGGCGCAAGGAAGGAAGAACAATGTCCTGATTCAGATGAAAGGCAGACACGACCTAAGGCAGAAAATCTGTCTTGAAGCGAAAAACCACCTTGTCCTGGTGTCTCTCAAAGTAGGGGGGCTGGATGGAAAGCGCCGCCAACTCAGAAACACGCCTAACAGAAGTGATAGCCACCAAAAAGACAACCTTCAGAGTAAGAATGGCCAGGGCAGCCTCCTGCACAGGTTCAAAGGGAGCACCCTGCAAGGCAGACAAGACCGAGTTCAAATCCCAAACAGGCAACATAGGCTTACGTGGGGGACGCACATGAATAACCCCCTGGAAAAAAGTCCTGATCAGAGAATGCTGGGCAAAGGACCTCTGGAAGAAAACAGCCAGGGCAGAGACATGACCCTTCAGAGTACTGAGTTGAAGTCCAAGCTCCAACCCATGCTGTAGGAACTCCAGGATCCTGGGAATAGAAAACATGCGACAGGGAAGAGACTTAGACTCACACCAGTCAATGTAGGCACGCCAAACCCTATAGTAAATAGAAGAAGAAGACTTCTTCCTAGCCTTAATCATGGTATCAACAACAGAGGGAGACAAGATGGAGGTTTCAGCAGCCAGACCGTCAAAGCCAGAGATTGTAAATTGGGATGGTGTAAATGACCCTGAGTGAGCAGGTCTGGAACCCTGGGCAGAGCGTACTAATCTACTGCCAGCTGCACCACGTCTGCAAACCACACTCTTCTTGGCCACCTGGGAGCCACCAGGATTGCTGGCACCCCCTCCTGAGCTATCTTGCACAGAACCCTGCCCAACAGGGGGAATGGGGGAAAGACATACAGAAGCTGAAAGTCCCGCCATGACATTGCTAGAGCATCCGTGGCCAAGGCCAGAGGGTCCTGGGACAGGGAGACAAAGGCCAGGAGCTTGTGATTGTTACGGGACGCAAACAGATCCACATCTGGTTGGCCCCAACGGTGACATAGAGAGTGAAACACTCCGTTGCAGAGGGACCATTCTCCTAGGCGAGAGGTCCCCCTGCTCAGAGAGTCTGCCTCCAAATTGTCCACCCCCGGAATGTACACAGCTGATATGCAGGGAACATCGTCCTTCGCCCAGGACAGGATCAGAGACACTTCCTTGAGGGCCCACTTGCTCCGGGTCCCTCCCTGATGATTGATGTAGGCAACCGCCGTCTGGTTGTCCGAGCGTACCTGAACAGGCCAGTCCCGAAGGTGTTGGGTCAAGTGAGCCAGAACCAACCTGATCGCCCTCAGTTCCAGAATGTTGATAGGTGTGTGGGCCTCCTGAGGGCCCGACCGCCCTTGGAACTGAAGGGACTTCCAGAATCCCCCCCAACCTGTCAGACTGGCATCCGTGGTCACCGTCCTAGCAGGAGGCCAGAAAGGATCTGCCCGCCAACAGGTTCCTGGAGTCCAGCCACCACGAGAGGGACCGCCTGGCTAGGGGGGACAGAACAAGGACCTGGTCCAGGGATGCAGGATCCTTGTCCCATACTGACAAGAGGTGGAGTTGCAGAGGCCTCATGTGAAACTGGGCATAAGGAACCGCCTCGAAGCATGACACCATCAGGCCCACCAGCTGCATTCCCTGCCTGATAAATCTTGGGGGCGGCCAGGCAGCAAACTATCTTGTGACCGGAGGACACTACCTCCTGAATCCACCGGTCTGAGACATGAAGCCTCCAGACGTGAGCAAAATGCTGAAGCCGTCCCCCCACCCGGATGGGTGAGGGCACCCCTTCATGCCTGAAGGGGCTTGGGAGAAGACCTAGGCTTGGAGCCCCAGGATGAGCCAGGGCGTCCACGTCCTCTGCCCCTACCCCAGAAATCTCCTCGGGCACCAGTAAAGGAGACCCCCCTCCCCTGTCTTGATTCACGGTAGGGCGAAGAAAAAGAGCCTTGGCCCCGAAAGGGCCGAGACTGCCTCCTGCGCTGGGGTAACCTGCCTCCCTTAGCAAACAGGTCCAGGCGGTCCCCAAACAGGCGTAGTCCTTTGAAGGGGAAACCAGTGAGAGCCTTCTTGGCAGCGATGTCAGCAGCCCACTGGCGCAGCCAAACCGAGCGGCGTATAGCCACCACAAGGGCAGAGGCTCTGCCACACATCCTAATGGTATCATCCAAGGCAGAGAGAACATAAGTCACAAAAACCTCACAACGAGAGAGTGCATTAAACTCCTCACTAGACACATCATCAGGAGCACCATCTAGGACACTTCTAAGCAGGGTACTAATAGCCACCGCTGTAATGGCAGAGGCACAAACCGGGCGCAGCGCCGCCCCCACACAGGCAAAGGCATGGGACGCCAGCCGATCAATATGCCGGTCCTCACTATCACGCAGCGTAGTAGAGTCAGGAGAATGCATGACAGAGGTGTTAGCGAAACCTAGGACCGGGACATCCACCTCTGGAGGGGATGACCAACGCTTCACCACATCAGCAGGAAAGGGATAACTCTTATCCCAACTCTTAGGGACTCCATGGAGCCTGCTCTAATCGTGGCTTGGCAGTATGAAACAATTCCCCCTGCTGCCTAGGGGCCACAACCGGGGGGAGAGATAGACAGTACCTCAAATATCCGAGCCAACAGCTTATCTGTATCATCTGGTGCCCAAGGGTCAGAGCCAGAATCATCATGACCCCTGGACCTCTCATCAGATGACTCCAAGTCAGAGAACAACTCCCCTTCTTCAGCCTCCATAGGGAAAAGAGTGACATCAGTGCCGCTTCTTAGCAGAGGCCTTACGCGCCATGGTACTAGCAAGCAACTTCTCAACACTAGCCAGTCAAGCAGACACATCAGGCTGAGAATCTCCACTGGTATGCAACTCAATGGGAGTCAAATTCAAGCTTGGGGGAGTAGGTGAAGCCGTACGTGGCGCAGGCCCAGCCACTGGTAAACCAGGCTGCAGCGCAAGCACCTGCTGGGCACAAGTTATACAGACCCGCACATTGTCAGCACTAGTAGAGGACACACCACAAGCTACACACAGCCGGGCTTGTCCCGAAGGAACCACGAGGACATTATCCTGAGACGCCTCCATATGGTGATTATAGAGGCACAATAGGCCGGATTCACGCTATAACAGCAACCCGGGATGCCCCAATAGCCCGCTAGGGAAGTGGGAGTAATTAGCACACTAGGCCTCACAAGTTTAATAACTAAATAGAGGGAGTAGGGCCAGGAGAAAACAATAGAGTTCGACCCGCCTGAAAGACATAAGCGAAAAGAACCCCATAAGCGACATGCATAATGACATAGGGTAAATAAAGCCGCCCGCGAGGGCACTCACGGACCGCGGTAGGTAGATGCCAGCCACGCAGCAGACGAATCCAGATAAAATCCCAACAATGCTCCTCTGGTATTTTACAGTCCTGCTTCCTCTGACTCAAATTCCTGAACTCCCAGCATCCCCCTGCACCTGGTAAGTGTCTCTATATCTCTCCATCACTGCTCTCATCCCCCTACCTTTGCTCACATGAATTTATCTCACTGGCTAAATCTCTCTCCCTTTCTCCATGCACCCGCAAAACACGCTCTGCCACTTTCAAATCCCACAGTCACCTCCTCTCCCTTTCTCTGCTCCTACTTGCTGCTGGTGATATTGCTCAAAACCCAGGTCCATTTCCTTCGCCTCCCCGCTCCTCCACAGCCCACAACTCATCACCCCACAACTCATCACAGACTAGCCTTCACCATGGTAGCAAGCCAACAAACACACGGAACCTAGCCAACCTCTTAACAATCACCCCCTCCCCACGCACTCCCCCCGTTGTCACCTGTGCACTGTGGAATGCACGTTCAGTGTGCAACAAACTGGCATACATCCACGACCTCTTCACTTTCATGGCCTTTACTGAAACCTGGCTCACTCCCTCTGATATAGCCTCACCCGCTGCCCTCTCATATGGGGGCTTACAGTTCAGCCACACCCCAAGATCAACCAACAAACAGGGTGGAGGTGTTGGCATCCTTTTTGTCTGAATACTGCTCATTTAACCCAATCCCTGCTCTACCCTCCCTTTCCTTCCCTTCTTTTGAAGTTCACTGTGTCCGTCTATACTCTCCCTGTCACCTAAATATTGTCATCATCTATCGCCCTCCTGGACCTGCCACTCTCTTTCTGGACCACTTCTCAACTTGGCTTCTCCACTTCCTGTCCTCTGACATCCCAGCTATAATCATGGGGGACTTCAACATACCCGTTGACACCAACAACCCTGCAACCACCAAACTATTATCCCTAACCACCTCCTTTGACCTCAAACAATGGTCTACCAGCTCCACCCATAAAGATGGACACACGCTTCACCTGCTCTTTACTCACCTCTGCTCTGTATCCAGTCTTTCCTCATCCCCACTTCCCCTCTCTGATCACAACTTACTAACACTAACACTCTCTTCCCTTAATACTACCCCGCCTGCACACAAACCTGCAATACTTCGCAGGAACCTCAGAAACCTAGACCTTCAATCTCTCTCCGATGCTTTACATCCCCTTCACACCCTGCCCTCATTTACCAATGTAGACACTGCCGCTTCATACTACCACAACACACTAACTGCTGCCCTTGACTCTGTTGCTCCCCTTAACTACAGTCGCCCTCAGGCCAGAAAAAGACAACCATGGCTTAACACTAACACTGCAACATTGAAACGGCATTCTCGAGCTGCTGAACGGCATTGGAGGAAATCCAAAACCAAGGAGGACTTCCTGTTATACAAGAAAGCCCTTCAGGAACTCAGGACTGCCCTTTCATCTGCCAAACAGGAATATTTCACATCACTCATATCGGCACAGGCCCGGAATCCAAAACAGCTATTTAACACTTTCAACTCCCTTCTCTGCCCACCGCCACCTCCTCCATCCTCACAGCTAATGGCTGAGCAATTTGCCACATACTTCAAAGACAAAATCGACAGGATTTGAAGTGGCTTCACCCCCCAGAACACCTCTCTCCTACCAACATCCCCCTTGCCCCACTCATTAACACATTTCACAGTGTTAACTGCTCAAGGTGTGTCCTCCCTGGTCTCAAAGGCTCACCTGACCACCTGCTCCCTTGATCCCATTCCATCCCACCTTATCCCTCAACTGTCTCCATCTGTCATTCCAGCCCTAACATCTTTATTCAACCTCTCCCTCTCCACTGGTACCTTTCCCTCCGCCTATAAGCATGCTGTTATAACTCCACTCATCAAAAAACCCTCTCTGGTCCCCTCTGCCCTCCCCAGTTACCGCCCAATCCCTCTGCTTCCTTTCTCATCAAAGCTTCTTGAACAGCATGTCCATACAGAACTTACAAACTGTCTACAAACTCCCGATCCCCTCCAATCTGGTTTCCGCTCGTGTCACTCTACCGAAACGGCCCTCACCAAAGTCACCAATGATCTACTAACAGCCAAATCCAAAGGTCACTACTCTGCTCTCATTCTTCTCGACTTATCTGCTTTTGACACTGTCGACCATGCTCTGCTTCTCAATATTCTTTCTTCTCTTGGAATCCAAGGTCTCGCACTCTCTTGGCTCTCCTATCTCTCTCACCGCACATTTAGTGTATCTTACTCAAACACCATTTCCTCTCCCCGGCTGTCTGTAGGGGTACCACAAGGCTCAGTCCTAGGACCCCTACTTTTTTCAATATACACTTCTGGTCTAGGACGACTAATAACCTCGCTAGGCTTCCAATATCACTTTTATGCAGACGACACTCAGATCTACCTCTCTGGCCCGAATCTCTCTTCTCTCCTCTCTCGCCTTCCTAACAGCCATCTCTTCCTTCATGACATCTCGCTCTCTTAAACTGAACATGGACAAAACTGAACTGGTCATTTTCCCACCATCTCACTCCCCTCCCCTCTCTAACACCACAATCTCTGTAAATAATCTTACAATAACTGCAACTCCTCAAGCTCGATGCCTGGGTGTCATTCTGGACTCCTCTCTCTCCTTCAGAGCTCACATTCACTCCCTGGCCACCTCCTGTCGCCTCAAACTCAAAAATATATCTCGCATCAGTCCCTTCCTCTCACCCGTCACCACTAAAATGCTAGTACATGCCCTGGTCATATCCCGACTGGACTACTGCAACACCCTCCTCTGTGGTTTGCCAACAGACTGGCTCCCCTCCAATCTATCCTAAACTCTGCTGCTCGCCTCATCCATCTCTCCTCTCGCTTCTCCAGTGCTACTCCCCTCTGTCAATCCCTCCACTGGTTACCTGTCTCCCATAGAGTCCAGTTCAAACTTCTAGTGCTAACATACAAAGCTCTCTCTAACCAGGCCCCTTCCTACATTTCATCTCTGATCCAGCATTACCAACCAAAGCGCAACCCCCGCTCCGCCTCTGACATTCTCTTGTCCTCTTCCTTGGTTACTTCCTCGCACTCCCGCCTTCAAGACTTCTCCTGCGCCTCCCCACTTCTCTGGAATGCACTCCCCCGCTCGATCCGCCACTCTCCATCACTCCAAGCCTTTAAAAGCGCCCTCAAAACTCACTTCTTCAGACAAGCATATGACCTGGCTTAAGCAACTACTATAACCTTCAATGGCACATGCAGCCATACTCAAGCTCTACCACTTGTGACCCCACCCCCTTTGTCTCCACCCCCATCCTTTAGACTGTAAGCTCGCAAGGGCAGGGCACTCCTCCCTATTGTCTCCTGTGCTCACAACACTTGGTTTTAACCTGTGGCATCTAATTTTGTATTGTTCTCTGTGCTATATGTTTTACCTTGTCTGTATTCTTAACTTGTAAAGCGCTACGGAAGTTGATGGCGCTATATAAACAATAATAATAATAATAAAATGGCGGCGAGTATGTCTCAAGGGGCGGGCCGCGGAGACAGTGACGCCGAACGCACCATCCGCGGGAAGCCCCCCCGAAGAGGCACACGTGACAAGCAGCCAATGACAGCGCATCAGCACCTGAGGTAATGCCGACGCCAACCGCGGAACACAATGGAAGCGCGCGGTGGCAGCAGCATTTTCAAACGCAACCCGTGCAACCAAGTCATCGCGGAGACTGACACAAGCGAGAAGCACATAATCAAGTGAAGCACCAACGCATACACCCCCCAAAGGGGACTAAAAGTGGCCCTGGAACCCCCCCCCCCCCCCATTTGAGGTAGCCCACAGAACATGGGGGTCCGGTGGTGGCATCACTAGCACCCTATTGGGGCTGTGCACTGCCACGCCTACCGTATCTGAATGGCTGTCGTGGCCGCACACAGCCAAAGGCCACACACACATCAATATGCTGGTGAACACAGCTGGTGAAGCTGAGGAAAGCCAAAACTGCGAAAATGACGGGCGAATTGTGGGGTTTCCCATAGCGGGGCATCCCAAGTCAGGATACCCCAGGGGGGGGCAATCCTGGGATAGTGAAAATCCCAGGTTCTGTTTCACTTCATTGCTCTTGGTCTGCCAGAGTTGTAGAGCACTGCATGCTGCTGAAACTGGAGGGAGCACTCATCTGTCTGTTGGACAGCCTATTCCTGTTGTAGGGGGAAGTAAAGGGGTTTTGTTTTTCTTAACTATGTGAAAAAAAAATACCTCCCCAAAAGTGCTGAAGTATTCCCTTATTTTCTCTTCTGGCGTGTCTGGGGACAACCCTCCCACAAATATCTTCTTAACGGGTTCCTTTGTCTTCATTGCCTTTGCTCTTTTTGGATCAATAACTTTGCCGTTTAGTTTGTGCTCTTTTTGCTCCATCACCTACAGCAACACGTAACCACAAAAGAAAGAAAAACAAATAGTTACATTCACATTAGAAACAACATCAGTAACTTTAAAGCCCAACTGATGCATTACCTACTTTCATATCTTGCATGTAAGGTACAACTGAGCAACCATCCAGTTAGCTCTATGAATCAGGTCACCCTCATACCACCTTAGAATTACACCAAAAGCAGGACCATGGAAGGTAAATAAAGTGAGTATGCAAGTATTAGTCTGGGTCTAGTCCTTTGGGAGTTTTGTATTTCAGAAACATGGTATCATGGTTTACACCAGTCGACTTTTATACATTATGCTGCTTTAAGCCGTTCACAAGAATGGGGAAAGAGTTTCGGGCTTGGCTTTCTATTGAAGGGCAAATCTAAAAAGCACAATGCTGAATGGGACAATCTACCATTATGTGGCACTGGTGCCAGAAAAGAGGAACAGAAAATGCCTCTATCAGTGACTGGAGCAAAGACAGCATGGGACTGATACTGCATCAGGTAAGCTGCCAGGAAATTGGTTTTAAAGTTTGACTAGTCCTGTCCTTTAGAGTGGACCAAAACCCACGGAAATCGGACTAGGATTCTATAAAATTCCCAGGCTGATAGTTCCCCCCTAGGACATCCAAAATTTGGATCCCCTGCTGTGTTAAACTCCCCAGGTCGCCCATAATCTCACCTTCTTTTCCGGTCCAACGTTGCATACACGAACGGCAGCCACATTCCTATTATCCCTCTAGCAAGGCATGTGCCCGCACCAGGTTAGGGTGACCTGGGGGGTTTCACACAGCGGGGCACCCACGATTGGGGTGCCCCAGGGGCAAGGACTAAAACCCAGTATAGTGAGAATCCTGGATTTTGGTCCACTTAAATTATGTACTGATCACCTGTTTACAGTATATTAATTGTAAAGCAGCTTAAAAAATACAGCTAAGGCAATTCTTTCAGCAAACCTTCTGGTGTATAATGTGTTTATATGCCACAATCCTTTGTATTTTTAAATGCACCACTGCACAGTAAAGGTCTAAACTAATGTAGAGGGCTTTAACATTGCCATATGTGAACTTAAAGTGGACCAACACCCATGATTTTGGTCCACTTCGGTGGGGCACCCCGATCGGGGGTGCCCCGCTGTCTGAAACCCCCCAGAAAGCCCCAAAAAAACTCACCTCTCCCCGCTCCCACGTGACCGCTGCCGCCAATCACAGCGCTCAGAGCCGCTGTGGTATGCGTGTCCAAGGCCGCCTGGACGCGCATACCAGCTCAGCTGGCTCTGAGCGCTGGAGGCCGCGTCTCGCGTTTCCCTCTAACAGGGAGCGCGCCTGCACCGGCCATTCACAAACGGCCGGCGCGGGTGCGCGCCCTGCTAGAGGGAAGCGCGAGCAGCGGCCGCGGCTCGCGCCGATGGAACGGGGCTGAGGTAAGGTTTGTGGGCCTCCTGGGGGGTTCCTCCCCGCGGGACATCCCGATTTCGGATGCCCCGCGGGGAGGGATCTGATCGGTCCGGGAATCTTATAGATTTCCGGGCTGATCCCCCCTGGGTGTTGGTCCACTTTTAAAGGCCTGTTCCTGTACTTCTTGTTGGTCCAAGCATGTCAGTTCATAACATCAAGGACAATATTTGTTGGTTCAATGTAAGGTTGAGGAATTAGATTTGGTATCAGGGACTTGTTGGGTGTTAATCAGGAGACACTGATCTGGTTCATACGAGATATCCATTTCCTATAATCACATGTGACCCAAATGACCTGCATAACAACCATGCTTATCTAAAACTAATAAAATGAGGATATATTTATGCCCTGCTTTCAACAGAGGCGTTCCGCAAGCACAGTAATGGCTGCACTTTAGTCCAAGAGAAACGCTACAGATTTCATGGCAGGGGTTAGCATGTCTGTGATAAATATAGCTTTTCAAAAAAAAGCAGATAAGCCAAAAGGGATTTTTTAGGACATAGCGGGGAAATAATTATTTATTCTCACTTCCTCTTCCAACAGGTTTTTTTTTTTTTTTTTGGGGGGGGGGGGGGGGATTACCCCTGGATAACACCTCTACCATTGGAGAAAAAAAACATTGTCTCTCAGCAGCAGCTATTTAAACATCTCCCTGGTGTTTGAAGGGTAAATCCCTCCTTGGTGCCCTTGCTGAGAAGCTCAGCATGACAGGAGCTATAAGCACAACTTTATTCAGAGTCAACAAGAAAGCTCTATTGCACTGATTAGGTCTGTCAAATCCGAAACGCATAAGCAAGAATAAAACTCTCCAATTACACCATTTGGTGCTACCTATGCTCAACTAGACGAATAGCCAACTAGACGAATTGGAGCTCGGCTACAGCTTCTACCCAGCACTGCAGGAAAGAGGCAAATGAGACATACCTTACGAAACCTGCATGCTGCCCTATTATTGCATTGGGTTTACAGTCCCTTTATGCCACAAACTTTACAGAGAAAATACAATTCTGTGAGTACTCACCTGTAGAATTGTTTTTGTAGTATACAGCACGTCCTGTTTCACTAATTGCTTACGTCTGGGTTATCCGCCACAAGGTGGCGCAGTGGACTGTAGAAAAGACTTGTGGCATCTCCTGGCCCTGTGAAAAGCCAGGAACCTCCCACAAATTCCCAGTCTTACAAAAGCAGTTAGACAAGAAGCCGGGAGAACAATAACGAAGAAATCCAAAAAGGAGCATTTGAACAAATCAGCATACAGAGGAAACCAAGAATAATGAAAATAAGGGAGGGATGAAACAGGACATGCTGTATACTATAAAATCAATTCTACAGGTGAGTACTCACAGAATTGTATTGTATACAGCACGTCCTGTTTCACTAATTCCTTACGTCTGGGACATCCAAAAGCAGTGTCCGTAAGGTAGGGTGGGATCCCAAAAGCAACGGCTAGCAGTTCAAACCACTGCCACCTGCAGAACCTTGCGGCCAAAAGCAGCATCAGCTGAGGCCTTAACATCAACCTTGTAAAACTTGGAAAAAGTATGAACAGAAGACCAAGTTGCGGCCTTACAAACTTGTTCAACAGAAGCTTGGTGCTGAAAAGCCCAAGAGGCACCAATAGCACGAGTAGAACGAGCAGTAAGGCGGAAGGGAGACTCCTTCTCCTTAGCAGAATAGGCTTGCACCACCGCCTGACGGATCCACTTGCTGATAAGTGGATTTAGCCGGAGGCAAACCCTTCCTAGGTCCAGAAGGAAGAACAAAAAGAGCATCAAAAGGAGGGGTGGCAGCTGCTCAGACCATTTTATAACTAACCTGGGACACACATCTGCAGAAGTATGCTTAAGCTGCACCACCACCAGAATAGGCTTGCACCACCGCCTGACGGATCCACTTGCTGATAAGTGGATTTAGCCGGAGGCAAACCCTTCCTAGGTCCAGAAGGAAGAACAAAAAGAGCATCAAAAGGAGGGGTGGCAGCTGCTCAGACCATTTTATAACTAACCTGGGACACACATCTGCAGAAGTATGCTTAAGCTGCACCACCAGAGCCAAGGTGCCCCTGTGAGGTGCAGTCCTAACTCTAATCTCTGAGAGCCCCATTTGCGGCTGCCACCCCTCCTTTGTTTCTTTTGAATTTGTGCAAGCACATGGGGTGTGGGGTCTAGGCTGTACTGCAAGGTCTTTGACCCTTCCACCCCATGGCTTGCACTTGAGGTTTAGGGCAACCTCAGGTAAGCCTGCTCCCAATTTATCTATTGCATTTTATGTCCCAAATGGGGCTCTCAGAGATTAGAGTTAGGACTGCACCTCGGCGCTGGTGGTGCAGCTTAAGCATACTTCTGCAGATGTGTGTGACCGAGCCCTCTGTTTTTAACCAAGTTTAGAGACAGATTGTAGGTTGGTCAGCAAGCTAACTGGTTTGAGTGCTGTGGCTCCTTTAAGACAAAAAGAGCATCAGTCTCCCTGAAGGATTCAGTAGCTACCAAATAAAACTTCAGAACCCTGACCACATCCAAGGAATGCAACGTCCGCTCCTTAAGATTATTAGGGTTAG
This sequence comes from Gastrophryne carolinensis, assembly GCA_027917425.1. Classification (NCBI taxonomy): domain Eukaryota; kingdom Metazoa; phylum Chordata; class Amphibia; order Anura; family Microhylidae; genus Gastrophryne; species Gastrophryne carolinensis. The sequence continues at coordinate 251,711,317 of CM051234.1, read as the reverse complement.
GGCACAAAGAAGGCAAAACAATGTCCTGATTGAGATGAAAAGCAGACAACCTTAGGCAAGAAATCTGGCTTAAACCGAAACACCACCTTGTCCTGGTGTCAGTTCAAAATAAAGGAGGTTTGATGGAAAGCGCCGCCAACTCAGAAACACGCCTGACAGAAGTGATGGCCACCAAAAAGACTACCTTAAGAGTCAGAATGGGCAAAGTGGCCTCCCGAAGAGGCTCAAAGGGATGACCCTGCATAGCAGATAATACCAGATTCAGATCCCAAACTGGTAACATAGGCTTACGTGGTGGACGCACGTGAGAAACCCCTTGGAAAAAGGTCTTAACCAAACGGTGATTGGCATAAGATCTTTGGAAAAAAATTGAGATGAAACATGACCTTTGAGGGTACTAAGTTGAAGGTCCAAATCCAAACCATGTTGCAAGATTTCCAGAATTCTGGGAATAGAAAACACCCGACAGGGAAGAGATTTGGACTCACACCAGGCAATGTAAGCATGCCAGACCCTGTAGTAGATAAAGGACGAGGACTTCTTCCTAGCCCTAATCATGGTATCAACAACAGAGGCAGGCAACACCTTTTCCCTCAAGATGGAGGTTTCAGGAGCCAAGCCGTCAAAGCCAGAGTTTGTAAATTGGGATGGCGCAGCTGCCCCTAAGCGAGCAGGTCTGGATCCTTGGGCAGAACGTATTGATCTACTGCCAACTGCACGATGTCTGCGAACCACACCATTCTTGGCCAACAGGGGGCTACCCGAATGGTTGGCACCCCTTCCTGGGCTATCTTGCGCAGCACCCAGCCCAACAGAGGAAACGGAGGGAAAACAGAGGAGCCGAAACCCCTTCCAAGGCATTGCTAGCGCATCCGTGGCGAATGCCAGAGGGTCCTGTGACAGAGACAAACCTGGGAAGCTTGCGATTGTGACGGGACGCAAACAGGTCCACATCCGGCAGACCCCAGTGACGGCATAGGAAGCGAAACGCCCTGTTGCTGAGGGACCACTCGCCCAGCCGAGACATCCCCCTGCTCAGGGAGTCTGCCTCCAGGTTTTCCACTCCCAGGATGTAAACTGCCGAGATGCAGGGGACATTCTCTTCCGCCCAGGACAGTATCAGGGACACCTCCTTCCCCGATGATTGATGTAGGCCACTGCCGTCTGGTTGTCCGAGCGGATCTGAACAGCCCGACCCCGAAGGTGTGGGGTCAACTGGGAGAGTACCAACCTTATCGCCCGCAGTTCTAGAATGTTGATGGGAGCATGGGCCTTCTGAGGGCCCACTGACCCTGGAGCTTCAGAGATTTCCAAAAGCCCCCCCCAACCTGTCAGACTGGCATCCGTGGTGACAGTCTCCCAGCACAGGGGCAGAAAGGTCCTGCCCACTAGAAGACTCCTTGAGTCCAGCCACCACGAGAGGGACTGACTGACCAGAGGGGACAGAGCAAATTCCTGATCCAGGGACACAGGGTCCCGATCCCACACTGACAGGAGGTGTAGCTGAAGAGGTCTCATGTGAAACTGAGCATAGGGGACCGCCTCGAAGCATGACACCATCAGGCCCACCAACTGCATTCCCTGCCGAATAGAGGGATGAGGACAAGAAAGTAGAAACCGTGCCTGCGTCTGCAGGCTCTCCACCTTCTGCTGAGGCAGGAAAACCTTGACCTGAGTATCCAGAGTCATGCCCAGAAAGGACCTCACCAAGGACGGAGACATTGAAGACTTGGGACGGTTGATCACCCAGCCGAAGGACTCGAGTGTGGAGACCACCATCTGGGTATCCAGCTCGGCTTGATGGAAGGACTGAGACGCAATCAGAATGTCGTCCAGATAAGGAAGGATGCGTATGCCCTGAGATCTCAACAGAGCCATTACCCCCGCCAGCACCTTGGTGAAAACCAGAGGAGCCGAGTTAAGACCGAACGGTAAGGCCACAAATTGGTAGTGCTGAAACGCCAGAGCGAACCTGAGATTGATGACCTGGAAAGATAGGAACATGAAGGTAAACATCTTTGATGTCCACAGAAGTCATGAAGTCGCCCGGGCGCAGGGTACTGGCCGCCGAGCGCAGAGTCTCCATGCAAAAATGCTTGAACATGACAAATTTGTTGAGGCGCTTCAAATCCAGGATGGGCCTCAGGGAGGACACCACCTCCTGAATCCACCGGAGACAGTCCCCAGACGTGAGCAAAGAGCCGCAACCGTCCCCCCACCCGGATGGGTGAAGGCGCCTCCTCATGCCTGAGGGGGCTTGGGGGAAGATTTGGACTTGGGACCCCATGAGAGACCGGGACGTCCACGGCCTCTACCCCGGCCCCAAGGGTCTCTACGTGTCCCCGCAAATGGTGCACCCCGGCCAGTCCTGGGAGCATGGAAGGAGTTGAGGGAAGAATCAGCCCCCCTGAAAGGGCCGCGGCTGCCTCCCGCGTTGAGGCAGCCTACCATCCTTGGCAAACAGATCCAGGCGCTCGCCAAAGAGCTGTAGCCCCGTAAAGGGCAATCCAGTGAGAGCCTTCTTAGCAGCATTATCAGCCGCCCACTGACGCAGCCAAACAGAACGGCATATGGCCACCAAAAGGGCAGAAGTCTTACCACACATCCGGACCGCATCATCCATAGCAGAAAGAATAAATGCAACAAATTCATCTATATCCTCCCCCCTATTGGCATCCGAGGCATTATCCAGAGGGCACTTGAGCAACCCTTTAATAGCAAGAGCTGTGATGGCAGAAGCGCACACTGTGATGGCAGAAGCGCACACAGGTGCAGCGCAGTTCCCGCACAAGCAAAAGCGTGACAGGCCAGCTGATCCACACGCTGGTCCTCACCATCCCTCAGAGTAGAAGTGTCAGAGGAATGCATGACCGAGGTATTGGACAACCCAAGCACGGGAGCATCCACCTCGGGGGGACACGACCAGTGCTCAACCACAGCAGCAGGGAAGGGATACCGTCTGTCCCAACTCTTGGGCACCGCGGGCAATCTGCTAGGACGTTCCCACTCCTTGAGCACCAGATTATTACATTGGTTCTGCTCAGGGAACTCCAAGTGTTGTTGAACAGTGTGAAAAAGCTCACCCTGCTGCTTTTTAGCCGCCACAGGAGGGGTAATACATAGTACTTCAAAAATGTGAGCCAAAAGCCTATCAGTATCCTCGGGAGACCATGGATCTTCTCCAAAAGGAGACCCAGTACCACCATAAACCACCTGCTGTTCCCCAGAGGAATCAGAGAAAAGTTCCCCTCTTCTAGGGGGTAATGGCCAGGAAAAGAATAATGTCCCTCATCCTCCTCAGGAAAAAGGGAAACAGCAGGAGTTAAATGCCGCTTCTTGCCAGAAGCCTTGCGGGGGGCAGGCCCAGAAATATGCCTTTTCAGGCTGGCCACCCGCATAGCCAAATTATAATGCGATTCCCCGCTAGCATGTCCCTCACTAGGGGTCAAATGCAGGCGGGGGGGGGGGGGGGGGGGGGTAGGTGATGTAGAAGGGGGCGCAGAGCTGGGCAGCGTAGCAGGCAATCCAGACTGCAGCGCAAGTACCTTCTGGGCGCAGGGCATACATACCCTGACACCATCACTCACAGGGGATACCCCACACGCGGCACACAGCTGGGCTTGTCCCGAAGGAACCCCAAGCACATTATCCTCCATTAGCCTCCATATGGTGATTATTATTATAGGCGCCAACAGCCAGTATAGGGTCACGGCTAACCAGAGCCACCCGGGATGCCCCCCCCAGGGATGCCCAGAAGCCCGCTAGGGAAGGTGGGAGATGAAAATGGCAGGGCCGGGAGAAACCACAGTCACGGTTGTCCCGCCTGAAAGACACAATAAGGACATATAAAAATCCCGCAGTGCAGCAATATATATATATATATATACATACACATTAAAAACAACCCCACAGGGGACTCATGGACCAAGAGGATAATATGCATCGACCGCACCACAGGGAAAGCACGAGGCAGCTCCAGAAGAAACGAGGGTCCCAGAGCGTAGTGAACACAAAATGGTGGCGGAGAAGTCTTTGAGGGGCGGGCCGCAGTGGTATGACGCGGAACGCGTCATCCGCAGGTCCCGCCCCCCGAAGAGCACGAAATCGCGGTTACATGACACGCCAGTGCCATGACAGAACTGAAGAAAAGACACCTCAGATATAGTGCCGCCTGCCGTGGAGCGTCGTTCAAGGCGGCGCGGCGGCGAAAACAGTCAAAAACACAGAGAAACACAGTAAAAACACACCAGCAGTCCCCCAGGGCACCCCCGCCAGCCGCCCACCCCCCCTCCCCGAGCCAAAAGGGAGAAGCGAGGGGGCAACAGGGCAGCGGCAAGGGCCCAACCAGGGAAGATGAAGGGGGGGGGGGGGGGGGGGTGGACCCCTTAGCCAAAGGGGGGGGGGGGGGGGGGGGGGGACAGCGAGGTTCCCAGCATCCCACAACAGGCTCACCAAAGGCCTGAACCGGCTACCCTTGTGGTACAGGGTTTTGCGGTCTGGAGCAGCGCTCCTCAAGCACCCGACCCTGGTGCTGTCCTACCTTCACCCGAACCGTCAGCCGAGGCTGGGAGGCAGTGGGTCCAGAACGGGTGGAAATAGTCCTGCAGGGCTCCAGACTGGTAAGCCCCGCTCGCCTGCGCAGTATAGAGAGCCATCTTCTATCTTCGCAGTCCTGACTGAAGAAGGAAACTGGGAATTTGTGGGAGGCTCCTGGCTTTTTATAGGGCCGGGAGATGCCACAAGTCTTTACTGCAGTCCACTGCGCCACCTTGTGGCGGATAACCTAGACGTAAGGAATTAGTGAAACAGGACGTGCTGTATACTTGGAAAATAGGTTGTATGGAAAATCTCACCACAACGTAGGAAGTAACCTTACTATCAAATCAGTTTATCTAACTTTTTGTCCATGTTAAGTTTTTTCAGTAAAGAACTGATCATTTTCCAACTATCCAACGCTCCTCCCTTCTCTAACACTCTATTAACTTTACAATAACTGCAACTTCTCAAGCTTGATGTCTAGATGTCATTCTGGACCCATCTTCATCATCATTAAAACCTCACATTCACTTCCTACATCCATCCAATCACCTGAAATCACCAAAATGTTAGTACATGCCCTAATCCTATCCCGACTAATCTAGTATAAACTCCTTCTGCTCGCCTCATCCACCTCTCCTCTTGCTTTTCTAGTGCGGCTCCCCTTTCCACTGCTGCCAGTTTCATTTGTTTAAAATGACAATGCTCTCTCCAGATCCACACTGTACTCTCCGCTCCATAAGACGCACAATTTCCCCCAGAAAGTGTGGGGGTGCATGTGCAACTTATAGAGCGAATTTAACACTGCTGCAGGACAGGGGTGACAATAACAGGGTCCAGAGGGCTCGCAGAAAACAGCCAGCAGCTACTCTGTCCTCCTCCCTCCTCTCGCTTTCTAATGACAAGTCCCGGCTCCTTCGATGTGTGGCTTCCAACCTCTGCTATGCAAGCCCACAATAGGTTGCCAGCCTGTGTCATTGTTCATGGTCACACAGAGGTCGGGGGCCGCATGTTGGAAGAGGGGAATGGAGGGAGGGGGGAGAACAAGGAAGATGCTGGCTGTTTTAGAGGCCGGGCTGAAGGCAAACGTTTCTGGCTATTCCGGCTATTTCCCTCCTCTTCTCTCCAGCTCAGCGTGTGGGCTGCCTACTACGACGCAGCCTGATCTTCCTCCTCCTGTACACAGTGATCTCCAGCAGTAGGTAACAGCACACATGTTAACAACATAACAGCTATAGTCCCTGTTAAAAACAGCTACCCCCTTGGTTTTGAGTTACATAACGTGTACCTGTCCCCACTATTTTCACTACCCTGCGATAGGTCCATGTCCCTGGGAGGTGTATGGTGTGGCCCGCAGAAGCACGTCTCAGCTGCAGGGATGGAAACGTAAGAGACCACGGGCCACTGCGGGACAGCCCAAATCGTCCGGCCCTGGAGTTTTCTAAGTTTACATTGAACATACCCTATGCTTTTAGAGAATCCCAGCTTGCTTTGAGAGCACCACTCTCCCCACTGCTAGCTTGCAACCCTAACATGACCCTCCCCTACATTAGCCTGTACCCCTCACCTAACCTACTTCCTCTCACCTGCACACCCTCAAGGAGTAGTGCAAGCTGCGAGTAACCCAAATAAAAAAAGGAAAGGTATTACCCTTTTCTCCCCGGCAGCAGCTTCTGACTGGTGCACTATTTGGTTCAGAACATTTTTTTTGTTTTAACCATTATGTTTTACCTTATGGTCAGGTGCGTCATACAGTGCAAAAACCGTGGTACATAGACTTTAATAAAATGGAGCATAGTCTATAAAAATAAAACATAAGAAATACTACACACAATCCTTTCACAAAATGAAACACTTTTACCTTGTCAACACCCTCAGATTCCTTGAATAATACAAAGCCGAAACCTCTAGAACGACCAGTGATTGGATCTAATTTTAATGTGCAGTCTACAACTTCTCCAAATTTTGAAAAATAATCCTTGAGGTCTTTCTTTGTAGTGTCCCAGCTTAGCCCACCAATAAACATTTTTCTGTAAAAAAAAAAACATTTGGTTAAATTGCTTTTCATATTGATATAACATATTTGTTGTTTGTTTTAGCATATGTAGAACTATGCTCTGAGGCCCAAAGATTATAAATACAGAATTTATCAAAACTTCACTTTTACAGACTTGAGTTCCACACACTCCACTCCCACAGAGCAATAAAGCATAAAAAAATAATAATTCACATGCACAGTGCCCCATGCCTGATTTCCCAGAAGAAGCAGTGTTGCTCCCCCAGCCAAGCTGCTGCACTAAGCTAGAGTGACTGCTAAGGCACCTGATCAATTCAGCAGCAGCACTGCTGCTCAATATTAATTGGGTAACAGTCTAAACAAAAAGTAAAGCAAGATCTCCATGATAGTCACATACAGTTATAAAATGTACCCATAAAAAGACAATTCTGAGTACTCACCTGTAGAATTGCTTTTGCCATGCATGGCACTGCCTGCTTCACAAAGTCATTACATCTGGGTATTCCGCCACAAGGTGGCGCAGTGCACTGCAGAAGAGTTGTGGCTCCTCCCGGTACCATATAAAAACGGAATTACTATAGACTTATCCAGTGTTGACAAGCAGTTATTCAAGAAACCGAGAGATAATAAACGTAACAAGAAAAACCCCAACTAACTTGGAACAATCACCATAAAGAGGCAACCAAAAACAACGATAACAAGGGTGGGGTGAAGCAGGCCGTGCCATGCATGGCAAAAGCAATTCTACAGGTGAGTACTCACAGAATTGTTTTTTCCCATTGCATGGCACGGCCTGCTTCACAAAGTCATTACATCTGGGACATCCAAAAGCAGTGTCCATAAAGTAGGGTGGGATCCCCAAAGAGTAACAACAGGCAATTTAAACCACTACCGCCTGAAGTACCTTGCGGCCAAAAGCAGCATCAGCTGAGGCCTTAACATCAACCTTGTAAAACTTGGAAAAAGTATGAACAGAAGACCAAGTTGCGGCCTTACAAACTTGTTCAACAGAAGCTTGGTGCTGAAAGGCCCAAGAAGCACCAATAGCACGAGTAGAATGAGCAGTAATCCTAAAAAGGAGGCTCCTTCCCTTTAGCAGAATAGGCTTGTACCACCACCTGATGGATCCACTTGCTGATAGTGGATTTAGCAGGAGGCAAACCCTTCCTAGGTTCAGCAGGAAGAACAAAAAGAGCATCCGACTTCCTGGAAGACTCAGTACCAACCAAATAAAACTTCAGAGCCCTGACAACATCCAAAGAGTGAAGGGTCCGCTCCTTGGAATTAGCAGGGTTAGGACACAAGGAAGGCAAAACAATGTCCTGATTGAGATGAAAGGCAGACACAACCTTAGGCAAGAAATCCGGCTTAAGCCGAACCACCACCTTATCCTGATGCCTCTCAAAATAAGGAGGTTTGATGGAAAGCGCCGCCAGCTCAGAAACTCGCCTGACAGAAGTAATGGCCACTAAAAAGACCACCTTAAGAGTCAGAATGGGCAAGGCAGCCCCACAGATAGGCTCAAAGGGAGGACCCTGCAGAGCAGACAACACCAGATTCAGGTCCCAAGCTGGTAGCATAGGCTTACGTGGCGGACGCACATGAGTAACTCCCTGGAAAAAAGTCTTAACCAACCGGTGATTGGAAAAGGATCTTTGGAAAAAAATTGCCAGAGCTGACACCTGTCCTTTGAGGGCCCGAATCCAAACCATGTTGCAAAAATTCCAGAATCCTGGGGATAGAAAACACCAGACAAGGAAGAGACTTGGACTCACACCAGGCAATGTAAACATGTCAGATCCTGTAGTAGATAAAGGACGAAGACTTCTTCCTAGCCCTAATGATGGTATCAACAACAGAAGCCGGCAAACCCTTATCCCTCAAGATGGAGGTTTCATCAGCCAAGCCGTTAAAACCAGCGTTTGTAAATTGGGATGGCACAGTTGTCCCCGAGTGAGCAGATCTGGATCCTTGGGCAGGGCATACTGACACCCTCCTTGGCCAACAGGGGGCCACCAGAATGGCTAGTACCCCTTCCTGGGCTATCTTGCGCAGCACCCTGCCCAGCAGAGGGAACTGAGGGAACACAGAGAAGCCGAAACTCCATCCAAGGCATCGCTAGCGCATCCGTGGCGAAGGCCAGAGGGTCCTGTGACAGGGAGACAAACCTGGGAAGCTTGTGATTGTGGCGGGACGCAAACAGATCCACATCCGGCTGACCCCAGCGGTGGCACAGGGAGTGAAATACTCTGTTGCTGAGGGACCATTACCCCAGCCGAGACGTTCCCCTGCTCAGGGAGTCTGCCTCCAGGTTCTCCACCCCCGGAATGTAAACCGCCGAAATGCAGGGGACATTCTCCTCCGCCCAAGACAGTATCAGGGACACTTCCTTGAGGGCTTGCTTGCTCCGAGTCCCTCCCTGATTATTGATGTAGGCAACCGCCGTCTGGTTGTCCGAGTGGATCTGAAAAGCCCGACCCTGAAGGTGTGTGGTCAGCTGAGACAGAACCAACCTGATCGCCCTCAGTTCCAGTACATTGATGGGAGCATGAGCCTCCTGGGGGCCCCACCGACACCGAACTTCAGAGACTTCCGAAAGCCCCCCAACCGGTCAGACTGGCATCTGTGGTGACCGTCTCCCAGCACGGAGGCAGAAAGGTCCTGCCCACTAGAAGGTTCCAGCCACCACGAGAGGGACTGTCTGGCCAGGGGGGACAGAGCGAATTCCTGATCCAGGGACACAGGGTCCCGATCCCACACTGACAAGAGGTGCAACTGAAGAGGTCTCATGTGAAACTGAGCAAAAGCGACCGCCTCAAAGCAGGACACCCACTAACTGCATCCCCTGCCGGATGGAGGGATGGGGACACAAAAGCAGAGTCCGTGCCTGCTTCTGCAGGCCCTCCACCTTCTACTGAGGCAGGAATACCTTGACCTGAGAGGTATCCAGAGTCATGCCCAGAAAGGACCTCACCAAAGACGGAGACAGTGAAGACTGTTCACCCAGCCGAAGGACTCGAGAGTGGAGGTCACCACCCGAGTATCCTTCTCGGCCTGATGAAGAGATTGAAACGCAATCAGAATGTCCTCCAGGTAAGGAAGGATGCGAATGCCCCGATTCCGCAGCAAAGCCATCACACCCGACAGCACCTTGGTGAACACCCGATGGGCTGAGGTGATACCGAACGGTAAGGCCACAAACTGGTAATGCTGATCCTCTAGAGCGAACCTGAGAAATCTCTGATGACCTGGAAAGATTGGCACGTGAAGGTAGGCATCCTTGATGTCCACTGAGGTCATGAAGTCGCCCGGGCGCAGGGTACTGTCCGCCAAGCCTAAAGTCTCCCTGCAAAAATGCTTGAACCTGACAAACTTGTTGAGACCCTTCAAGTCCAGGATGGGCCTCAGGGACCCATCCTTTTTGGGGAACGTGTACAGATTGGAGTAGAACCCTCGACCCCGTTCCTGGGAAGGCACAGGACAAATGACTCCTGACTCCAACAGACGTTGAACCGCAAGGCGCAAACCCTAAACTGACAGAGGGTTTTGAGGCATCCGGGATCTGATGAATTTTGGGGGCGGCCAGGCTGCAAACTATCTTGTAACCGGAGGACACCACCTCCTGAATCCACCAGTCAGAGACATGTAGCCTCCAGACGTGAGCAAAGAGCCAAAGCCGTCCCCCCACCCGGAATTTGTGAGGGCGCCTCCTCATGCCTGAGGGGGCTTGGGGCCCCATGATAGACCGGGACGACCACGAGATCTGCCATGGCCCCAAGAATCCCTGCGTGTACCCGAGAATAGGGAGCCATGACCTCCTCTGGAAGCACGAAAAGAGGGGAGGGAAGAGGAGGACCCCCGAAAGGGCCAAGGCTGCCTCCTCCGTTGAAGCAGCCTACCATCCTTGGCTAAAACATCCAGATGCTCACCAAAGAGCCGCAGCCCCGTAAAGGGGAGCCCAGCGAGAGCCTTCTTAGCGGCAGTATCAGCCGCCCACTGACGCAGCCAAACAGAGCGGCGCATAGCCACCAAAAGGGCAGAGGTCCTACTACACATCAGTACCGCATCATCCATGGCAGTAAGGACAAAGGCAACAAAATCAGAGCATAGCAAAAAGGGACCTATAATCCTCCCCCCTGTTGCCAGCCGTAGCGCCCTCCAGGAGACGCTTGAGCTGTCTTTTAAGGGCAATAGCTGTAATGACAGCAGCGCAGACCAGACGCAGCCCAGCCCCCACACACGCAAAAGCATGGCAGGCCAGCTCAGGGGGACACGACCATCGCTTGACCAGGTCGGCAAGAAAGGGATACCTCCTATTCCACCCCTTGGGCATCGCGGGCAATCTACTAGGACGTTCCCACTCCTTGAGCACCATATTAGTGAAATGGCTCTGCTCAGGGAACTCCAGGCGCTGTTTGTCAGGATGAAAGAGCTCACCCTGCTTCCTCTTAGCCACCGCAGGAGGGACAATGTGCAAGACTTCAAAAATGTGAGCTAACAGGCTATCAGTGTCCTCAGGGAACCATGAGTCTTCCCCAGACGCAGAACCCAGGGTCACTGCCGTAACCCTCCTGCTGGTCCCCAGAGGAGTCAGAGTCCTGAAAGAGTTCCCCCTCCTCTAGGGGGTAAAGGCCAACAGAAGTATTATTCCTCTCAGGAAAGAGAGATGTCACGGGAGCTAGGTGCCGCTTCTTGCCAGAGGCCTTACGAGGAACAGGCCTGGCAAGTTGCCTTTCAATACTGGCCACATGCAGTGCCAAATCAGACTGTGACCCCCCGCTAGTATCCCCATCACTAGAGGCTAAATGCAGGCGCGGGGGGGGGGGGGGGTGATGCCGGAGGAGGCACAGAGCTGGGAAGCGAAGCGGGCAGCCCAGCCTGGAGAGCAAGCACACCCTTACACTGTCACTCACAGGGGATACCCCAAACATGGCACCGGAATTGCCCCGAAGGACCCCCAAGCACGCTATCCCCAGAAGCCTCCATATGCGATTAACAGGCACTATAGGCCAGCACAGGGTAAAGGCTAGCAAGAGCCACCCGGGATGCCCCCCCCAGGAGATGCCCCCAGAAGCCAGTAAGGGAAGATGAGGGATGATAAGGGATAAGACCGGAAGAAACCACAACCCACAGTTGCCCCGCCTGAAAGACATAAAGACACATAAGATACCGCAGCGCATGCCCAAAAAAGACCAAAAAGGGCACCAGCCGCCAGACCACAGGAGGAAGCGTCAAGCAGACCGGGATCACCGCCGTAGCTCCAAGATGAGAAGGGCCCCAACGCGCAGCAGAAGCAAAATGGCGCCGGCAGAGGAACCTTGAGGGGCGGGCCGCGGGGAGGAAGACGCGATACGCGTCATCCACCAGCCCCACCCCCCGAAGAGCGCGAAAACGGCACTCACGTGACCTCGCCCGCGTCATCACAGTAGAGAAAAAACGCCTCACAAATATAGCGCCGCCCGCCACGGAGCGCAGTACAAAGCGGCAAGGTGGCGAAAAACTGTTAAAACACAGTTAAAAACATGTGAATACACAGCCAAAGCACCCTCCCCCAAGCACTACCACCCGCCCCCCCCTCCCCCAAGCACACTGCGGGGAGGAAGCGAGCAGCGGCGAGGGGCCCAGGCCAGAAGTTAGGACAGGAACTCTGCATCCCTGACAGGATCACCATAAATCCTATGGCCGGCTACCCTTTGTGGTACAGGGTCTGCGGCTTGGAGCAGCACTCCTCGAGCACTTGACCCTAGTGCTCCTCTACCTTCACCCGATCCGTCAGCCAAGGCTGGGAGGCACCGAGGGTCCGGAAACGGGTGGAAATAGCCATGCAGGGCCGCAGGCTTGTTTGCCCCGCTCACCTGCGCAATATAGAGACCCATCTTCTATCTTCGCAGAATCACTGCAGAGGAAAACTGGATAAGTCTATGGTGATTCAGTTTTTATATGGTACCGGGAGGAGCCACATCTCTTCTGCAGTGCACTGCGCCACCTTGTGGCGGAATACCTAGATGTAATGACTTCGTGAAGCAGGCCGTGCCATGCAATGGGAAAATAAAGAGTTTGGCTACAGCTAGATTTCATAACAGATTTTGAATACCCCCCCCAAATAAAGTTGTATGTGAGGCTCTTTATTCCTAGACTGTAAGCATCAATAAATCATATAGATGCTAAGGTTACAGAGAAGTATCCTGGAAGATGTGTGGACCATTGTTGATGACAGCTTAGAGCTGAGCAGCCATATTCTCCTGGGAGGGCAGATCACAGATTGGTTGCGGTGCAGTGTGTATTCTGAGCATAGGTGAGTGGGCAAGGATGAGCTGGGAAAAGGTGAACTGGGCAGAAGTGAGTCAGCGAGAGGTGAGTAGAGGCAAGATGAGAATTGCTGAGCAGAGGTGGGTAGAGGAGAGCAGAGAGGGGTAGTGAATGGCAGAGGTGAGGTTGGCCGAGGTGAGATGAGGGGAGCAGAAGGGAGGTGGAAAAAGGGGGCTGAAGCAAGGCAAGGAAAAGGGGGGGGGATTGGGAAAAGGTGGGCAGGGTCAGGAGGTTAAATGTGAGGTGGGTTGACATAAGGTGAGGCAGGAAGAAGTAGAAAATTACGAGGTGAAGCTGTGGGTAGAGGTAAGCAGATGTGAAGCGAGGTATGCAGACGTATGGGGGGGGGGGGGGGCGCAACTCATGGCAGTGCGGCTCGCAGGTTGTGCATCCAGCATCCCTGATTTAAAGTGATACTGCAGGCAAGGGTAATTGTTACACCATTGCGTCGGGCTCATTTGGCAATGTCCTAAACTGTTTTACATCTTTAAACTGAAATAGAAGTGGCCACGATATTGGGGTTTACAGGTTCAGCCAATGGCATTCTCTTTTTCACTCTGTCCCCCAATCAGCTCAGCAGAGAGGGATTGTGGGTCCCTCCCTCCTCCTGCCCCTCCACCAGATTGATCACAGATTATGCAGCATCACAAATGCAAGGCCATGCCCACTTTTTTGAGAAAAGAAATCATAAGCTATATCTCGGCCATTTCTTCTTCCATTTAAGAACAGAAAACCGTTTAGGATAGTGCCAAATGTAGCCCAACACAATGGTGTTACAATCGTCTTTGCCTGCAGTATCACTTTAAGGATGCAATATAATTTTTACCTAGGCAAACAAAAGTCTACCGGTGCATGCAGGTCTGCTTGTCCAAACAGCGCACACTGAGCGGCCGTATCCCCCATTTCCCTCTAACAGGGAGTGTGACCACGGCAGCCATTCAAAAATGGTTGGCTCGGGCAAGCGCCCTGCTAGATGAACAGCGGGGATGCGGCCACGGCCCGCACATGCGCTGTTGTACCGGGAAGCAAAGTAAGTGAACAGGGCGATCTGGGGGGTTTCACACAGCGGGGCATCCCGATTTTGGATGCCCCAGATTAAGGGAGTCGATTGGCGAGGGAAACTTATAGATTCCCAGGCCGATCAAGCTGGGTTTTGGTCTACTTAAATAATGAAAGGAGTAGATGTATTTTTATGTAACACAATGAATGTAATAACATTGAAGCTGTCCAGACAGAAGTTCTGCCATTATAGAGGAACATTGGGTGGAGGTTAAAACCTCCCCCATACCTCACCAAATTGTCCTCCCCCTTCTGGTTTCACAATTGGGGAGTATTTACTCCCCTCCCCGGGGGATCCCTCTTCTGGGTCCCTCGAATTCTAGGCAACCTCCCAACAGGCGGTGCCATCTTGCATCCTATCAGGCACTGCGTGTGCCCTCGATCTCGCGCCTGCGCAGTGCCCATGATTGGTATGCAATGGAGCTACCCTTAATCCCGCAAGGCTTAAAGCTGCGAGATCGGTGTGGGACATTGAAGAGCGCGGATAAGGTCATGCTGGTCAGTTAGCGACGGCTAAGCAGGCGGCGGGGTGAGATCACGCCCTGAAGCACCCGGATGTCGCCATTTAAAAGGTAAATAGGGGCAGATGAGGGGGGGATTGAGGAATCGGATCCTTTTTATTTTAGGTCCAATGTTCCTCTTTAAAACATTATTGTATTACTTCAAAAAACATAAGTGAGAACTCTTGCAAATATTGTGTTTAAAAAAACTAAAATGTAAAAAAAAAAAAAAAAAAAAAAAAGTCAGTCATCGGGCGCAGCAACGGGAAACCCATGTACCAGTTACCCACACCTAAGTATACAAAAAACTGCTAGCTAAACAACATGTGGTAGATGCAGTGTGCTAGAGCTGGATGGAAACTCCTACATAAACAAATTATATAATAATATATATAATATTTCACCATAAAGTGCCAAACAACAATGGTGTCTTTACTGCTGAAAGTAGGTCTATACCTTATGAACTATCCCTCGGCACTCAATTCAAAAAACAAAAAAAAAAAAAAAAAAAAAAAAGGGGGGACTTACATTTCCTGACCGCTTCCACTCAGGGGAGAGCAGACTCCCTCATTGGTTGGCAGCAGAGGATTTACCACATCATCATCCACCACTGATAAGCTGAATGAAAAAGGAAATGAAGCATTTTTGACAGCATGGGGTACAGGTGAATATATTTATATTTTGACTGCTTCCAACTCCCCCTGGAAATGATGGGTGAGTTCAACCGTCCTAAAGTCTGAAGAGGTAGTCAGGAGGGATGGACGCATAGGGGACATGGTGGGAGGGTGGACAGTTTTGGTCTGCTTCAGAGAAGGGAGCAACCATTGGTCTGAAAGATTTTGGGGCCGGTGGTTCCCCCCAGTCCGGAATGTGGTGTGGAACATTCTGGTTTGCTGGGAATTATACCTGCATCCCTCTAGCTGATGTGCACACCCACACAAGTCCAACCTGAAGAGCTGGGTTTAAACACCTAGAACCAGCTCATTAATATGCACATTAAAGAACATTGATTGGAGAGGGTCGTGCAACCACAGGAAGGGTAAAGAGAGAGCTGGAAGGGTTTCACATAGGATGGGGGCATGGAACAAAAGATTCCACATTTTGTTCCTCTTTTAGACCGATCCAGCTATTTCAGGCAGGTTAGAACCCCCCCCCCCCCCCCCAGGAGCATGCCAATTTGCAAACCCAAGAACAGGCTAAAATACTCACCTCTTCTGTGTTCCTCCATGTTCTCCAGAGAAGGGTATCTCTGTGCAGAAGTGTGTCTTGCACTTCTATACAGCACTGAAGCCAAGCTGCATCCCTGGAATCCTGAGGCAGTAATTGGGATGAATAACTGGACGTAAAGTTATATTAAGAAGTTAGGTCCACTTTCTAAAGCTATTAAGCTTAAATAGCCTCTCCACCAACACAACCCCTGATCAGGCCTTTTTCTCCACCAACACAACCCCTGATCAGGCTTTTTCTCCACCAACACAACCCCTGATCAGGCTTTTTCTCCACCAACACAACCCCTGATCAGGCTTTTTCTCCACCAACACAACCCCTGATCAGGCTTTTTCTCCACCAACACAACCCCTGATCAGGCTTTTTCTCCACCAACACAACCCCTGATCAGGCTTTTTCTCCACCAACACAACCCCTGATCAGGCTTTTTCTCCACCAACACAACCCCTGATCAGGCTTTTTCTCTACCAACACAACCCCTGATCAGGCCTTTTTCTCCACCAACACAACCCCTGATCAGGCTTTTTCTCCACCAACACAACCCCTGATCAGGCCTTTTTCTCCACCAACACAACCCCTGATCAGGCCTTTTTCTCCACCAACACAACCCCTGATCAGGCTTTTTCTCCACCAACACAACCCCTGATCAGGCTTTTTCTCCACCAACACAACCCCTGATCAGGCTTTTTCTCCACCAACACAACCCCTGATCAGGCTTTTTCTCCACCAACACAACCCCTGATCAGGCTTTTTCTCCACCAACACAACCCCTGATCAGGCCTTTTTCTCCACCAACACAACCCCTGATCAGGCTTTTTCTCCACCAACACAACCCCTGATCAGGCTTTTTCTCCACCAACACAACCCCTGATCAGTCTTTTTCTCCACCAACACAACCCCTGATCAGGCTTTTTCTCCACCAACACAACCCCTGATCAGGCCTTTTTCTCCACCAACACAACCCCTGATCAGGCTTTTTCTCCACCAACACAACCCCTGATCAGGCTTTTTCTCCACCAACACAACCCCTGATCAGGCTTTTTCTCCACTGACCACTTTCCCAGATGCTCTGCAAACAATATAAAAGCAAGTAAGGGCAGGGCATGCTGACCAGAATCAGAGGTTCCTGGCTATTTATGCACAGGGCAGACGCTACAGGACTAAAGAAGAGTTAAACCAGACCTTCACCCTGAATAAGAGTCTATCTTATATGTTTCCCAAACCCTGTACATACAGATTGCTCACATTTAAAATCATCCTACCTGCATCTACTACATGTTATGAGCTATTAAACATCCAAGATGGTGGCTCATGGAGCATCAGGCAGCCTGCAAACAGGAAGTGTCTTCTGACTATCACTCTGCATTCTGGGATTGCTGTCCTTTCCCTGACCCCAGCTCTGTGCAAAGCACAGATATGAGCCACCCCCTGTACTTTATCCCTCTCTCCTCTCCTCAGTATGTGCGATGCATCTGGGTCAAGATGGCGGCGCCTGTATCCTAGAGTCCTGAACAGAGTTGGGGCCCAGTGCGGGAAAGAATAATTAGATGCTGGGTAATAGTAGGATTTGGGGCTTTTCATTAAATCATGCTGAAGGTCCGGTTTAAGATTATATATATTAAAAAACAATCACTAGGTCACAGACACAACAGGTTAGAGTAAATCTCATTACCATGACAACAGAAAATATTTTTGATGTGGAATCTTATAATGGTGACAAAGAAATTCTATTAGCCAAGATAACCAAAATACACCAAATGAGGGTATGTAAACCCCTATACACAAAAGAAACCGAGCTCCTAAACCCTATTCCTGCATAGCATCACTGCAATAGCTAATCTGTCTCCTACGTCTAAGCAAATATTACAAAACAAGGCTTCCACTTTGTTTTTCAAACTAAGAATACACAGATATGCCTGGCATTACCATCTCAGCTGAATGACGCACTGTGAGCCAGTTGAACTCGTTTTCATTGCACTTTTATTAATTAAGGTAACAGCGAGGCCTTTTTTTCCTAATTTGCGTGCCCCCCCCCCCCCCCCCCCAAAAGGGCAAACAGCCCGGGCACCAGTCAAAGGCTTGTAACCCAGGCCCTATGGGTACCCCGTGCCTATACCGATGGGCACCAGGCACTTCTGCACCCCTGATGCCCCAGATGGCAGTGCGGGTACTATGGTGTGGTACCAGCATGTCACTCGGTTGCCAAACACCCCCACTAGGCCCCTCCCCTCTGCTGACATCATTAGGGAGATGCCATGGGGGCCCCACCTCTTAGTATAAAAGGCAGCTCCCCTGGCCCTGAGATCAGACCCTTGCTGGGATGGCAGAAGAGGGGGATCTACAGTATGTCCCCCCCTGATCCAGGAGGTGGTGCCGTCAGTCACGATGCCCCGCCCTGAGAAGGTGGTGGAGGGGGCAGAGAAGAGCCCTGAAGGTCAGCGTAAAAAAGGAACAGCTGGCAGAGCTAAAGGGGAACGTCACCCATCATTGGATTGAAGAAAAAAAAAAAAAGGACCCAGTGAGTAATTTAATTGAGAACATTAAAGTATTTTTGGAGTGGTAGTAGGGAACCAGCATGCACCTGCCGGCATCAGCGGATGACATGCTGGTAACCAGCCATATTACCCATCAGGGGTGTGGAAGAGCCCCATGCCCATCAGTATGTGCACTGGGTTATTGTAGGGTGCCCACAGCACCCCTGGAAGAGCCCCAAACCCATACTGAAGGGCATAAGGGCTTGTAACTTGCAGGGGCCCTCCGGCAAGGCTTCTGTGCCCTGGTTGCTTTTTTTGAGGGAGACGTGAGCTGAGGGTGAGAACAAAAAGGTTCTCACCCAAATTTCCCTGCAAAAAATCCTGAAACACACGAAATTGCACTTTTTCAGTGATTTTTCAATTGGAGTTCTCGCAAACAAACGATAAACCACAAAAAAACAAACAAAAACCACCAGTAACATTTTGCAGAAAATGTTAGAAATTTCTTGACATTTCCCACATGCTAACTATACACCAGCCTGACTATATGGGTCCCACATTTATATCTCCTCTGCCATCAGTTCCATATCCAATCCCCAAGCCATCATAAAAAATGATTCCCTATAGAGCCTGTGATTTTACCCAGGGGCTCCCGTGGTGTCGTGCAAGGGACTTTGCTATGCCCCTTTTATTGCTATGCTACTACCTCTGTTTGCCAGTGACCCCCACTCGCAGATAGGTGAACCTTAAGGAATTGTTTTATTTATTGCTGGCTTATTCAGCCCCTTCTTTACCTCCAGGCAGTATAAATAAACTGAAAAATCCAAGTGACAAAACATACACAATGGTTACAAAACACAGCAAAGTAGAGCCATGCCAGACATTCCAGGCAAAGGGTTAAATTAGCCAGCTTTCTGTATGTGCCACACTGGCTGTCGGGGGCAGTACTTTCTGATAACTCCTACGGAACTTGCTCCACTATGACTTGTCAAACACCGTCCTGTATATAAACTGCACTCATTAGGTCAAGGGCTGAAAAAGGCAAAGGGGATGCATACATGCACGAGGAGGCTCAACATTAGAAAGCTCACTAGGGCTTAGTTAGGAAGCAGGCTGAATGCAAACCTACACCTTCTGCAGAGCCTTCCTGCACATAACCGCCCAGGATGCCTGCAAATCTCCCATCTCTCACTTGCTCCAGTGCTGCGACTAGCTGCCCAGAGCTCACGCGCTGGATGGCGGGGGAGAAGGTTAAAGTGGACCAACACCCAGGATTTTGACTATCCTGGGTCTTGGTCCACTTCGGTGGGGCACCCCCGATCGGGGTGCCCCGCTGTGTGAAACCCCCCCCGAACTCACCTCTCCCCACGCCGACGGACAAGCCGCGGACAAGCGGCTCCTCCGCCGCCGCCTCCCGCACGTCCCTCTTGACGCGCGCGTACCCGCGCCGGCCATTCACAGACGGCCGGCGCACGCACGTCTAGAGGGGCGCGAGGGAGGCGGCGGCAGCCGGCCGCCGAAACTAAGGTAAGGAGTTTGGGGTGTTTGGGGGGGTTTCACCCTGCGGGACATCCCGATCTCGGATGTCCCGCGGGGAGGGAGGTGATCGGCCCGGGAACCTTATAGATTCCCGGGCCGATCACCTGAGGGTGATGGTCCACTTTAAGGTGAGATTTAAGGTGGTCCTAGGGGGTTATGTGTAGGGGCTCGTCGCTTGTACTTCCTCATCGGTAAGCATGAAGTTGGTGGTGATGCACTTAGGAACTGTGGAAGACAAAAGGGGAGTATAGCTTTTTTTTTTTATTGTATTGCCTGGACAAAGTGGCTGTAACGCAGTCCTTGAGTCTAAAAGACTCCAGGACTGGCCGCTAGCCTGCCCCTGGGAATCCAAAATCAGGGTGTCCCTGCAGTGTTTAACACCCGGGTCACCATTAAAGTAATACAGCAGACATATAGGGTACTTAACTTTTGTTATAGCGTCTCCGCCACAGCCGTCACCTCCTGCACAATTCCGGGGCTGAGACACTATTCTCTGGCACTTCTGTGCCAGACCATGTCCCTGCCATCAGTCACAGTGAGGTGTGGCCACACCCGTCATTCACTACAATGGAGCCCTCGCCCACTACCTCCATTGCAATGAATGGAGAGGATATATGGCGAGTCACGATTCCGTCCTGCCATCAATTTTGTCCCTGGTGTCTGGTCCTGGAAAGTGGCGACAGCCCTGATAAAGTGATCAGGTGAGTTGTGGAGCGCCGGACTTACAGTACCCTGCAGTGCAGGACAAAAGGTAAGTACCTCTTTTGTTTTTATCCCTGCTGAATCACTTTAAATATATCTTTCCTGGTGGATTCCACTGTGTCTTTGCCTGTGGCTGGAACCCTGGCTTTCCTTCCTATAGTGAGACATGCTCCCGAATCCGCCATTCAAATACGCTGGGGGTGGGAGCACATCCTAGTCTACAGAGAAGCCAGGGATGTGGCCATTGGCCTGGATCACGTCAGACTGAATTTTTGTTGTCATCCAGTTGGCGATCTCAAAGATGCTAGGTGGGTTTAACCCTTTGAGTGCCAGCCTACCTAGATTTTTTGTCACAATCTGTTGCCAGACGACTTTTCACGTTTTTGCGCTACACGTGTGCAACCTTGATTTTTGAAGGGATTTCCAGGGATTTCAATGAAAATTATATGTTGTTTTTTTCAGCAGAGTCTGGGCTTCAACATGAAATGTCTTGTTTGGCCCTTTTTAGTGTATTCTCAATACTTTTGGGTGAAATATGTGCAAAAAAATGAAAAAAAACTATTTACAATTTGTAGTGTTTTTTTTTAATAAAAAATGTAAGTTTGTTAATAAAATATTATTGCGTGTGAAAGCCCTATTTCTCCCGGTTACAATGGTACCACATATGTATAGGTATACCCCCTTTCCTGAAACAGCAGTTTAGGAGATTCCAGATAGGATACAACTATGCAATATGATTGCATAGTTGTAAGGGGTTAATTTAAAAAAAAAAAAAAAAATGACATAGGGTCCCCCTTACCCAGCATTACTGACCCGGACCAGCTATGGGGGCTTGTAGAACAGGGCGCAGGGGCCAGCGTTGGTGGCCCCTGGCCCTGCAGGCTACTAGCCCACATAGCCATGTGGCCCGGGCCCTTCTGCCCCCCCCCCCGGCCGTTGGGGAGGCAGGTAATGGGGGGCTGGGGGTTATGGCAAGTCACCCGCTTGCCGCAGGTGACCTGCCATACCCAGAGCCTTGTGAACTGGTATATGGGGTCTCATGGACCCCTTACCAGGTCACAAAGGGTTAAGTTAAAAAAAAGACACCAGACAAATATTTTATTATTCTATTTTCACTTATACTTACCTCCCATCCAGTGTCCCACGCTGCTGCAGATGACAGTTGTCGGTAGTGATCAGAGCAGGGAGGGTGGCAGGCAGGGAGATCAGAGCCACCCTGCCTGCCACCCTCCCTGCTCCGATCGCTGCTGACAACTGACAGATTGGAGCCCGGGTGCCAGTAACCCGAGGAACGGGGTGACGTCATCAAGTGGGCGGGGTTAGGGGCTGGGCTAGGGGCCGAAGAGGATGGTGATGGCCCTTTTCTGGGCCCTCACATGCAGCGTGGAAAGCCCAGGGGGGGGGGGATCGGAGCCCCCCCTGGTGAAGAGAAGACCCGGGGAGAGCCATCGCGCTGCCAGGTGAGTAAATGTCATTTACTGTTTTTTGTTTTTTTAGATGTCGGCGCCGGCGGGGGGGGGGGGGGGGGGGCTATTCCGGGTCCCCTCCTGAAGATCAGAGGCCTGGGGGCGGAAATCTAACAGCGGATTCTTGTACAGAATGAGGGGTAAGGTAAGTCTGTATGTTTTTTTACTTTTGTTTTATGGGCCTCTAAAGTCAGCTACGTGACTCTCACGTAGCTGGCACTTAACGGTTGGAGAGGCAGCTACGTGAGAGTCACGTAGCTGGCACTAGAAGGGTTAATGGTGAGAAAACTTTTTCTTTTTAAACTGGGCTAATGCCAAGCTGGCCACATCACCCCATTTGTTCTATTAAGCAATACTTGTGTGTTTACACAAAAAGAACCCTATTTCTGGCCATGGCTTTACTAGTGGCTGGCGTTTTGGACAGTTTTTCTCTATGCTTGATGAACATCTAGCTGCAGTTGTCTCTCCTGGAATCCTGTCTCACACAAATGTGTTATTAGTAATAGTAATAGTGCAATAGTGCTAATGCACACATGAAATTTTTTCCTCCGTATTTTCCTATCAGTGCACACCACATTTCCCTGAACAAACCAGTGAATAAACACTATATCAGTGACTACACACAGTGGACAAACCAGTGAATAAACAAGTGACTGTACACAGGTGAATAATACACTAAGGGGCAGTGAAGTGCACATGTCCCGAGTGGTGGGCTGCCATAAACTCAGCAACTGGAGAGCAATTAGGGCTTAGGTGCCTTGCTTAAGGGCACTTCAGTCATGTCCCATAACCGGGAATCAAACCTGCCACCCTCCGGTCACAAGCTTCCATACCTCTAGGTGGGGCATATTACTATTACTCTATATTAATATTACTAATTATTTTGCACTTATTAAGGACCCGGAGCCTGATGAAAGTAGCATAGGGGTTGAAGTCGGGAAGCAGGCTCCTCAGCCTTGCCAACAAGGGAATTTGGTAAGAATGAGTAGGATTCTTTTTCACTCTCTAGCATGTTGGGGCATCATTAATCTAATGAGAAAGAAGCTAGGTGTGAGAGAGGTTTATAGGCAATATCATGCCAATCACTTACTCATATATCCAAAAAGACAAAAACACAAAAGGTTATAATGCACAGCAACCTCACATTACACAGTGACGCACAAGTAGGGAAATCCAGGCTGCATTATGGTGGCAGTTTTCCACAACAGGATGCCATTTGATATACACTCTTTCTAGAGAGCTAGCGCATGAGGACAGCCCAGATATAATGCTGGAATGCTCAATGTACAGGCAAACTATAGGAAGTAGTATAGGAAGCTGATGCCCATAACGGCCAATCAGGTTGAGCTTTCCTTCTCTCAATTGGTTGAGGTCAGCCCAAACCATTCCCACAAAGGACTAGCAAGTTCTCTTCTACGGCTGCCATGGAGCAGCCTATTAACCTCCACACCCAATGCCGACAGGTTCAGCCCCGCCGATAGGCTGCGCGGGGTGACGCGCCCACGTGTCTGCTAACAGCCTATTAGCACAGCCAGCGGCCGAGCCCATCAGTAATGGCCATGGGGGTCGGTAGGCTGCTCCATGGCAGATGTAGAAGAGGACCAGAAGAGGTAAGAGGCAGCTGGATCTTTGTTTTATCGTCGGTTTAACCCAGGTTGCGCTGCCCCACTGCTGCATATTAAAGAGGGACTATGGGAAGAAGAAGAAAGAAGAACACACTTACCTTTCGACCTGGAATGAACAACCTGCGACCCACACTAACATAAGTTGTGCCCCAAGCACCCCTATGGAGTTGTAAAGCAGAGCTTGCCTGGAGTGCAAGTAGGTTCCCACAAGAGGGTGCTAATCAGGGTGGATAAAAATCAATGTTTTTTTGTTAAAAAATCAAAAAAATCAGATTTTTTTTATTTAAATCAGATTTTTTTTATTTAAATCGGATTTTTTTTCAATAAACTGCTTTTTGAGGAAAATATTTTACCATCCAAAGGTTCTTCCATCATGAGATAAAGCCGAGTTGTTTAACTCAGTAGAATAAAGGCTGTATATGTGTAACATTCACAATGCCATGCTCTTCCAGAGGTTTCTGTAGGATTAGTGGGCAGTTTCTCTCCTATATTATCACAGACGCTCGCTTTACTTACACAGTTCTCAAAACTGAATTTGACTCCGCAGAGGTCCCAGCCTCTTCTTCACAGCAAAAATGTTACAACATGAACAGAGTTGAGAAAAAGACCTTAATCCTATTGTTCTACAAACCTATGACTAGTGAGCTACAGAGGACAGCAGGGACAGTAGGATTTAAGTTTTTCATGTGTCCGCTGGGCTGACAGTCTAAGTTTCTTAAAATATATATATATTTTGTTTAGCCAAATTAGTTAACAAAACATGGATGTTTGTTTAAGCAAATAACTTATGCTGTAATGTTGTTATTGTTTCAGTTGAATAAATCTATTTAAATTGTTATTAAAGTGGACCAACACCGAGAGGTGATCGGCCCGGAAATCTATAAGATTCCCGGGCCGATCACCTCCCACCCCGCGGGACATCCGAGATCGGGATGTCCCGCGGGGTGAAACCCCCCAAAAAAAACCCCAAACACCTTACCTGATCTTCGGCGGCGGCCGGCCGCCGCCGCCGCCTCTCTCGCGCCCCTGTAGGCGTGCTCGCGCCCGCGCCGGCCGTCTGCGAATGGCCGGCGGGGGCGCGCGCGCGCCGAAAGTGACGCGAGGGAGGCGGCGGCGGCGGCGGCAGCCGCTTGGACGTTCCTGATCCCCGCCTGGACGTTGGCGGGGATTGGACCGTCCAGTCACGTGGGAGCGGGGACAGGTAAGATTTTGGGGCTTTCTGGGGGGTTTCACACAGCGGGGCACCCCCGATTGGGGTGCCCCGCCGAAGTGGACCAAAACCCAGGATAGTCAAAATCCTGGGTGTTGGTCCACTTTAAGGTCAGGATTATTTTTCTCCTTCCTAAGTACAACAGAACAGTGGTGTCCAAATATGAATGATTAACCCATTAAACTGGGGAGAAAAAAGTAATATAAAAAGTGATTCTAAAAATCTTCATCTACTTGCATGTTAAAAGAGCAAGAACTAGTTTAGGTAGAAACTTTGATTTAAATCATTGATTTAAATCAAGCCTTACTGACTAGTGATTTAAATCGTGATTTAAATCGTGATTTAAATCAGTTAGATTTAAATCAAATCCACCCTGGTGCTAATTACAGTGAGGCACAGATGAGCTTCTTTGTAGAGGTGGGTGACACACATGTGCTACTGGAGTGTTGTGTCTGTCTGGAAATGCCTGCGTAGACTCTTCCTACTGTAGCAGAGCTCACTTTACCTCAGTTTAGCTCTACCCACCACCTTTTCACTGCAAACTTCTCTGCCCACCTCCGTTTACAACCATATATCTGCTAACCTATGTCCAACACACCTCTCCCTGCCTCACTTCACATGTTCCCAATTCTGTTCACCAGAATTCGTATCTTCGTATCTCATCTTATACCCTTTGTAGTAGGACAATAGGAAAATGCAGCCAAAAAAAGTTTTTGCACCTCTGTGTTAGTCTGTGCAGCTCATCCATCCCAGCCTGGTAATAAACATATCACCACCCAAGATCCAGACACCCCTGCTACACCATGCCCCCTACTCTCACCAGTCACACTGGCTGGCCACATCTGCTCCATTCATTTCAATGGGGGCATGAAGAAATGACACGCCTCCTATATTGAAGTAAGCAGAATGGGAGTGGCCAGCCGCTGTCACTGTTTTTTCTGTTTTGCCTGGGCAGGGACATGAAAGAGGACCTCCAAAATGCAGCAGGGCAGCAAATATAGTGGAACTGTTTGGCCGGACAGTAACACTTTGAGGCACTTTGTCCCACTGCCCCCACCCAAAAAAACTCAGGAGTTCTACTTTGCTGATATTAGTAGGAAGACTGTCCCACCAAATCCAGGACGTCTGGTCAATTTACAACTGAGGTGCCGCACTCGGGCCACTCAGCGCCCTCCGTTTTGGATAAGCCTGCACCGTGGGAACACCAGGAAGGCGAGTTCCCTGCACGATCTGCTGGGATACACACTGTGTGTTGTTCCTCTTTAAAGTGGACCAACACCCAGGATTTTGACTATCCTGGGTTTTGGTCCACTTCGGTGGGGCACCCCCAGAAAGCCCCAAAAACTCACCTGTCCCCGCTCCCACATGACCGCTGCAGCCAATCCCCGCCGGACGAGGTCCGTTGACGGACAGGCGAGCGCGCCCGCCGCCGCCTCCCGCGCGTCACTCTTACAGGGAGCACGCC
This sequence comes from Gastrophryne carolinensis, assembly GCA_027917425.1. Taxonomy (NCBI): domain Eukaryota; kingdom Metazoa; phylum Chordata; class Amphibia; order Anura; family Microhylidae; genus Gastrophryne; species Gastrophryne carolinensis. Next base: position 251,685,188 of record CM051234.1, on the reverse strand, counting down.
CGCGCCAGCCATTCACAAACGGCCGGCGCGGGTGCGCGCCCTGCTAGAGGGAATGCGTGAGCGGCGGAGGCTCGCACCGCTGGATCGAGGAGCAGGTAGGGATTTCGGGGCTTTCTGGGGGGTTTCACACAGCGGGGCACCCCCGATCAGGATGCCCCGCAGGCCCGATGCTGATCGCCCGGGAATCTTATAGATTCCCGGGCCGATCAGCATCGGGTGTTGGTCCACTTTAAAGATAAGCCACGTCACAAAGACATCAGCACTCCCAATGCTGCAGGACGGTGTGCTGCAGTTTCTGCAACCCCACTCCCCTTTGCACAGTGACTCAGTGGTGGAATACCTGGGTATTCCTAACTGTGGGGCTGGGAGTTAGCTAGACAAAGGCATGTTTGCCCCATAGGGTACATAGTCTAAAAAAACTATTGCCTGTCTGAGGCATACTCGTGTGGATTACTTGAACTCACTCCTAATCGGTCTGCCTCCCACTAAACTCTCTCCTCTCCATTCTGACCAGACCACCTTTGGAATATACAGCAGTGGGACACCCTGGATTGGGCTGCTTAGCTGTGCAAAATAAAGAACGGGGCTGCCTGCATACTCACCTCTTCTGGCTTGTGCATCTCACATTACTGCAAGCAGCCCATCAGTGTGGTCGGTGGCCAGGCTCATTTGCACTGGATACAGAATAGGATACATTTTAAAGTGGACCAACACCCAGGATTTTGACTATCCTGGGTCTTGGTCCACTTCGGTGGGGCACCCCCGATCGGGGTGCCCCGCTGTGTGAAACCCCCCCTAACCCCCCGAAAAACTCACCTCTCCCCGCTCCCAGCGCCGACGTACAAGCGAGGATCAGGAACGTCTAAGCGGCAGCCGCCGCCTCCCTCGCGTCACTTTCGGGGCGCCCGCGCCCCCGCCGGCCATTCGCAGACGGCCGGCGCGGGCACGCGCACGCCTACAGGAGCGCGAGGGAGGCGGCGGCGGCCGCCGAAGATAAGGTAAGGAGTTTGGGGGGGATGTCCCGCGGGGTGGGGGGTGATCGGCCCGGGAATCTTATAGATTCCCGGGCCGATCACCCGTGGGTGTTGGTCCACTTTAAATAGGAACAAAACCCGGGATTTGTTCCGTTTAAAGGGGCATACCAATTTGGGATGCCCTGTTGTGGAAAACCCCCCAGTTTGCCCATGTTAACTCACTTCTCCGCAGTTCAACCGCCCATGCACAGGCGCTCAACCAATGAGAGCCATTTGCTATGTTCACATCTTGTGGCAAATGGCTCTCATTGCCTATAACAGGGAGCGTGTACTGCCCCATCTCCTGCATCCCCAGCTGTGCGAGCGCTCCCACCCAGCCTATCTTGATGGCTGGGATGAGAGCGTGCACACGACGCAGCTGCATGTACTACCCATTGGACGAGAGCCACGCATGCACCATTGGACCAGGGAAAGGTGAGTGGGTGGGTGTTTTGGGGGAAAAGCCAGTCTTTTAGATTCCATGCCATGTAAGGCTTTAAATGACTTACTTTAACGCACAAAGCTCTCCATGGGGCTGTTACCCCACTACATGTTTTCCCTGATCTCTGTCCACCGCCCTACCTGTGACCTGCAATGATACAACTAACATCCACCTTAGTCTGAACCTCCCTCTCCCAAGCTGCACCAGTTCATTGGAATGCCCACCCCCAAGTAATTAGATTGATTCAATACATCAAGCTTATGCATATTTTTTGGTTATCCTACCACATCCCCTAATGTAATCCATCTTCTACATTATCTTTCTGAACCCGATCTATTATCAAACACTATGCACCACACACTTATATTGTACGCTTGCCAGCAGGGCCCTCATTTCTTTCGTTTAATGGCTTTGTTTGTAATGTTTTGTTAGGTAATTATTACTATCTGTATATACCCTCTGATTGTAAAGCACCACGGAATATGTTGCTGCTATATAAAGATTATTATTATCCCCAAAAAGCATACAATAAAAAGCTTCCCTCTGCCAGCCATGTGAGAAAGACTAGCCCGGCTTATCTGGTCCCACACCCTGGCCTGGCAGTGTAGGCCCAACTTGTAGGTGTGCAGTGCCAGCTCTGATAAGGGCCCCTAACCTCATGCCTGGAGCTCCTCAGGGCACATCACCCTGTTTCTAATAAAAAAGCCAGGACAGGGAAGTATTTGCAGAATGAGGTATTGGGAGCCCGCCATTCTTCCCTCCTGGTACCTGTGAGTGCACTGGACCAGGGGCAGCCATGCTCTATTGTGAAGGGGCCCCTAGGTTATGTGACTGAGCTGCAGCTCCCCAGAAGAGCAGTCACCCGCACCCCACATATATATATATATATATATATATATATATATGAAATGACGCTGTATGGCCGCAGCACCCAGTGAGCCCGGGCGGGCGCTTGTTTACACTGCAGCTAGTCACGTGAGCAGCCGTCCGCTAGGCCCTGGGGGTGGAGGGCACTGCAGAGTACATAGTAATTAGTATTAGGAGCGTTCATGAGGGGGTGATGGGCGACACTCACCCCTCGTCTTCCTCTGCCTTGCTAGCGTTGATTTTCACCCCCTCACCGGCAGCGCTGCCCTCAGCCTCGCTGGCAGAGGTCTCCATGTTGGTCTCCTCCTGCTTTTCCTCTTCAGTCGACATGTCTCGCTAGACCACAATGGCGAGGAGAGAGGGCAACTGCAGAGCAAAAGGCGGATAATGGCGGCACTGCCACTCCTCCTCCCCTGGAGCTGGCACCGCCTCTCCCGCACTAATGGCGGCCTTGGCGGCTGGACCCGCTCGAAATGGCCGCCAGCACAGCGGATGGCCGGCCGCTCATGGCCAGTTATTGTGTCCTGTTCTCTCTGGGGACAGCCATGTCTGCCCTCATTTTCTCACAAGAACACACACACATACACGACGGCGGCGGCCATTTCTCACAGCGAGCCAATATGGCGCCCAGCCTGGGGACGTAAATGCGGCGCCTGCCATTGCTGCTGAGGAAGCTGGAATGGCTACCGAGCCCCTGCCCTGGAAGCCTACTAGTCGCAGGCCGGTACAGGAGCAGCATGGCAGACAAGAAGGTGGCCAGCAATAATATAACTGGCCATTTGGAACTGAACGTACGACTGAGTGAAGTGGTCCAAAACCCGGGATTTTGGTCCTCCTCCCCAGGGCATCCTGATTTGGATGCCCTACTGTGTTGCCCATTAAAAAAATGACCTGTCACCAGTCCTAATTGCACAACCAATCAGCACACTCCGCTCTATTTGTCATTTTCGGCTAGGGGCCACGGCTCCTGCTAGCCTCTAAAGGTATAGATAGCATAGTGCGGCTGTTGGATCACGGATCAGGTAGGTTTTACTGGGTCATCCTGATTTGGGGAGAGGGAATCAGGCAGCCCTGGAGCCTTCTAGATTTCATAGCCGCACAAGATGGCTTTTGGTCCAATTAAACTGGACCAATAGCCTTGCACATTTGGGGGAAAAAACCTCACCCCATCTGCATGCATGGTACTTAAAGCGGACCTTCACTCTGAATAAGAGCCTATCTTATATGTTTCCCACACCCTGTACATACAGATTGCTCACATTAAAAATCATCCTACCTGCACCTACTGCATGTTATGAGCCTTTAAACATCCAAGATGGCAGGTCATGGGACGTCAGGCAGCCTGCAAACAGGAAGTGCCTTCTGACTGCTGCTTTGCATTCTGGGACTGCTGATCTGTTCCTGACTCCAGCTCTGCTCTGTCTGAGCAAAGCACAGCTAAAAACCCGCCCCCTGTACTTTATCCCGCTCTCCTCTCCACAGTAAGTGTGATGCTTCTAATTCAAGATGGCGGCGCCCGTATCCTAAAGTCCTGAACTTGCAGCCCAGTGGGGGAAAGAATAATAAGTGACTAAAAACTTAAAATGTACTAACTTGTAAGGGGCACTACTCCAAATCACCTAGAAAAGATTAATCCAACCTGGGTGCTTCCCTGAATTCCATAATACTAATTATGTTACAACCAAAAAAAAAGAAAAACACATGGAATTCATATCAATTGAAATAATAAAAATAAAAAGATAATTTTATTAATTCCATCATAAGTTAAAAACCACAAAAAACACACACAAGACTGATTTAAAAACAAAGTCAATGGCCTCCTGAATATATTACAATCTATTTACAACATAATCCAACAATATTTCATATTATCTACAACAATTACTACAAGATTAATTCATAAAGATATCATATGAGAAGAACCAGGTATGGGCGGTATAATATAATAGAAAATATGTATACCCTATACAGATCAAACCAATGTGAACCAAATACTACCAGGGCCCCCAATATAGAGCCTATGGTGTATTCTACCAATAATTATGATATACAATTCACAGGAAGATACCTCTTGTAATAACATATGCCCCCAAAAATACACTATATAGCAGGGGTACTCAAATGGCGGACCGCGGTCCGAATCCGGACCGCAGACGCCATTTGTCCGGACCGCTGCCCAGGGCTGCCACATCAGCCCGGGATCCGGCGGTGCCGGTGACAATTGCCGGTCATTGCCGGCCGGGGCTGTCAGTGCTGGGGGCGGGTATATGGGCGTGGCCAGGCCGGGGGAGGTGGAAGCGTCTCGGGCCTCGTAGACGGGCGGGGGGAGGAGTGGAGACGAAGAGGCGCGGAAGGAGCCGAGAGCGCAGAGCTGGCGGAGGCTTCGGGCGGCAAGCAGAGCCCGCTGCACACACCTGGAGGCCCGGCATCAGAGCACACTGCTGCGCTGGCTGGAGGAGCGGCTGGCCCGGGGCGAGGAGGCCATTACCCGGGACCAGTTCATCGAGCTGCTGAGAAAGTGGAAGGAGGTGAGATTCCTGTCCCCCATTTACTTCATGTGTAGAGTGCAAGCTCCTCAGCCAACCTGAGCAATGAGCTTTCCTGTCCCCCCACCCACCTGTCATTTACTTCCTGCTTCTCGCCCTTCAAGCTCTTCAGCTAACAACAGCTGACATGGGGGGGGGGGGGGGTGTAAGTAAGAGTGCATGTCAGCTGTTGTTAGCTGAAGAGCTTGCACTCTACACAGAAGGGCGAGAAGCAGGAAGTAAATGACAGGTGGGTGGGGGGACAGGAAAGCTCATTGCTCAGGTTGGCTGAGGAGCTTGCACTCTACACATGAAGTCATGCACTCTTACTTACACCCCCCCCCCCCCCCCCCCGACCTTCATCCCACGGCAGACCCTGGTAAGTGGACCTCCACTGAAAGTAGTTGAGTACCCCTGCTATATAGTATACTACTGTGATCCTGGAATAAAGTGACAGTGCTGAGGTAGAAAAACTGTTTGTGGAAAATGAACTAATAAACTATAAACCCTGTGAAAAACCCCCCACATACGCTGTGAGGATTTGCAAAATACAATGTAACAACATGTGAACAAACAACAACAAGTGACAAAAGGATAAATACCGCCCAATACGTGGAGAAATAAGAACAGGAGGCCCAGCTGCTACCCCGCGCGCTCCGCCGTGCGCCCACGGCTTCTCAATGGGGTGCTGAGTCTCTCTCACTATGTCCCTTTATACCTGGAAGCGCGGGCCTCACACCGCGCCACTCTGCTCCGTACACCGGAAATCCGGCTATTGGGGCACAGTCCACACACCCCCCGGGGCGGCCCCGCCCCCCCGATGACCAGGCCGCCATCATCGGCTGAAGGAGGGGAGCGAGACTGCCCAGGGAGGGGGGGAAAGAGAGGAGGGCGCTGTCGTGATGAGAGCCCCCGCCGCCTGAGGCAGTCGGGGACACCCTGCAGATATAAATACATTCAGGTGTGCAATTCAAAATAGGAATAAGTGTATAGCATAATAAATAAAGGCAATTATTTTAAGCGCACAATAAAGATCTACATCAATATCATCTCAATGATCATAGTGGACACGCACATTCACGTTTGCCCTAGAATGAAACACTCAAGATCAAAAAATACATCAACCCCCCCATCCTTTAAGGCGGGTCAGTAGACATACCTATAATAAGGTCAGAGGCTATTCCTGCCCAAGTGATAAGAAGTACCATGTGGAATACAAGATGATATCCAAAGCTACAGGGGAACAGCTAGTTCTCACTTTACTCCTTTAACCTGAAATAACTCCAAAACTGGAATCAATATCCAAAACCCACAAAATAGGGGGTATGTATCTGGCCCATTTGAGAAAAAAAAAAAAAGAGTTTTTTATTTCCAATTTATTGGAACAGCCACTGGTCATCCCTCCTATCGGATACGTTGTGATCTGGTGATTTCTCGCTTAGTGGCCCCCACGTGTTTCTCCTTTCGTGCCTACAAGGGACTTCCTCAAACAAATGGACATACGCTGGTACTCCGTCGGATCCTCAAACAACCTTTGCAGAGTGAATTCAAAAGTAAACATGTGTAAATACAAAATATAAGACAAACAAACCCAATATATGTGCAGGTGCCGAAAAACAAAAACAACCCAACCTAAGTAAAGGCGAACAAAAACGTTCCAACCTCCCCCACTACCCCACAAAAATGAATAACTATGAACCCTCCCAATAGAATATATCAAAAAAGCCCCTCGAAAGGGGATTTTTTTAGGTATGTGACATACTATAGCCCATTCCACGCTGGTGTATGAGGGTCAACAAAGGACAGCCAGTCCACCCACAAGGGATGGACCAGAGGTGAGAAGATGTCAAATGCAATTACCACCACACTGAAGGCATAAAGGGGTGGGGTAAGCCAGGAACCTGATGGATAACACCATGAACTAGTGCAAACTACTACCAAGAGCTATAAAAATGGGGTGTACGACACATCCTCATTCAGGCCCCGTGGAGACGCTGAGTCTAAATTATAAATCCATCTCAATTCCTCTCTCAGGAGCTTGTTTTTTAGGTCTCCGCCCCTTGGGCCCACTGACACCCTCTGGAGGCCTATTACCTTTAGATCCAGGGCATTGGACTTATGTTGGTAAAGAAAGTGTCTCGCAACGGGCGTCAAGGTCTTACCTTTTTCCAGAGCCGCCAATCGGATGTTAGAGAGATGTGATTGCACTCTGTTCTTCAGGACATTCTTGGTTTCCCCTACATAGAGTTTGGTGCAGGAACATTTAATTAGGTATGTGACCGATTTGGTGTTACAGTTAATAAAATCCTTCAGCCCAAATCTCTGGCCTGTAAAAGGATTACTCACCTCATTGACAGAACAGGTCCCACAAGGTGCTGATCCTTTGCTGCGGAGAGTGGTCAGCCATGAATCCTCTATCTGCGAGAAATGGCTGTGACAAAGATGGTCCCTTACATTTTTCGCTCTCCTGGCAATCAGCCGTGGTGCCTCCGGTATCCAGCCCTTGAGGTCTCTGTCACTCTTTAAAATGTTCCAATGGATTCCAGGATCACAGTAGTATACTGTATTATATTGAGTGTATTTTTGGGGGGCACATGTTATTACAAGGGGTATCATCCTGTGAATTGTATATCATAATTATTGGTAGAATACACCATAGGCTCTATATTGGGGGCCCTGGTAGTATTTGGTTCACATTGGTTTGATCTGTATAGGGTATACATATTTTCTATTATATTATACCGCCCATACCTGGTTCTTCTCATATGATATCTTTATGAATTAATCTTGTATTAAAGCGGCCCTTCATTCTGAATAAGAGCCTATCTTATATGTTTCCCACACCCTGTACATACAGATTGCTCACATTAAAAATCATCCTACCTGCATCTACTGCATGTTATGAGCCTTTAAACATCCAAGATGGCGGCTTATGGAAGCCGCCATCTTATCAGGCAGCCTACAAACAGGAAGTGCCTCCTGACTGTGCTGCTCTGCATTCTGGGACTGCTGACCTTTACCTGACCCCAGCTCTGCTCTATCTGAGCAAAGCACAGCTATAACCCGCCCCCCTGTACCTTATCCCACTCTCCTCTCCTCAGTAAGTGTGATGCTTCTGAGTCAAGATGGCGGCGCCCGTATCCTAAATTCCTGAACAGAGTTGCAGCCCAGTGGGGGAAAGAATAATAAGTTAGTGACTTAATAGATGATTTTAGATGCTGAGGAACCGTTTTTTAAGAGTTTGGGCTTTTCATTAAATCACGCTGAAGGTCCGGTTTAATTGTTGTAGATAATATGAAATATTGTTGGATTATGTTGTAAATAGATTGTAATATATTCAGGAGGCCATTGACTTTGTTTTTAAATCAGTCTTGTGTGTGTTTTTTGTGGTTTTTAACTTATGATGGAATTCATAAAATTATCTTTTTATTTTTATTATTTCAGCTGGTGTGCCCATCAATTGATATGAATTCCATGTGTTTTTCTTTTTTTTTGGTTGTAACATAAAAACTTAAAATATATTAATTTTAGATGCTGGGGAATCGTTTTATAAGGGTTTGGGCTTTTCAATAAATCATGGTGAAGGTCCGGTTTAAAGTGGACCAAAACCCATACCTTCCAACTTTTCAGGGTGGGAAAGAGGGACATTTGTTAAATTAGGCCACACCCCCTCATTGAGGGATAGATAGGAGATAGGGTGTAACAGTCAAAACAATATAAACACTTTAAAGTGGACCAAAACCCAGGATTTTGACCATCCTGGGTTTTGGTCCACTCCGCAAGGGCACCCTGATCGGGGAATCTTATAGATTCCTGGGCTGATCCAGAAGGGTTTTGGTCCACTTTAAATAGGCAAATGAATTATTTATTTATGCAGATCTGCATATTACACCTCCAAGAGGGGCAAAGAAGAACAACAAGGCACAGGTGGACATAAACTCAAAAGAGAGACCATTCAAATCAGGGACACTTGGGAGGGATGCCAAAACCTATTGTGATCGGCCCAGGAATCTATATGATTCCCCTGGCGGTCGATTCCCTCCTCCTGGGGCATCCAAAATCGGGATGCCCTGTGAAACCCCCCAGGTCACCCCATACACTTACCTTGCTTCCTGGCACATTCGCAAGCCGCGACCGCATCCCAGCTGTCCCTCTAGCAGGGCACGTGCCTGCTCCAGGCATTTGTGAATGGCACACTCCCTGTTCGATGGTAGCGGGTGATGCGGCCGCCAGCGTGCTCTGAGCCGCTGGAGACGTGACGTCAAAATCTCAGAGCGCGCTGATTGGATGACTGGCTGTGCATGCGCCGTAGGCCTGGGAAGAGGCGAGTTGACTTTGGCGATCTGGGGGGTTTCACACAGCAGGGCATCCTCGATCGGGGTGTCCCGGGGACCAAACCCCAGGATAGTCAAAATCCTGGGTTTTAGTACACTTTAATCATTGTCAGCACTTATATTTGCTTCTGCATCCACTCAAAGGTAAAACACCTCCTCACCAATTCTTTATAATGCTCTATTTTAGAGCTTTCTGTCCCAGCCATGCTGTTGCACAGCCCTCTTTGCAGGTGGCCTGCAGCTCCATGAAATGCCATTTTGTGTTAACTCGACTACAACAGGAGTTACAAAAAGGTAAATGATTTTTTTTATGTGCAGCAATCTAAATTGCCCTGGGGAGGGATGAATTCGATCACTGTTCCTTGTAAGGGTGTTGGTCCGGTTTAAAGAGGAACTTAGGAGGCCCTGGAGTCTAAAAGACTTTGGGGCATTGCAATTCGGGCTGTTTGAAATCCTCACCTGAATTTCACTCACCTGTTCCCGGAGCCCTCACCACTCCCTATGCTCACCTATAATAACCTGCAGATGATTGCTCCTACTCCAGCGCTCCGATCACCCAATCCAAATTTTGTGCTACCTGGCCTAATTGTTCGCCACTTTATTACCATAGGATTAATGATGGGCCGTCCCCTACCATCTGTTGCAGAGGCTGTGGCATGACATTTACTGCAATAAAGTGGGCATGTGAAAACCTGGCAAGCCCCTTTTATTGCAGGGAATGGAGGGGGCGTGCCATAGTCCCTATGGGGGAGAATGGCCTGTAGTCTGAATTGGAAGTGGCGCTGGACTTTGATTGGGCGATCAGATAAGCGTCAGAGCATCGGACTAGGATCGTTTATGGGGGATAAAAGGTGAGTGTAGCATTTTTTTTATTGTCATGCCCAGACAATGGCTTTAAAGTGGACCAATCACGATGCACGGCGGACCTGAAGTCCAAAAAATTCCAGGGTCAGCCATTTCAGTCACCCTGGGGCATACCGCTGTGATCTTGATCATCTGCATTTAAACCGGACCTTCAGCGTGATTTAATGAAAAGCCCAAACTCTTAAAAAAACAGTTCCCCAGCTTCTAAAATTAATATATTTTATGTTTTTAGTCACTAACTTATTATTTTTTCCCCCACTGGGCTGCAACTCAGGAATTTAGGATACGGGCGCCGCCATCTTGACTCAGAAACATCACACTTACTGAGGAGAGGAGGGTGAGATAAGATACAGGGGGGCGGGTTATAGCTGTGCTTTGCTCAGACAGAGCAGAGCTGGGGCCAGGAAAAGGTCAGCAGTCCCAGAATGCAGAGCAGCACAGTCAGGAGGCACTTCCTGTTTGCAGGCTGCCTGATGTTACATGAGCCGCCATCTTGGATGTTTAAAGGCTCATAACTTGCAGTAGATGCAGGTAGGATGATTTTTAATGTGGACAATCTGTATGCACAGGGTGTGGGAAAAATATAAGATAGACTCTTATTCAGAGTGAAGGACCGCTTTAAATTGGCTGGGGCACAGGAGCATGCCTCAGCTACAGGGGTGTTGGGGATACACCCGCTCCCCTATGCCGATCATTAAAGAGGAACACCACAGAAATGTCACTTTCCCATGTGTTGTTCCTCTTGGGCAGCACCTTGAACTGGGATGCCCTGCTGTGTGTATCCGCCAGGTCACCTGATACACTCACTCACCTTCCTATTGCCACGGTGCAGGCTTGGCCGAAGCAGTGTGCGCCGATTGGCCCACTTGATTTTACTTGGCTACCCCAAGCAGAGGCGAGTGCGCGGCTGGCCACATCCCCCAATCAGCTTCTAGCTGTGGCACTCTGGCCATTCAGAAAGGCCTGGCGCAGGTGCGCGAGGAGGCAGCCGTAGCAAGGGCAAGACCAGTACCCTGGATAGCAAAAATCTGGAATTTTGGTCCACTTTAAAGCAGGCCAACACCCATTTTTCAGCAAAATGGTTCTGAATCACACAGGCTTAGGGGATTCCTGAAGCCCCCCTCAAGCATAACCCCAAGTTTCTGGAAACACAAACTCCTGCAAAATCTGGCCCTGTGGTTGGCTGACACCATTCTCATGATTCATGTATCAGCTGGCGGAGGATTGCGGGGACACATTTTTACCAACGGATCGTTGTTCAGGTTAGAGAAACGCAGGGCTGAGGGATGCTCCAGCTATCTGAATGCCCCCCCTGTCAGGATTGCGTACTTCACTACAATGGAGGGGGGTGCAGAGGCTGAGGGGCTCAATCCTGACATGGAAGTGCCAGTGAGTTCTGACACAGCCAGCGGGGGATACAATCTGGCAGGTGAATTGCTGATGCAGTATTTGGCTGAAGATGGCCAAGGGGCACACTATTTAGTAAAGAAAGTAAAATACTTTATTACTTTGAATTATGTTCTACTTTTCTCCCAAAAAATAACCTGCGATGGGGCAAGGGTACATAAGGATTTTTTTTTTTTTAAAGTTTGGAAACCACAGCACCCTATTTGGGAGGGGGTGCTAAAGAATTCACCATGTCATGCTTGAAGAGGCAGATGAGGAGATTAAAACCTAACTGATCCGATTCCTCCTTCCATTTTACCTTTGGCCACCATTTACTCACCTTGCCGGGGGATCTATCTTCTGGGACCCTCAGATTCTGGGGGACCTTCTGATGGCAGTGCCATCTTGCTTCCTGGTCTCGCACCCGTGCAGTGCCCACCCAAAATCCAGTGAGACTTTTTGCTGAGCGGCTTAGGACTTTGAAGAGCACGGCTAAAGCCGTACCATCATTCTCATATGGCTAAGCCGAGGGGAGGCAGAGGATCGGGTCCTGAAGCAGCTTGATGTTACCTCAGTGGTGACCTACAAAAGGCAAGTAGTGTCTGATTGGGGGAACTTTATTTTAGGTCTGATGTTCCACTTTAACAGTTATAAAAAAATTCAGGCGATAGGGACCTGTTACTTTGTCCCACGCACTGGCTGACTTACTGAGGCCGGCAATCCAGTGGCACGTGTCCTGGGACCTTGTTTTTGTCCCCCACATGCCTACTCTATTCATTGCAATAGAAGAGAGTGGAAAGGTCCGAGGCCAGTCTGTACACCCAACAGACCCGTTTACTGATGCAGCATGGAGGCAATAGATCTCCAGGCAGAGCCATTACGTAAAGTCCCATAGTGTGCATACATCCCAGGATTCCTCCAACAAATGCCTTGCATACAACTGCATTCACTGCCTATTTGTGCTCCCTCTGCAGGAGCCTATGAGGGCAAACCATAGGACAAAGCTGCTGCTGGTGACCAAAGAGTTTTCTTCTTCCCTTTTACCTTGGCAGACTTTACATTGCACCCCCTTTGTCAGTGGCGTACAGCCAGAGACCCACTAAGTCTAAAGCTGGTATTGTCTGAACAGGTTCCATATTGCATTACAATGGGTAAGACTGAAGAGGTTAATATTTCTTTACCATCCTGGATTACAATGCAAGAATTCCACATCAATTAACCCCCCCCCCCCCCCCCCCCCCATATGTCAATAGGGAAGCCATTACAGATCACTTCACCTATGAAGCATAAAAGTAAAGCTAGTTGCCATGACAGCAGCACCACTCAATGTGCAAAGCGGAGGACAAAGTATTTTTGCCCAAAGGTGCAATACTGCAGCACATTTGCACAAGTGTCAGGTATTACATAACTATTATGTAGTTGCAAATAAATGTTTAGCACCAAGATTGCTATGACCAACTCACTTTAATCAGATGGCTGTGTTTCTAAAAAGGAAGCAGCTTTTCTGGCATTGAGTAAAAGGCTTTAATACTCTCGGTCTGTTTCGTGTTGGGGGAGGAAGTATTGAGTGGCTAGCCATCCTGGAGGCTACCAGGTATACATTTTCACCTGACTCAGAATCCACACCAAGGCAGAGAAGAGAAAAAAAAATACCCTGGCTCTGAACTGACCCCCATAGACATTTTGTCACATAATGGAAACTTGAAAGTTATCAGAAAGTGGAATTGGCCTTTAAGAGCATATGCAGTAAACATTCATCCCTGTGGGCCAGATTCTCATTTATGAAGAGTTGGTTGGTATGCTTCCACTTCAGACACAAGAAATGTTTAAAAACGTTTTATTATAAATCTCACGCACTGGACACTGCAGTGAAAGGTCACAATTACAGTTCATAAACAATCTGAAGGGGAGGGAACATAAAAACTGTATACACAGATCAGGGGTCTAAAAACAAAAAAAGGGGGACAAGAAGCTATTTACAGCAAGACACCACAGTGCCCTGTACACAAAGTCCTCAAACGAGTAACGTGTAAACCCAGTCTGGATGAAAGCCCTCCTGTATCTGCACCACAGTCATATCCGCCTATAAGAAAGACAAATTAGTTGGATTGCAAGTGTACAGTTTTAAAACTTAAGTTCCTCTAAAAGGAAAATTATGCATATCCTTAAGACTACTATGCATTTAACCCCCCACTACTTCCAAGTCACTAAAATCTTAAACATTCACCCTCCAGTTAAGTCCTCAGCAGATTTTAATTAGCTACAAAAAAGAAACATTAATTCCTAAAGTGAATAAAATCAAGACATTACTTTATTAAAAAAGGGAGAATTAAGCAATAAAATCATCTACTTTAAAAAGCCTGCAAAAATAATGGAACGTTAACAAAAAGACTTTGAAGATTAAGAAGCAAAGTCTGAAGTTTCTTTTCCCAGTTTAATCTTTACGCTGGTACATGAAGTTGGAAGAGACCATACCACAGGACAGCGGTTTCTGGTGTACGCCTTGCGCTCTGCCCACAAACGTGCGACCCCAGAGATAGACCTGGTCAGGGTGACACACGGCCTGCAATGAAGTTCCCGCTGGCAGGTACAAACAAGGTATAATGTCAGAAGTTAGAAGACAACATTCTTCTTTACCTTAAGTTGTACCCATTTCAGTACTTTACCTTGTATTACTTTTAAAAAAGTTTTGCTTATTTATTCCTTAGGTCAACTGGCATAAAGACCAGATTACCCGATTTAACTTTAATTAAAAAAAAGGGAATAATCAAGGTCTCGTCTTTAAGTTAAAGCTCTAGTAAATAACCTACGCAATGCAAACATTTATGATGCAACTGTTTGGTAAGCTTTACTTTTATTTTAAAAAAGGAGTCCACACAATGTCTATTAACTTTATTAAAACTTAAGCCTAACTATTAAGAAAAAAAGCCATTTTATACACACCTGATGCCATAATTAAAAGCCATTAATAAGGCTGGTAGTTGTTCTGATGACTTCCAGCACCTCTACTGGCCTTGCCATATGTGCTTTGCTGCCCTACGGAGAGAACGGCGTGAGACAGGTAAACATGGAAGTTTCCAATAAGCTGAACATTTAAAGTGGACCAACACCCAGGATTTTGACTATCCTGGGTTTTGGTCCACTTCAGGGGGGCACCCCGATTGGGTGCCCCGCTGTGTGAAACCCCCAGAAAGCCCCCAAAACTCACCTCACCAAGCCCCCAAAACTCACCTCACCACGCTCCCACGTGGCTGCGCTGTCCAATCCCCGACAGACAAGCGAGTGACAGCGACGGACAAGACAGCGTGTCCGCCGCCTCCCGCGTGTCTAACAGGGCGCGCGCCCGCCATTCACAAACGGCCGGCGCGGGCACATCTAGAGGGGCGCGGGGAGGCACCGGCCGCTGCCGATGAGGTAAGTTTTTTTGGGGGTCCCTCACCGCGGGACATCCTGATCTCGGATGTCCCTCGGTGAGGGAGGTGATCGGCCCGGGAATCTTATAGATCACCCCTGGGTGACGGTCCACTTTAAAGGTCAGCTGTTATGTCAGGCTACTTGAGGCTCTAATGACCAGCCCAGAGCATGTGCAAAACAGTAATGTTAATGTGGTTCCTGCAAAAGACCATTCAGGGAAAGCAGAGCTCAATTAACAGACCATGTTACTTTTAATGTGTATATTTATATTTTAAGGATTGCAAAGATGCAATGCCTAAATGCATACCCTACCAGCAACCATTACAAGCTATAAGCAGAGCACACTCAAAAGCAATGGCCACCTTTACTCCAGATCTGCCAGTGCAAAGCTAACATTCTAGAAGGGCAGCTCACCATTGATCAATACAGGTGAATAGAAAGACTCACCAGTGTAGTCTGAGTAACCTTGGTTGTATCCTCCACTATAGCCTCCATAGTTGTAGCTAGGGTAATCGTATCCGCCATAGTTGCTGTAACTCTGGTCGCTGTATGAACCAGTGCCGTAGCCTCCGTATCCTTGATCATAGTAGCTACTGTAACCCTGGTTCCAGTTCTGAGCAGGAGCTGAAAATGAAGGTGTACATTTTAGCTAGAGTGTCCTCCATGGTAAATTATAAAAACCACAATACAGATGTAGTCCTGCTATTAAATGCCTGAAATGTTCACAAGCAGCCTCCCCATCATGGATTGGCCTTAGACAAAGTACTCAATGGAGAAGGTCAATGGAGAAGGGCATGTGCCTGTCTATTCAAGTGCCTAGACAAGGCTGTGTACAGAGCAGGGGAAGCCACTCTGCAATCCAAGATGGCTGCAGCCAGTGCAGGATCTGGGGTGTGGAAAAGTTTCGTTGTAACCCCCACTGTGCCCTAATGCCTGGTAGACTGGACTTACACTTGGGAAAATTAATCCGGATGTCAAACTGAACTCTGTAGACCTAGGTAAGCTGAAGTACCAGTACTGGTAGTCGGTAGGCCAAGTGTAAAATCAAAGCATATTTACATCCAAGACAGGCTTCTGGTTGCCTGCTCAGAAGCATGTTCCTGTTCTAAAGCCATACACCTGTCCAAATACCAGGCTCAGATGCTACATTCATTGTATGCAGGAAGTGTTGTGGGGGCTCTCCCTTTGGCAGTCATCTCCAGTTCCCTGCCCATTATATAGACAAGTTTAATGTAACAGTATCTTGTGATCAGTGATATGTGCAGGAAACCAAAACAGGAAAATGCAAATGGAGTGGCATAAGTTCTACACAAGGGTGGTTCCTTTTTAGAAGGAGGCCAGACCAGAGAATGCCAATGGGACATAGGAAGAGGGTTTATCAGCAAGACCACAACAATATACCTTAGCTTCCTGCAATGACAAGGGCATTTGCAACTGGTGCTTTACCTTCTGCCACCAGATACAATCTTATTTACATGTGCAACATGCTGCACCAGCACATGTCAACCAAAGGTTGAAATAATTACAAGGAAAGTGCAACGGCAAAGCAAATATAAAATGGCTGTATGTGGAGCACAAAGGGTGGTTATACAAGCATGCAGCATTATGCTGTACCCATATCAGCAACCTTTACCTCCTCTGCCTCTTCCCCTTCCGCCACCACCACGTCCTCCAGCTGGAGCACCCCTTCCTCCTTTCTGCTGCTGCTGTTGCTGCTGCTGCTGTCTGTAAACTTCTTTGGGCTGGGCGACTTTAATTTCACACTAACAAAAAAGCCAAAATTAGTCAAGACAACTAGGGAAAAAAAAAAAAAACGACATCTGGCAGGTCTTACTTTTCCAGAGCCAATTTGGTGATATCTGCTCTCCAGAAGCTTTGTAACGGGCTCCTCTTCTGTGTACGTAATGAAGCAGAACCCCCTCCGCTCATTTGTCTTGGCGTCCATGGGAAGTTCTATGTGTTCAATCTGTAAAGGATTTATGGTTAGAACAGTTTGGTACACCGTAAGGAAAAAGGGAGTACAAAAATGCTTCCACTTGCCATACAACCTACAGACTATTCCTGAAGTCCAAACACAGTGCCCAAAGCTGAGGGCAGGAGTGTGCCTCAGACTAAGGGGAAAGCCAGGTATGCAGCCAGCAGGCTTGTTCATTCTCCAGATTGCACAGTTTGAGACCAGCTAACTAGTGGCTGGCATGGCTAAGGTGAAATACAATTCAATTTCCACCAGTAGAATCAATTTTTCCACTCCAGGGTATAACCAAATCAGATATGAAAGGGTTAACTCATCAAGGGCAGAACTGCAAGTTAAAGGTGTGATCCCTCCCGGCCTATATATACGCACACTCCAATCCAGTAATTGAAAAGCAGTAGGAATGGCCGCCCAGGAAGAGGAAGTCATACTAAGATCCCATGAATAGAGCTACATCTGAAAACCAATTTCTCTTTGGCCAATGGAGTGCTACTAGGATGGTTGGGAACCCCCCCCCCCCCCCCCGCAAGCTACATTCTTTAGTACTCGAACCAGGAGTGGAAGTGGAGGGAATACATAGAGAAGCCTGAATGCTGACCAAGGAAGGGTCAAGGTCAACTACTGCTATAGCAAGAGGGTCCTCAGACTAGGAGAGAAACATCAGAACATTCAGATTCCCAGCTTATGCATAGGGCTCAAAGGATCCCCATGACTGAAGGACCATTCTTCCTGATCAAGGTAACCCTGCTTAGATGATCGGCTTTCAAGTTGTCCACTCCTTGTATGTGGACCACCGAGATGCACAGAACATTCTCAGCCCAGAGTAAGATCCAGCTCACCTTGAGGGCTCTCCTGCCAACCTGGTGGTTGATAAAGGTCACCACATTCCATTTGCTTAAACCCTGACGGGACAACCCCCTAGGATTGAATGTCCAACGTGTGAAAGACAGTAGAATTGCTCTCACCACCAAGATATTTCTAGCAATACTGCTTTCCCTGTCCCAGATGGTTTGACCCCATGATGCCACCCCAACCCATTAGACTGGCATCCGTGGTAACAATCTTCCACCATCCTGGAAGAAAGGATCTGCCCCACATGAAGAGTTTGGGGATTCAGTCACTAGGCTAGAGACAGCCTTGTTGTGTCATGCAAAAAGGGGGCGATTCAGAGTCTCCATGGGTTGTTCCCAAATTGACAGTAACACCAACTAAAGGGGAACTATGCAAATGGCACTATCCTGAAGCAAGAGACCATCAAGCCCAACAGATCATCCAGTGAAGGAAGACAGAATACCTCTAGCAGAAAAACTGCCCGTAGTACCTCCTTATGGCAACCATCGAGCTAGCAGCATCACCTGAGGTACTTGTGCGGGTGGGGGGCAACAGGTGTTGACCCACTTTAACACTACATAAAATTCCTAAAGTACAACAGATACTTACTTCGCCAAAGCCACCAAAGTACTCCTTGATCTGTTCCTCTGTAGTGTCAGAACTTAGGCCACCAACAAAGACTTTTTTGGGGGCCTCCTTGCCCTGCAATGCCTTTGCCCTCTTGGGGTCAATAAGCTTCCCATCAAGTTTGTGTTCCTTTGTCTCCAGAACCTGAAATAAAAATTACAGATATTACAATGCTGAGCATCCAGAATTAAAATGACCAAGACAACCAGGATAAAGGCAGCCAAGCTATCATCTTAACCATTAAAGTGGACCAACACCCACCACTGATTGGCCGATCAGCTCCCTGTCTGCTGAGCACCCCGATCGGGGGTGCCCTGCTGTGTAAAACCCCCAGGACGCCCACAAATCCTACCTGTTCCTCGATCCAACGGCGGTGGCGGGCGCTCTCACCTTGTCCGTCGACGGACCTCGCTTGCCCGTCGGCAGTGATTAGTGGAGCGAGTCACGTGGGAGCGGGGTCAGGTGAGTTTTTGGGGCTTTCACACAGCGGGGCACCCCCGATCAGGGTGCCCCGCGGTAGTGGACCAACACCCAGGATAGTGGGTGTTGGTCCACTTTTAAGACATTACACAAAAAAAAAAAAAAAAAAAAAAAAACACTTTTGCAAATATTTTGCTCCCTATGAGGTCAACCTACCTTGTCAACACTGTCTGCATCTTTGAAAAGGACAAAGCCAAAGCCCCTTGATCGCCCTGTGACGGGGTCTGTTTTAATAGTGCAGTCGACCACTTCACCAAACTTTGACAGGTACTCTGTAAGATCTTTTTTGCTTGTGTCCCAGCTCAAACCACCAATAAACATTTTCCTGTGAAAAAAAAAATGTTAGACAAATCCACATACACTTTGCACTTGTCACAGATTAAAGAAGCTATAATGCTGTAATATGAACTAAAAGATCATCAATTAGTTTAAGCACCTTACTCTGCATCATTGGGGGAAAAGACATGGAAATTCTTTCAAGCACCAGGCAGTGACATTTGCTCCAGGAAAGCCTTTAATTAAAGCAGAACAAAACCTGGGATTGCTGGGAAAGTCCCGTTCTGTGAATACCCCAGATTGCCCATAACTCAACTTTCCCTGGCTCCATAATATATGAGCAGGCTTTTGTTAAATCAGTTGATGCCCTTTACAGCTAGTGTTCAGCTAATGGAGCTGTATGGCAATCAGGAGTGCAAGATCCTGTCCTCTGCCTATCTGAATGGCTTAGGGGGGGGATCCAGCAATATTCCTGGACACTTTCCACCCTTAGCCATCAGAGCTAAGGCTGCGGCTTAAGCTGAACTTAAACCATCGCTCATCAAATATTGCAGCATATGCACCGAGTGTCATTGCAGGCTATGCAATGACACTACATGTGTAAGATCTGATCTGTTGGCAGTGCAGTGCATAATGGCAAGATGGTGCTGCCCTACGGAAGACAAGGGACCATGCGATGCGACCAGACTGTTAAACCGGACCACTAGCCTGGCACAGTGAGGAAAGAAAGGTAGCGGCCATTTTGGAGCTTCCTCTCCCAGCATCTCAGCCATGCTGCTGCTAGACTCAACTGAATGCACAGTAACAGGAAGCCCAGCAGCACTTCCTGTTTGCAGGTGGCCTGCAAACATAAGCCACCATCTTGTTTTAAAATTTACCACAGCAGGAGTTATTAAAAAATAACTTAATTATGTGCAGCAATGTAAATTGCCCTGGGGAGGAATACATATGAGCATTGTTGTATTGGTCCGGTTTAAGTAATTTTTGACTGCTGGTCCACTTTAAGTTTAAAATTGCCAAATGTATAATCAGAGGGGCTAAACAAGCCAGGTTTGGGGTTTTAACTCCTGTAATGTTCTTTAAGTAATGAAAACTATTGAACTAAGCATCTTCTGTCCTGTTCACACATTTTGAGCCTCGTGTACATCATCTCCTCTATAGGCCTGGTGTATATTTACAAGGAAGCCTGCGTCGCTTACGTCACACTTCCAGCCAATCAGCAGCACCTAGCTTCCGGCCACGCCCCCTTCCTCTACCATTGGTTGTTGCTGACGACATACTACGCCAGATAGCCAAAAATAACCGCCGACGACCATAGAGAAGTCGTAAGGCAGCAATTGCAGCCCGTGCGCCATAACCCTCACTGCCCTTCACTAAGCTTCCGCTAACAAACCCGTGCCGAGACATCGGCCACTCACCCATCATCCTGCTGATTCTTGCTGGCGTTGATTTTGGCGCCTTCGGAGAAATCCTCCATATTTCCGTAGCCGCTCATTGTATCTGGTCTGTAGCTGCACCGTCAGCGAAGAGCGAAAAAAGCTACAACTACGTATCGCGTACGGCGGACAACAACGAAAAGATCCTCCCGCTGCCCGCCCTCTGCTTATATACTAGCCGTGCCAGCCAATAGCAAGGGCCGTTCCTTGATACGTCAGAGCGCTGCGCTTGCTTCCTATTGGATGAAGGCGAGCCCCTGGAACGCATGCTGGCCGGAAGTTCCCTGTTCGAGGAGGGGGGCGGGGCAAAGTCGAACAGTTCGAGCTTCAAACAATGGCGGCGGTTTAGTGCTGTCCGTTACGGCAGAGACGTTGGCCTATGTGTTGAATACAAGTAGTAAAGTGCCACTTGCCAATGAACGCACTTGTCTGCGCAGGCGTAGCGCCGGTATATGGCGGTATGGGTACAATGCCATTAGAGCAATGGCGGGAGCTGGAGCAGGCTATGAATGGGGTGAGGCCGGCCCTCCCCTTACATAGCGCCGCTTCCGGTCTATCTGTAGGAGCCATGGGGGTGCTGAGCGTGCCCGCCTCTGTCAGCGCTATCCTGCTGGATATCGAAGGCACCACCACCCCTATCACCTTTGTCAAGGTAAAGGGGATGGCCGAGAAGCCATTACACGTTGCCTCAGGTCTATCCCTCCATCAGGCCTGATCACACCTAGCTGATGTCTGTTTCACAACACTGCCCATGAGAGAGGGGGCGGACTGGCCTTATGGAGACCCGGGAGAATACCCAGTGGTCTGCACTGCTACTTCCACACCCATCTAATCCTTTCCTCCCTAGGTCTTTCTCCCAGCGCTGTACCTTTCTAATCAGGAAACTCACACCCATGTTAAGCCCCAATGCTATATGATCATGGCTGTAGAGAGGCATATCCAACCCTTCCCAGGGCTGGCCTTTGGGGTGTTCCAGAAGTGCCATCACCCAGGGCACCATTGTTAGGTGGGCGCTTAGTAGCTGGGGATACTTTTTTTTTTTTTTTATCGTTTCCATTCCGGGGCACCACCAGTAGCAACGTGGGGGTTAATCTCAGCCGTAGGTGGGGCGGGGAATGCAATATAAACTAACTCCTCCTGGCCTATATAAGGCAGGCTGTAGCAGGATATCCTCAGTTATTTTCTTGTAGTTGCAATGAACTGTGAAGATGTCTGGATATTTTTGTTTTTAGTACAATGCTGACCGGGAGCCGCGGCTTTGACTCCGTCTGTCTCCCAGCCCCTCACCAGCTGCAGCATTCCCGGGACCCTTGTTAGATGCCTGAAGTTGGTTTCCAAGCTGATAGTGTGGGATTGTGGAGGGGCCAGGAGAGCGTGCCGGGGCTCTACCAACTGAATCTGAGCCCCAAGGATCAGTAACCCACTGTCCGCAGGGTACCTGATCATTGGGCCTTGCATGGTGGCCCTGCTGTGTGCCTCACACCGATCCCTCTACCCCCCTGGGTTATCACCCACCCTGCCTTCTCTATGGCTGCTGGTGGTGGGCCTGAGCTAGATGGGATCCTATGGGTCAGTGTGTTTACTACATTCCATGACACCCTGAGATAGAGGCAGCATTGCTGGTCAGAGCTCATTCAATCAGCACTCACATAGAGCCTGGCATTTAGAGTGGGGAGCAGCTGGCACCCCCTGTCTCCCTTCAGAGCTGGAGCATATCAGCCGGGAGATCCAGGGATGTGGTCCGTACATGTGCTGTTCGATTGCTTGTGGGGTAAACACCCTCTACCGGCTATCCCAGGTGGTTTCGCACATGCCACATTGGAATTCCCCGAAGATGGGAAGCTATAGATCAGTCGGTTTTGGAGTCGATTAGACTTCAGGCCCAGCAAATACAGGTTTTGGTCCACTTTAAAGCGATCTGACAGTCTAAAATTACCACTGGTCCATCAGGCCTGACACCAATGAAACTCCCCCCGTTGGCTGCCATTTCCCCACCCCACTTTGTTGTCCACATGGGTCAGTGAACTGGCACTGGGCAGCTTTTGGCTAGGGAATGCTTCTGCAAGTGGGTACCTCTGTCTTGCGCCAGGCTTGATGCTAGGTTATGTGCAGGGGGCTTCCGATGATTCCCAGTGGGGCAGTAGGCCAGTAGTGAGGCAGTGCAGAAGTGTTGTGGGGGGGCACCATCCTGTAGTCTTGCACAGGATGCCTTCCATCCTAAGGCCGGCCCTCTTCCATTATCTACCCAACAATACTAAAGCTTTAGTACCAGTGAGTGCCCATAACCGCCCTGTTCATAGTCTGTCCCTGCAATCCTATAGTCTCAGCCTTGGAGGGCACTCGGGTTTAGCAGGGATGTCACGGGCTGATATCATTAGCCCCAGACCACAACTGCATGAGAAAGTTCACATATATTGTATGCAGCATTTTTAGCACCGTGCTAGTGTGGGAAAATAGAAGTCTATGGCCACAGTTTCCTGTCCTCCAGTGTTGTGGCCCCTTTGGCATTGGCGGGAGCAAGAGGACCCTGGGATAGCCACCCGAAAGAAGTTGACTACAACAGATGCTATCTCTCACTGGTGACCACAGTGAAGACTGTCGGCAATGGACTGGTGTGAGTATATGGATCCTTAAAGGGCCAATCCAGTCTAATTTATTGTTCATTGGAGCAGCCATGATGGAATTCCTGCATAATGCAACACCACTGTCTTCTGTTGAGATGCATGAGACAAAGCACTACCCCTCCCTTCTCCTCTCAATAGAAGACATAGGTGCAGCATTATCATGGCTGCTCCTATGTACAATAAGAGTTAATTAGACTGACCCTTTTAAAGAGGAACAAAACCCACCAGCGGCCGGCCTCAAATCTAAAAGATTCCAGGGCTGGCCGCTGGCCTTACCCCCCTAAGCATCCGGAATTGGGATGCCTTGCTGTGTGAAACCCCGCAGGGTGTGGGTAATGACTCTTGCCTTTTCCCACTCCAACGGCGCATGCACGAAAGGTTCTAATTGTTTACAATGTGTAGTGTGCGTTGCTGCATCCCCAACAGTGTGTGAGAGCTCCCACCCCCAACAATTCAGATAGGCTGGAATGGGAGTGCGCATGGCGTGGGGGATGCAGCAGTGTGTGCACTCCCCATTGGATGCAATCATTCCCTTTTTGGCAAAGAATGTAAACACAGCAAAGGGCTCTGACTGGATGAGATCTTGCGCATGTGCCATTGCACCAAGGAGAGGTGAGTTTTACAGGGTGAACTGGGGGGGGGGGTTCACACAGCGGGAATCCCAATTCAGGATGCCCTGGGGGCACTAAACAAAGCCTGGGAAAGTCAAATTCCCGGGGTTTGTTTCTCTAGTGTCCCAAAACCCTGCTCAGTCTAAAAGACTCCTGTCCCAGGGCACCCCAATCTGGGGCATCAGTGGGCTCTGGCCGATGTGTGGACCTGCCCTAGGCCTGTCTGAATAGGCAGTGTTGGCCCACACTGTCAGATGGGAGCCACTCGCACCCACTGCTCTATGTGGGGCTCCACATACAAACTGTGTTTTATGCCTTCATTCATATGTATGGCGTAAAACGCTGCTTGCAGGACAGGCCGCGCATGCACCATTAATTCACGGGTGAGGTAAGTAAATTAGGTGAACTGGTAGTTTCACAGCAGGGGCATCCCAAATACTTGTTACTATTACTTAACACATTTACATACTTTTCCTGCAGGCCTCTCAGGTCAGGGTTCTCAGGGGCATTAGTCTACTCTGCTATTACTTTACTCGTCTCATGATGTCTATTGGGTGCCCGGTGTTGTATTCTGGTTTCCATAGTACCATATCATAGTACAAAGCTCAGCCGTGGTGCCTCCTCTGGCCCCTACACCGTATACGCCCACCCACCGGATGGATTCCAGAATTTCTACACTTCGCTTCAGATACTGGGACCACTGCAGAACCAGTGAATAGAAAGCAGGGGAGCCTCATGCCCCTGTGGCATACCTGATTTGAGGTCTGTTGTGAAGGCCAAAAAAAGTGGTCCTTTTAAAAAACATTGTTACGACATGAACAGTGTAGCAAGGGTTTAGGTTATGGTGTCTTTGGTGTGGCAGCATGCTGGGGGTTATGTCCCTGGCATAATATGTATTTGCAGATAAAGTTATGTCTGTGTGGCATCAGCAGGTGCCTTTGTGTCCATTCAAAAAAAAAAGTTCTAGAATGTGGCAACCAGGCTGTGTCTAATAAGATGCACTTATCAGTCTCCACAGTGCCACAATGTTTCTAAACCTGCTAACTATGCCCCACTTTCCTGCCATGCTGGCAACCATACTCTGTTGGTTCACTTCTCCTGTTATCAGTGTTCTCCTTTCTTGCACCTCTGAGACTGATCAGACCCATGTAGCATTGTAGCGTCAACTTCTCAAATCTGCATGTTGTATTGTTAAGTTATAGAATGTCCTCATAGTCCATGGTGATGTGCAAGGTAGAAATTACAGGAGGGTAAGACAAGAAAAATCATATCCACAATATTATGAGTAAGATGTAGCATACGCATAGCTAAACAAAAAGATGCAGGAGGACATTAGGAGAGAGGGCTTGGCCATGTGAGCTTACAATCCAAATGAGGTTGCCCAAGAGGTTGGGTCACAAAGAGTGACTAAGCATGATGCCCAGTGTTCCGAGGGGTGATAAAACTGTATTATGGAGGGTTAAGCCAAAAGATAGGCTTGTCTGAACAGGTGAGTTTTAAGGGGGCTTTTGAAGGTTTTATGTGTTTTAGAGTGGCAAATTGAGGGAGGACATCCCAGAGTAGCTTGTGATGTCCTGGAGCAGAGAGTGGAAGGACATATTCATATCCTCTAGTTACAAGTAACTAATATAATGACATGCAATATATTTTGGCAATAGGTACGTTATAGACATGTAAAAGACTGATTCCATAGCAATATGGCTCACTATGTCTGCTACCAAGCTCTAACCATAAACTGGTTATTGCAGCCTAAATATACCCTTGTGTGGTTGGGTTGCCCCTGCTTTGTGTTCTTACCCCAGACAATGTTCATCTCGCTTTCAAATGTCTTTCTGGAAGTCTGCCTTCAATGGAACAGATGTCCCTAGTAACACATCAGTGGGTGTCAAAGGACTATTGTGGGCTACCAAAAAGACATGACATCACACCATACCTCTCTTCTGCCCTCCTCAGCTCGGCTCTAGGCGCTGATTGAAGAAACGAGGGTATGCATGCCTAGAGAAGCCGCAGCAAACTTGCGTCACATCGGTGCTTCTACTCTAAGGGCACCAAAGCCAGCTAGGCAATATACAGTACCTGGAGCTTGGCTAAAGGAAGAGCTGGTTCAGGGCTGGTTTATTACTCTAGGGGGTGAGTAAATATTTATTTTGCTAGCACATAAAACATGCCCTTAAAAAGCCAACACAAATACTAATACCAACGTTAGATGGATAGGTAAAGAGTTACAGCAAATTTACCACCCTGTTGCTGATTATGACCCCGCAGAAGAAAACCCACCAGCGGCCAAGCTGGAATCTAAAAGATTTCCCCCAGGGCATCCTGAAATCCGGTGTGTGAAACCCACAGGACACCTGTACACACTCGCCTTTTTTCACTCCAATGGGGCATGCTCTGGCTCTCTTCCAAATAGAGCTGCGTGCTATGACTAAGTCATTTGGCAGGTGTCTCTTGTTGATTTAAATGGGGAGCGCTTGCTACCACACCCCCGGTGATGTGGAAAATGAAATATTCTAAGTATACAGTACGTCCTGCTCCAGATATAATACTTACACTTGGGTAATCCTCCGCCAGATGGCACTGTGCACTGCAGACATGCAAAAACAGGCTCCTCCCGGCCCTTCATATACCCAGGGACCTCCCACAAATCCCCAGATTTCTCTGCAGTGCTGACTGCGAAGACATGAAGTATCACTCTCTCGCAGGTGAGCGGGGCTATTACAGCCCTCGGCCCTGTTGGACTATTCCCACCCGTCCTCCTTGTGATATGCCTCCCAGCCTGGGCTGCGCTGGTCGGGTGAAGGTAGGCAGCACCATGTTTGCTTATGGAAGCCATGCTCCACCGCAGTCCCCCACCAAAGGGTAGGCGGTTAGGCTGATAGCGAGCCTCTAGTGGATGCTCCTCCCGCATTATTGCCCCGTGTAGCGGTGGACCCTGTGTAAAGGGTCGCCATCCTCCCTCGTTTCCCCCAGTAGTTAGGGGGAAAAGAAAGGGGGGGGGGTATGTGTGCGGCGGTCCCAGTGTACTGTAATGTCACGCTTATGGCCATAGTATTGCCCTTGATTTACAACCGGGTGTCAGAGCCACGCTGCTTGCTCCTTATTATTGTTTGGCTGCCGCCGTACGTGTGTCCTTTCTTTTACTGAATAGTGTGCTGCGCCGGGAGGCGTCTTCTTTTTGCAAAGGCTTATACTAAGTGATTTTATCCTTTGCGTTTTTGACTACTACCTCAGAGCTTTGCGCTTCGGGGTGGGCGGGGACTTGGCTTGGCGCGCTCCGCGTCACGGCCAAAGATTGGGCCCGCCCTTCGAGGTTCGCTGGGCGCCATTTTGATGATCTTCGCACGCGTGTGGTGGCGGTCCCCCTCCTCCTTTGGTCTGTAAGTGCCCTCGCGGGCGATTCTTTATTAAAAATTTTTCCAGCTGCGCATGGCCCTGACACCTCTTATTCCCTCTGTCTTTCAGACGTCAAGTCTCCGGTGGCTTCTCCCGGCCTCATATATATATATTTAGCGGGCTTACCTACAATTCTCCCACATTAATCAGCGGGTCTTTGGGGCATCCAGGGTTGCCTATTGCGTAAATCCCTGTTAGCATATTGCTTAGATAATCCCCATATGGAGGCATCTCAGAGTTATGTGACCGGGGCCCCTCGGGGACAAGACCGGCTGTGTTCAGCGTGTGGACAGCCCCATGCTGATGCTGACAGGGCACGGGTCTGCGGACCCTGTGCTGAACAAGTACTTGCCCTGCAATCAGGGTTGCCAGTGGCTGCACCTCGGTTCAATACACCTGTTTCCCCGTGCTTAAATCTCACGCCTGATGAGTCGCACTCGAGCGGGGATGACCAGCAAGTCGTGCCGCGCAGTCTCCCTACGGCTGATCAGGTTATCTCGAGGTTGGCAGAGCGCTTAGGCCCTGGAAAGAAGCGGTCCCTGGCGCCTCCGGTTTCACCCTTTCCTACTGAAACTGAGGAGTTCGCTGCTCCGCAGGGTTTTGCTCCTTCTGATGAAGGTGAGCTGTTCTCCGACTCAGGCTCCTCTGACGAGAGGCCGAGGAGTCATGATGATACTGGCCTTGGTTCCTGGGGCCTGTGTGAAACTGATGAATTACTGATAAAGATCTTTGAGGTATTGTCTATCTCTCCCCCTGGTGAGGCTCCCAGGCCTCGAGGGGAGAGTTTCCACACAGCGACACCGCGCTTGGAATTTCTGGAGCAGGATCATTTCCAGGCTCTTGTACTCAAGGCTGGCTTCCCATGCCTTTTCTTGCGCAGGGATGGCGCTGTGCCCGGTCTGTGCCACGGCCATCACTGCAGTGGCCGCTAGAACCCTCATCAGAAAGATGATTGATCATCAACCTGAGGATCTTCCCTGGGAGGTGTTTAACGTACTCTCCAGTTGCGATGTATTTGTAAGGTTTATCCTTCTAGCGCTGGATGACACCATTAGGATGTGTGCAAGAACTTCTGCCCTTGTGGTAGCTATACGTCGCTTAGTCTGGCTGCGACAGTGGGGTGTTGACGATGCTACAAAAAAGACTCTTACTGGGCTTCCCTTTAAAGGGCGACGCCTATTTGGGGCCTGTCTGGACCTTTTTGGAAAAAAGGGCAAAACACCCCTACGCAGAAGGCTGTCTCGGCCTCCTCGGGGCAGGGGCACCCCTCCTCCCCCCTATGTTAATGTCAAACAGGAACCATGGGCGTGCTTCCAGCTATTTGGTGTAGATTCCTGTCCCAGGGTTGGCAGACAACGCCCTGGCCCCTCCGGCAGGACTAAGTCCAAATCTCTCACCAAAACTCCCCAAGCATGATGGGACGCCCTCGCCCTTCTGGGTGAGGGGATGGCCGCAGCACCTTGCTCCTATCAGGAGGCGTCATGCCTCTTTCTGGTGGATTCAGGAGGTAGTTTCCTCTGGATGCAGGACAGAGTTTGCTGGGCGGTCCCTTCCCGTGATTGTCAGGGTGTCTTTGGTCCCTGTTTCTCTTCAGGTGTTTGTGCAGGCCGTGCACGGCCTGCAGGGTCTGGGGCCACTTGCAGGTTGCCCTTAACAGGCAAAGGCAGGGGCTTCTACTTCTACCATTTTCCTCATTTCCCCCAAAAGGATGAGAGGCAGTCTGGCCCATTCTGGCCTTCCATAGGTTCGGCAATTTTACGTTCACTGGCAGTTTCTTCATGGTTTCTCTGAGTTGGGCCGCCAGCGCCCTACGCTCAGGGGCCTCTTGCCGTTTGTGGAGATCTAAGATGCTTATTTCATTTCCACTGTGTATTTATGGACACTGAGGCTCTTACAGATTTGTGTTGGAGGTCCAACACTGTTGATTGTGGCCTTGTTACCTGGCCTCTCTTCTGCTCCCAGAGTGCTTGCCAAGGCACTGACGGGGGTGATGTCTCTCTGCTGAGACCCAGGGGCGTCCGCGCGAAGAACTACCCGGTCGTCCTTTGCTTCCCAATCTCTACGTCAGGCCGAGTTGGTTACTCTGCTGGTGGTGTCCTTTGGGAGTCCTTGGTTGGGTGCTCTATCACCTCAATTCCTCTTGTCCCCTTATTTGGTTTTTCCATTTCTAGGGTTGAATTTGGATTTGGTTCAGGCAAGAACCGTCTTCCTTGACATTCAAGTGGACAATCTGGTTATATGGGCTCTGTCCCTCATTGCTGTCCCCGTCTCTGCACCAGGCAGGATTGCAGCTGGTGGGCCCATTGGTGGCTGCTCAGACTTTTACTCAGTGCCCTTGGGCTCTTCTGCTATTTATATTGTTAATGCTGGTCAGATTCCAGTTTCCCTGGATCTGGGTCTGTGTACCTTCTCCCTTGGTAAGGTGGTTTCTCCTGAGACTGTTGTTCTCAAGGAACCAGTCAGGGGGCACCCCTTCCTGGTGTTTTTCCTGTAGATGGATGCCATATCTATCAGGTTTGACAGGGAGAGGAGTTTCTTCTAAAATCCCCTGTGGTTCTGAGGTAGGGCCCTTAGGGGGCTCATACATCTATTGCTTTTTGAAACAATGAACCTTCGGGTTGGCTCTATCTGGTTGGCCTATCCCTCTTCCGGAGCTGTCACCTTGAGGGCTCTTGGTCTGTCTGCTGACGGTGACCTGTATAGGTTATCTGTGTGGGACTCGGAGCAGGATGATTCTCCTGGAAGGTATCTATTCCTGATCTGGGCGGAGGACTATGTTCCCTGCATGTCAGTGGTATTTGGTCCTATGGATGTCCTTCTGAGACAGGATGTGCTGATCCTTTTGTCTCTTTGAGATCCAACTTGTGTGGTTCTGTTGGGGCCCCGTCCAGTCGCGGTACTGGGGACTGCGGACCTGTACGTGCTTTCAGGTGTGCTGATCTGCTCACTCAGGGCCCTTTTATGTCACCCCAATCTACAGGTTCTGGTCTAGACGACTTGACGGCTGATTCTTCCATCTTGATGGAGACAGGCTTATCTTCTCGGTGACTGTGACTATTGGAAGTCTAGGAGCAAGCTTTTTCTTCTTCCTCCGTCTATTACAGGGTATGGCATGCCCATATTGATTGGTGTGAGTCTAGGTCTTCCCTGTTGGGCGTTCTCTGTTCCCAGGGTTATAGCGTTGTTGCTGCATGGGTTGGAGTTGGCTCTCCATCTCGATACTCTGAAGGTTCAGGTTCTGCCCTGTCCGCCTTCCTATAGATGTCTTTTGCTCACTTTTTTCCTTGGTTGAGCTTTCTTTTGGGGATTGCTCATGTGGCTTCCCCACATAATTCTATGGTCCTCTTTGGGATTGCTTTTTTAATCCGTTTGCCTTGCGGGGCGTTCTCTTTGGACCTATTCCGGTTTCTGTCTGTCTGTTCTTACCTTCCAGTTGTCCTTCTGGGGGCTGTTACTTCAGTCAGACGTGTGCCTGAGTGGGCGGCTCTGTTTAGCTAGCCCTCTTTTATTGATATATACACCATGATGAGGTGGTGTTCCGCTTTACGCCGGTCCTTCTGCCTAAGGTGGTGTCTTATGCTTATGTATTCAGGACATTGTCTTTCTTCTGGGCCTTATTCCTGGTAACGCTGAAGAAAGGGCTCTACATTCCCTCAATAGGTGTTGGAAGTTTTTCCTGGATTGTCTCTGGTCCTTTAGGGGGACTGATGCCCCTTGGGGTTTGTGGGTGTCTTCATCCGTATGTGCCTGATCTCATCTGCTTTCAGGGGTTAAGAGGCCTTTGGCCTGGTCTTTGCTTGGATGGGTTGTCCCTTCTGGTCCTAGGAAAGGTTTCGGCTTCTGCCAAGGCTACTGTTAGTGTTTGGACTAGTCAGGCTGTTTCTCAGGCCTGTTCTTTTAATGGGAAAAATCTTCTCCTTTCTTTATTCTGATTCTATTTGTGCTTTGGTTTCTTTGGGCCTTTCAGCACTAGGCTTTGGTTGAACAAGTTTGCTGTACCGCTACCTGTTTTCTATTTATACCTTTTCCAAGGTTTTTATGAGGTTGACGTTGGAGCCTTTGCTCACGTAGCTCTTGGTAGCAAGGTTGCAGGTGACAGTGCTTTTAACTGTCTGCTGTGCCTTTTTTGTTGGGGATCCCACCCTGTTTTATGGACACTGCTATTGGATGTCCCAAGTGTAAGTATTATATCTGGAGCAGGACGTACTGTATACTTAGAATAATACAATTCTGTGAAATACTCACCTGTAGAATTGGTATTATACGTATACAGTACGCCCTGCTCCACCCCACCCTGTTTTTTTTGCATTATTCTGGATCCCCTGTATGGTGATTGTTATCTTTGTTGTTATTACCAGTTTCTTGGTGGTTAGTTTCTCTCTGCTTTTTTTTCAATGCTGGGGATTTGTGGGAGGTCCCTGGGTATATGAAGGGCCGTGAGGAGCCTGTTTTTGCATGTCTGCAGTGCACAGCGCCATCTGGCGGAGGATTACCCAAGTGTAAGTATTATATCTGGAGCAGGACGTACTGTATACGTATAATACCAATTCTACAGGTGAGTATTTCACAGAATTGTATTATTATAATTAGTATTACTTATTTAGTTCTAGCCGCCTGTATGCCATCTCACACTTTGTCAGTGTTCACCGGCATTGTGCCATTCAGAAAGGCTGGGACGGGAATGCGCACAATGCTGGGCATACGGGGAATGAGAGCCATTTACCAAAAGAGGTAAAAGCAGCAAACGTCACTCAGTGGCTGAGTGCTCGTTCATGAGCTGTTGGAATGCAGAAGAGGTGAGTTGGTTGGGGCTTTCTTGGGGGGTTTCACAAAGAAGGACATCCCCTATTTGGATGCCCCCTGGGACTGAAACAAAAAAACAATTCCTGGGCTTCGTTACGCCTTAAGCCTAGCTTTGTGTATTTACAAATTGAGCATGACACAATTTTGGGGCCCAGTACGTTTTATACTTCTAGACAATGTTGGAAACCCTGTGGGTTGAACGTGTAGTTTTTGTTTTTTCTTTGTGGGGGGCTGTTTTTTCTTGCCTGGATAGGGAATTTTAATGTTTTTATTGCTGTCTATAATCTTTTGAGATTTGGCCTTCCTGTTTAAGGTGTACGTTATAGAAAATGCTGTGATGGGGTCCACAGTTTGGAGCAGCTAACGCTGAATAGTCTCTTGCCTGTGTGTCCTTTGATAAGCTGCCGAGTTCCTTACTAAGGAGGGATAAAATGTTAGGCTAAGAGCTTGCTCATTAGAAGTAGAAGGCTTTTGGTCATACGCTTAGTTGCTATAGTTTGGTCTGCATGTTTCACTCACAGAAAAGCTGGGGGAGGGGTGTGTACAGAACAGGCTCTTGTGAAATGCCATAAGAACCCACCACATGCCGTTTGGTTCCTGTTGACATACCACCCCCCTGGGTTTGGTGGTAGAGCATATCAATCTGACAGGGTTATTTTTTTTCTTTTAATGAATGTCCGGGCATTGAACTTGGTGACAGCTCCTTTTATTTCCCGACACTGCATATTGATAAAAACTGTTTATCTTTACCTGAACCTGATCCTAGCACATTTTCTTATATTTCTGATTTTTCTGCATTTAATGTTACTTGCTGTCCCTGTTGATGAGACTCCACCAGCCTGATCCACCTGCTCCAGAATCTGGCCCAATGGCCTGATTCCACAACCTGGCTCACAGCCTGGTTTATCTATATTGTATCCTAACCCACAATAGCGTTAATTTGTCTCACAATCATACACAGGAGCACTGAAACTCCTGAGCTCGGTTGACCCCCCCCCATTGGTGTCCCCCAAAAATTCCACCATGCTGCCACATCACACATGCTCAGCCCAGCCCTGGCATCCCTGCTGGGCACAGTGTGTAGGGGGGCAAGCTCTTCTTGAATGTCTGCAGGTGCAAGCATGCACGGCTGAGGTTTAAATCAGACCAAAACCCACAGAACTTGTATACATTTG
Source organism: Gastrophryne carolinensis (assembly GCA_027917425.1). Classification (NCBI taxonomy): domain Eukaryota; kingdom Metazoa; phylum Chordata; class Amphibia; order Anura; family Microhylidae; genus Gastrophryne; species Gastrophryne carolinensis. The sequence goes on along the minus strand of CM051234.1, from coordinate 251,652,115 downwards.
GTCAAAGCCTCTGACGATATTTCCTTCTTAGGGTGTAGAACTAGAAATGAATATTCTTGCATTTTGAATTAGCTGCCCCTCTAAGATGGCAGGTGATCAGTTATTGCATACGTATGGCAATGACATGATTGCCGCACACAACAGTGGCAATGAATGGAGGAGGCGAAGCTTTACAACTAAAACAGGTGCCATTATCTGGCATTAGAGTGAAACAGGAGCTGTAAAAATTGGCAAAAGGTCATTCTCATGGGGGAAGCAATTCAGGGCATGCTAGTTAAAAATGTGAGTTTTGGTCTGCTTTAAGTATGCGGAAAACAGTGAGCATGTACAGCAGGGATGCCAGGAGAATGCTGTGTATGTTCTGTGGGATCCTGAACTACGATGAGTATCTGGTTAACTGGGGTGGGGGTACTCAGGACCTTCTAAATTGGGGGTCAGGTTTTGGTTATTTTGAATTATATATACTGCACCGAAGCCCAAACCCTTTAGTGCAATTTTCAAAACCCCAATATGGCAACACATGGGTATAGGCCTGTTTCTAAGGAGGGTGGACACCCTAAATCTTTTTATTTGCAGCTTCTTACCTCTGCTGGGGCCACAATAGGCCTGGCAGCATGATTATACCTTTGATGGAGTTGCATAAGGGACAGCCAGGCAGTGCCTGAGCTCTGGCCATCTATTTGACATTATTTCTCCTGCTGTTAGGTCCTGTTTTAGATAACAGCTGTTGCAGCCATTTGAGTGCCACAGGACATCAGCTGCTGCTGTCTTACCTCAAGCAGGGTCTAATTGACTTAGGGCATGCTCCCCCAGCATATATACAGTATTCAGCCTTAAGTGTAGTAGAAACACAATGACGTGGCAGAGGCAACGTCCTGCCTTGCCATCTGTCTTATGTAAATTGCTCATGGCCACAACAGGGTGTCATTGTATTGGCTGAGAGCTTTTAGATGGCTCAATAGATGACCTTTGGACTTAAGGTAGGCCAGTCCTCAAAACACTTTGGTGTTGTTTGTTATGCATTATCAGGTAGAGAATACCAGGGGATAGGACAAATATATACTTTTAATATGCAGAGTCAGACGTGACAATAGTGCAACAAATATATATTGATAGAGGAGCAGTGAGGCCCTGCCTCGTCAAGTTTACCATGTGAAAAATAAGAGTGGCGATAAAGAGATTGGGTATGGTGACAATACTGTGAAGTGGATTGGTTAAAGAGGAACAAAACCCAGGATTTTGACTATGCCATGTTTTGTTCCGGGGGCATCCGGTTCTGGAATGCCCTGCTGTGTGATAACAGCCCCAGATGCTATATTTGCTCTGCCAAAAAAAATCCTCCTGTCCTCAACCCTGATCATGTCCTCTTTTAGATCAGGGTCTTTTAGATTCCAGGGCCGGGCTGCATAGGTTTTGCTCCGCTTTGAAACGTACCTATTTATATGAGCATATCAACTGTCTTAAAACGAAACAAAACCCTGTGCGGCCAGCCTTGGAATCTAAAATATTGGGCATGCCCCACTGTGTGAAACCCCCCAGATAAGCCCATAATAACTCAGCTCTTTGCGGTCGGGTGGAGTTCTCATCCAGTTAGAGCCACATGCTGTGAGTTTGTCTTTTGGCAAACAGCTCTGATTGGCTTTAATGGGGAGCGCAAGTACCCACATCCCCAGCGGCATACGTTCCGACCCAGCCCACCAAAGATGCAGGAAATGCGGCCACTTGCGCTCCCCATTGAAAACGGTCACAGCCATTTCACAAATGACAGGCACGACAAACGGCTGATTGGATAAGAGCCCACACATGCGCCGTTGGACAGGGAAGAGGCATGTTATGCGCATAGCGTGGTTTCCCAAAGCGGGATGCCCTGGGGGAAGGCTAGCTAAGCTGGCCACTCAGGGTTTTGTTCTGCTTTAATCCAGATGATATGCTCATCTAAACAGGTGGGTTTTAGGGGAACTGTGAAGGGTTGGTGAATTGTATGGGAGAGAGCATTCCAGGGGAGTGGAGGGATGTGAGGTTCTGAAGAGAAGTGGGAGGACATGATCACGGTTGAGGACAGGAGGAAGTCATGGGCAGAGCAAATGTTGCATCTGGGCTGGTATCTAAGATTTAAAGTTAAACTGGACCTACAGAGTTGCACAGTTAGGGGGGAAAAAACTAATTTGCCCGATCGGAACACATAATACTGAATCATTGTCGGCACTTACATTTTTTCCTTCATCCACTCAAAGCTGAAACACCTCCTCACCGTTTTTCTAGTGATAACGGCCATTTTGGAGCTTCCTTTCCCAGATGTGCTGCTGTCTGGATTCAACTGACATAGCCCACAATGCACAGCAGCAGGAAACCCAGCAGCACTTCCTCTTTGCAGACAGCCTACAGCTCCATGAGGTGCCATTTTGGTAGTAAAATTGACCACGGCAGGAGTTGCCAAAAGCTAAATGAATTTTTATGTGCAGGAATCTGACTTGCCCCAATGCTTATGAGCATTGTTTCTTGTGAGAGTTTAGGTCTGGTTTAAAAATGTATTATCTTGGATAATGTCAGTTAAAGTGGAACAAAACCCTTCAGTGGCCGACCTGGAATATTAAAGATTCCAGGACCAGCCACTGTTTTTTCTCTGGGGCCTCTCGAATTGGGATGCCCCACTGTGTGACCCCCTCCAGGAAGCCTTTTCCTCTAATGAGAGCCATCTGCTTTGACTTCGTCATTCAGCAGGTGGCTCTCATTGTTTCCCCTGCATGCCCGCCGCTGTGCGCACGCTCCTGCCCCAGCTGTTCAGATAAGCTGGGGCGCCTGTGGAATGACATAGTCAAAGCAGACGGCTCTTATTGGACGAGAGCCCGCATATGTGCCACTGGAGCCTGGACAGGTCACTTTGTTTTTGGGCTTCCTGAGGGGTTTCACAGCTGGGTATGGAACAACACCCAGGAAAGTCAAATTCCTGGGTTTGGTTCTGCTTTAAGAATGTTTAGAGTGGTGTCGATCTGACTGCAGAGGAGAGTTTTGCAATGGTTTAGTTGTGACATAATCCGTGCTTGTAACATTGGTGTCTGGTAGGAGGAAAGTACAAATTCTGAAGATTTTTATTATGACATGAATGAGGAGATGGCTGTTAGACAGTCTGGGACATAAGATAGTGGCCAGGGCATAAGTGTGTCATCTACATAGAAGTGGTGTTGGAAGCAATTTGAGTTTATGAGTAAACCTCGAATAGTAGGGGTTCAAAGAGCGAACGTTGTGGAATGACTCCAGCGAATAAAGGGCAAGGAAAGGAAACTGTTGGGAGTTGGATACACTAAATATGTAATCTGCACCAGTGCTGCAGGCATTACGATTACAGATTTATGACACCAAAACATCTATTCATGTAGGACAGGGTGGTTAATGGGAAATCGTTTTTCCTTGTACTAGATACCATCTGTTTCATGTGGTCTAGTAAGAAAAAGCTCTGTTTTGGGACTTGTAGCCGATGCATTTCCGAATATAAGATGAGATGGGAATGAAAGTAACACACCAGCTATTCCCTAACCAGTGCAGATACATATTCAACATTGTGTGCCTCAATTCCCCCTGGCTTCTGTTAATTGTATGATCACTGTTACACAGAGAGCCTCCTTGTTTTGCCTGGGCTGCAAGTTAAAGTAAAATTAAGCTGTTGATTGTTTTCCCACAGGGCCTTTGAATTGGTATGCGAACTGCGTAAATAATATGGTTTGGAAATGTTAATGAGTAGTATGTTCCAATAAACCTAGAGTATTCCCAAGCCTTTATATTCTCAAGATAACTGTCCTGATACAGTGGAAAGGTGGCATTCTACCTCGCTGTATTTCAGAGAAGGTGTAAGATTTTTCCTGGGAGCTCATCTTTAAACAACAAAACCACTCTATATATATTTTTATATTTTTATATTTTTTTTTTCAAGAGGAAAATAAGAGGCCCTAAAGTCTAAAGCACTCCAGGGCCATCCGAGATCCAGTCCTTGGAGCATCCTGAACCGATGTGTGAAGCCCCCCACCCCACCCCCCGATCGCCAGTTTCACTCACCATGTCCCGGAGCCCTCGTTGCGTCTCTGTGCTGTTGTTGCACTCCTGCTCTAGCCATACATTCCCACGTCTGGTCTTTCTGAATGGGTTGCGTGGGCACACCACGGCTAGGAGGATAGCAGGGGATGCGGCCGGCGATGCTGCTTAGCCATCAGCGGAACCGAGTGAAAGCGAATGCGCTGAGTGACAGAAAAAGCCTCCCGCCCTTGCTACTATCAATTGCCAAGTTAAAGTTGACCAACCACGGCCCGACTGACCCTGGGGTCTCAGATTCCAGGCCTGGCCAACTAGGTGCCCGGGCTGCAGCGCACCCCCTCCATTGCAGTCAATGGAGCTGGTGTGGCAATGCCACTATGACTGGCAGGAGTGAGCCATCATGGTGCAAGATATGTATGTTGTATATGCATCTAAGCTCTGATCACCCAATCTAAGAAAACAAAAGGGTCCTCTCCTTTTGTTCATTGCAGTAAATCGCTCAGGTGATCAGCCTGATTGCTGGATCAAATCTTGCATTGGTCAGACTCGAACTGCAATCATCAGTTCTGTGTCGGGCTCCTGCCCCCCACCATGAGTCACAGTGAGCTGCCAGGCTTTCTCGATTCACTGCAATCAAGAAGTAATGTCACTGCGGCACCCCCCTCCATTGTAGTCAATGGAGCTGGTGTGGCAATGCCACTGTGTAGGAGGAGTGAGCCCATTACAAAGGCGTAGTGAACCATCATGGTGCAAGATATGTGTTGTATATGCACCTAATCCATATACATAAAAGGGCTGATCACCCAAACTAAGAAAACAAAGGGGTCCTCTACTTTTGTCCATTGCAGTAAATCGCTCAGGTGATCAGCATGATTGTTGGCCTTTCTGAATGGGTGGCGTGGGCACACCACGGCTAGGAGGATAGCAGGGGATGCGGCCAACGGCACCGATTAGCCATCAGTGGAGCCGATTGAAAACGAATGCGCTGAATGGCAAAAAAAAAAATGCCTCCCGTCCTTGCTAATATCAGTTGCGCAGTTAAAGTGGACCAACCATGGCCCGACTGACCCTGGAGTCTCAAAGACTCCAGGCCTGGCCAACTAGGTGTTCAAAAGAACTATATACCAACAGACAACTCCATATATCCCCCACACAATAATTAATACAAATTTGAGACTTGTCAGTGATCACCAACTATTAAATATTAAAAATATAGTTTATTTTTTAAATAATGTTAAAATACCTCAATAGCATCATGATTCCATACAGCTGCTCTCACATGCTGCTAGACACCAGGCACACATACCACCTTCTGGGGGAGTGTGGAGGCCACCAGCCCCCCAACAAATACAGCTCTTAGGGGGGCACCCCAGGCGACTATGCAATGTGCATGATCTGAAAAGGTGCATCAGGAATTTTTGTGACACATTCAAGGTGTCCCTATTTGTATGAGAACATTAAAGGAGGCCTAAAAACTGTCCACTTGATGGTGACCAAGATCAAGAAAAAATGTATATCGAAATGTGTACATTAAGTGGATGAAAAGTAATTTGTTCACAGATAAAATATTGCAGTATGGAATCATGATGCTATTTATGATGATACATATTCTGGGTGCCCCACTGTTTCAAACCCCCCAGGTCTCCCAAACACTCACCTTTCCAGGGCCAATGGCACATGTGCGAGCAGCGGCCGGTTTTGGTAATGAAGAAATTCCTTTTTTTGCTTGATGTCTTGAGCCACAGGAATGTACCCTAAATTTAGGTGGAATGTACAGAGCAATGTAGATTTGTACAACATTTACGTTATACATGTACCCTTCTGTTCTATTTCTACTTTCAGTACTGCGACGCGGACCTTTTTATTTTCAATGCAATTTTGTTTTTCAAACCTTTGGATTTCAATCATGAAGTACTACTTCTGCCAACTATGTTTGGCCTTTCTGGCATGACCATATTTGCTGTCCCCACTTCTGGTCAACCCTTGACTTGTCTGAAGCTATATAACACTGCTGAGACTGAGACTGAATCTGCTGAAAACCTCTGTTCTCACTCCTGCACCATTTCTTATTACTGGGATTTATGGATTTTTTTTCTCTTTGTCATTGGAACTTGTTTTCTATCTTTCTCTCGTTTTAAAGCCATTAGGCACCTAAGAGTTGTATGCAAAGCCATCTTTACATCTACATTCCCTAATATTGTACATACCTCTTTTATCTATGTATAACTTTTTTAATTGTATATCTTACATGGCAGAGTGTAATGACATGGTAATGGATTAGTCCTGTTTGTTAATGCATAAATCTTTACATTTCTTTCTTTCTTTTTTTTATTTTGTGAGAATACATCTATATTTGTTTGTCCAACAGGATGTTTTGTTTCAATACATCCAAGACAATATAAAGGAATATCTAGAGACGCACTGGAAAGAAGAGGAGTGCCAGGAGGATGTTCAACAACTTCGATTACAGGTCAGGATTAGGTCTGAAAATATGCTTGCCTTATATATGCTACACATATACAAAGAAGATGAAAGAAGTATGCCAGCCTACTATTCAATTTTCAAGAGATTGACCATCTTGGTGTTGTATATGCACTTAATCCAAATACATAAAAGGACTGATCACCCAAACTAAGAAAACAAAAGGGTCCTCTCCTTTTGTCCATTGCAGTAAATCGCTCAGGTGATCAAATCTTGCATTGGCCAGACTCGAACTCCAATCATCAGTTCTATGTCGGGCTCCTGCCCCCCACCATGAGTCACAGTGAGCTGCCAGGCTTTCTCGATTCACTGCAATCAATAAGAAATGTCAGACTGCGACGCACCCCCCCCCCCCCCCCCCATTGTAGTCAATGGAGCTGGTGTGGCAATGCCACTGAGACTGGCAGGAGGAGTGAGCCCATCACAAAGGCATTGGTGATTGGAAACCGGATGTGACATTCGATCCAGCAATCAGATAAGTTGTTGATCACTGGAGTTAGACCGAGTTTTTTTTATTTTTTCATTTTTTTGGGTGGTCAAAACCTCAAAATATTTTGCATGTATTTTGCACATAGGACACGATACTTATATCTATGTGCATATAGGACACTATTATAGAACAATGCATATTATCTTATTTTACATATCCAAAATTAGTTTTGCAATCATTATTATTATTATCCTAACCAGAAATTATTTTTGCTAATCCTGCTATGATTGGACCGGGCTTGTCCTGACATATGGGGAGAAAATCAATTTTGATCTAAAATTTGTTGCAGGTCACCTACCTTCCTTGACACCTATATATTCTAAGTATACAGTACGTCCTGCTCCAGATATAATACTTACACTTGGGTTATCCTCCGCCAGATGGCGCTGTGCACTGCAGACATGCAAAAACAGGCTCCTCCCGGCCCTTCATATACCCAGGGACCTCCCACAAATCCCCAGATTTCTCTGCAGTGCTGACTGCGAAGACATGAAGTATCACTCTCTCGCAGGTGAGCGGGGCTATTACAGCCTGCGGCCCTGTTGGACTGCTCCCACCCGTCCTATTTGTGATGTGCCTCCCAGCCTGGGCTGCGCTGGTCGTGTGAAGGTAGGCAGCACCATGTGTGCTTAAGGAGCGCTGCTCCACCGCAGTCCCCCACCAAAGGGTAGGCGGTTTAGGCTGATGGTGAGCCTTTAGGGGATGCCCCTCCCGCATCATTGCCCCATGCCCCGTGTAGCGGTGGACCCTGTGTAACGGGTCGCCATCCTCCCTCGTTCCCCCCCTGAGCCCGGGGAGAAAGAAAGAGGGGGGGAGGGGTTTGTGAGTATGGCGGCCTCAGTGTACCCTATTACACACTTTATGGCCTTAGTATCGCTTTTGACTGGGAATGGGTGTCAGAGCCGCGCTGTTTACTTTTACTTTTTGCTTGTATTGGGCACCGCCGCGCCTTTCCTATATGGTTACTGCATGGGCGGCGGTGGCTTGCAGATGCTGCAGCGTCTCTCTTTTAGCTTGTAGTGGCTCTGCTGCGGTAATCCACTCGATCAATTCCTTCAGGCGTCACTGCCCGTTTTTCCCTATTGGCTACGCGCCTTGGAGCTTCGCGCTCTCCGGGGGGGGGGGGGGCCCTGACTTGGCGCGCTCCGCGTCACGGTCAGCTCTAGCCCGCCCTTCGAGGTTCGCTTGGCGTCATTTTTTACTTGCGCGCGCGTGGTGAAGACCGTCCTCCCCCCTCTGTCTGTAAGTGCCCTCGCGGGCGACTTTATAATTCCTTTATTACCCCCTTGCGCATGGCTCTGACATTCTTGTTTCCCTTTATGTCTTTCAGACCGTGGATTCTGGTGGCTTCTCCCGGCCCGGTGTAGCTCCCGGTTGAGACTATTAAATTACTCCCACTTCCCCGCGGGTTATTGGGGCATCCAGGGTAGCTTACAGCGTCAATCCCTACTGACCTATTGTGCCGATTAAATCGCCATATGGAGGCGTCCCAGGATATTGTGAACGGGGTTCCTTCGGGACAAGCCCGGCTGTGTGTAGCTTGTGGGGTTTTACCTAGCAGCGGTGAAAATGCAAGTGTCTGTGTTCCTTGTGAACAGCAGGCGCTATCGGTTCTTCCCGCCCCTCCGGTGGCTGGGCCTGCACCTCGCCTCACTTCACCTACTCCCCCAAGCCTGAGTCTAACCCCCAATACAAGCGGGGATTCTCATCCTGATGTGGCTACTAGACTGGGCGGCATTTAACCCCTGACTCTGCTCTCTTCCCTATGGAATCTGATGAGTTGCTGCATTCTTACGGCCATACCCCCTCGGACGAAGGGGAGCTGTTCTCTGACTCAGGGTCATATGACGAGGAGTCAAGGGGTCATGATGAGTCCGGTTCCGAGCACTGGACCTCGGATGATATTGACAGACTGTTGATTCAGATATTTGAAGTTTTGTCCATCTCTCCCCCTGTCGCTGCTCCCAGGCTAAGGGCTTTTTCATACTGCTAAGGCTCCTCTGGAATTTCCCGAGCAAACCCATTTCAATAGCCTCGTGCTTAAAGAATGGGAACATCCCAGTAGACTTCCTGGATCCCTAAGAGTGTGGATAGGAAGTATCCCTTCCCTGCTGACTTGGTTAAGTGCTGGTCATCACCCCCCGAGGTCGATGCTCCTATTCTAGGGTTGTCCAACACCTCTATTATGCACTCCCCTGACACTACTACGCTACGGGACTCTGAGGACCGGCGTATTGATCAATTGGCATGCCATGCCTTTGCATTTGGGGGAGCGACCCTGCGCCCGGTTTGCGCCTTAGCCATTACGGCGGTAGCGCTCAGGGCCATGGTCAGGAATGCACTCGATGGCACAGATGAGTTGCCACCTGATACTGTCAATGCACTAACTGTGATGTGTTTGTTAACTTTATCCTGTCTTCATCTGACGATGCTATTAGGATGTGTGCCAGATCTTCTGCCCTGGCGGTAGCTATACGCCGCGCTGTTTGGTTGCGACAGTGGGCTGCTGACAATGCCGCTAAGAAAGCCCTTACTGGGCTTCCATTTAAAGGGCTGCGCCTGTTTGGGGACCGTCTAGACCTCTTCACCAAAGGAGGCAAGTTACACCAGCGCAGGCGGCAGATTCGGCCCTTTCGAGGCCAGGGCACCCTTTCAATCCCCTACCGTGGGGCTAAACAGGGAAAAGGGGTGTCCTTCGCTGGGTCCCGCGCAGATTCCTGGCACAGGAATAGAGGACGCCGTCCCGGTTCCTCCTTGGGGGCCCAAGCCCAAAGCCCCTCCCAAGACCCCTCAGGCATGAAGGGGCACCCTCGCCTGTCAAGGTGGGGGGACGTCTGCAGCACTTCGAGCATGTCTGGAGGCGCCACGTCTCAGACCGGTGGATTCAGGAGGTAGTGTCCTCCGGCTACAAGATAGAATTTGCTGTACGGCCCCCCACCAGATTAATTGGGTCCCGGATCCCTCAGGACCCTGCCTCAGCTCAGGTCTTGTTGCTGACCGTGCAGGGTCTCTAGGTGGATCTAGGTGTCATTTGTAAGGTCCCCTTAGGAGACAGGGGCATGGGGTTCTATTCCAACCTTTTCACAGTACCCAAGAAGGATGGGTCAGTCAGGCCCATTCTGGATTTAAAGATCCTCAACAAATTTGTCAAGAACAGGCACTTTCGCATGGAAACTCTGCGCTCGGCCATTGGCTCTCTGCGCCCAGGGGATTTTATGACGTCCGTAGACATCAAGGACGCTTACCTTCACGTTCCGGTGTTTCCAGGACACCAAAGGTTTCTCAGATTTGCACTGAAAGATCAGCATTACCAATTTGTGGCCTTGCCATTCGGTCTCACGTCGGCTCCCAGGGTGTTCACCAAGGTTCTGGCAGGGGTGATGTCCCTGATAAGGCTAAGGGGCATACGTGTGCTGCCCTACCTGGACGATATACTCATCACCTCTCGGTCTCTGCGGCAGGCAGAGTTGGACACTCAGCTGGTAGTGTCCACCCTGGAGTCCTTCGGCTGGGTGATCAATTACCCCAAGTCCTCCCTGTCTCCCTCCTCGGTGACTCCGTTCCTGGGAATGATTCTGGATACGGTTCAGTCAAGGATATTCCTTCCTCAACAGAAGGTGGAAGCTCTGACTGCGCAGGTGAGGTTCCTGCTCTCGTGCCCACAGCCCTCCATCAGGCAGGGAATGCAGCTGGTGGGCCTGATGGTGGCGAGCTTCAAGGCGGTGCCCTTTGCCCAGTTCCATTTGAGACCTCTGCAGCTTCACCTTCTGGCAGTGTGGAACAAGAACCCAGCGTCCTTGGATGGGGTCTGTGTGCTTCCCCCCCTCAGTCAGACGGTTCCTTGCGTGGTGGCTGGACCTCAGGAACTTGATGGGGGGCAGGTCTTTTCTGGCCCCCTCCTGGGAGATGGTCACAACGGATGCCAGTCTGTCAGGTTGGGGGGGATTCTGGAAGACCCTGCGCTTCCAGGGGAAGTGGGGTCCGCGGGAGGCCCATTTACCCATCAACATTCTGGAATTGCGGGCAGTCCGGTTGGTTCTGGAACGGTTGACCCAACACATGAGGGGTCTGTCGGTCCAGGTACGCTCAGACAACAGGACGGCGGTGGCTTACATCAACCATCAGGGAGGGACCCGGAGCAAGGGTGCCCTCCGGGAGGTGTCTCAGATTCTGACATGGGCGGAGGCCAATGTACAATGCATTTCGGCTGTTTACATTCCGGGGGTGGAGAATCTGCTAGCAGACGCTCTGAGCAGGGGGACGTCCCGTCAGGGAGAGTGGTCCCTCTGCAACAGGGTATTCCAGTCCCTGTGTCACCGTTGGGGTCTACCGGATGTGGACCTGTTTGCATCTCGTCACAACCACAAGCTCCCGGCCTTCATATCCCTGTCTCCGGATCCTCTGGCCTTGGCCACGGATGCCCTGTCCATGTCATGGAAGGAGTTTTGGCTCCTGTATGTATTTCCACTATTCCCCCTTCTGGGCAGGGTTCTGCGCAAGATTGCTCTGGAAGGGGTGCCTGTAATTCTAGTGGCCCCTAGATGGCCAAGAAGAGTGTGGTTCGCAGACGTGGTTCAAATGGCAGTAGACCAGTACGATCTGACAGGGGTGCCAGATCTGCTAACTCAAGGCTCCTTACGCCATCCCAATTTACAAACGCTGGCTTTGACGGCCTGGCTGCTGAAACCTCCATCTTGATGGAGAAGGGTTTGTCTGCCTCTGTGGTAGGTACTATGGTGCAGGCTAGGAAGAAGACTTCTGCTGCTATCTATTACAGAGTATGGCGTACCTACATTGATTGGTGTGAGTCTAGGTCTCTTCCCTGTAGGGAATTCACTGTCCCTAGGGTTCTGGAGTTCTTACAGCATGGTTTGGAGTTAGGTCTAAAACTCAGTACTCTGAAGGGTCAGGTTTCTGCCCTGTCCGTCTTCTTTCAGAAGTCCTTTGCTCAGCATCATTTGATTAAGACCTTCTTTCAGGGGGTCACTCATGTGCGTCCCCCTCGTAAACCTGTGGTTCCCGTTTGGGATTTAAACTTGGTTTTATCTGCCTTGCAGGGTGCTCCCTTTGAGCCTATTCACGATGCTGCTCTGGCTGTTCTTACTCTCAAGGTTGTCTTTTTTGTGGCCATAACTTCGGTTAGGCGTGTGTCTGAGCTGGCTGCTCTTTCCATTCAGCCTCCGTACTATGAGAGGCACCAGGACAAGGTGGTGTTCCGCTTCAAGCCGGATTTTCTGCCTAAGGTTGTGTCTGCCTTTCATTTGAATCAGGACATTGTTCTTCCTTCATTGTGTCCCAATCCTAGCAACGACAAGGAAAGCGTTCTGCATTCCTTGAATGTGGTCAGGTGTTTGAAGTATTACCTGGTTGTCACTGCGGCTTTCCGGAAGACTGATGCTCTCTTCGTTGTGCCTTCTGGGCCTAGGAAGGGTTTGGCTCCTGCCAAGTCTACTATCAGCAAATGGATCCTTCAGGCCGTGATTCAGGCCTATTCTGCTAAGGGGAAGAGTCCTCCTTTCCGTCTTACTGCTCATTCTACTCGTGCTATTGGGGCCTCCTGGGCCTTCCAGCACCAGGCTTCTGTTGAGCAAGGCCGCTACTTGGTCTTCTGTTCATACCTTTTTCAAAGTTTTACAAGGTTGACGTTCAGCTGATGCTGTGTTTGGCCTCAAGGTTTTGCAGGCGGCAGTAGTTTAATCTGCTTGCTGTTGTCCTTTTTGTTGGGGATCCCACCCTACTTTTATGGACACTGCTATTGGATGTCCCAAGTGTAAGTATTATATCTGGAGCAGGACGTACTGTATACTTAGAATAATACAATTCTGTGAAGTACTCACCTGTAGAATTGGTATTATACGTACACAGTACGTCCTGCTCCACCCCACCCTGGTTTTTGCATTATTCTGGATCCCCTGTATGGTGATTGTTACCATTGTTGTTGTTACCAGTTTCGGTGGTTAAATTCTCCCGGCTTCTTGTTTACTGCTTTTCAATGCTGGGGATTTGTGGGAGGTCCCTGGGTATATGAAGGGCCGGGAGGAGCCTGTTTTTGCATGCCTGCAGTGCACAGCGCCATCTGGCGGAGGATAACCCAAGTGTAAGTATTATATTCTAAGTATGTCACACACCCCACTTCAAACATTAATTCATTAACATGGGTACTCACCGCTAGGTGGCGCTGCTTTGCAGAGAAGTCCAGAAAAAGCAAGCCCCTCCCGGTCTATACATACCTGGTATCTCCTAACAATTCCCCAGTGTTCTTCTCTGCAACGTGGCGACAAGACAGAAGAAAGAAGTCTCCTGCTTGCAGGTAGCCGGGGTATCACCCCCCCCCCCCCCCCCACGGTCTATTTCTGCCCGGCTTCTTTGTTATTAGTCCCTGGTTATTGGTAGCCTCCCAGCTTAGGCTGCAGGCTGGGAAAGGGTAGATAGCACTTTAGGTGCTTAGGAGCTTGCTCCTCCACTCGTCCCCATATTATGGGGCATAGTGGCTATCCTTTTTTTTTGGTGATCCGGATGTGGGATGCCCCGGGCCTGATTCCCCCCTTAGTTCTCCCATGTCATTTTCCTTCCTCCATGTGTACATGTGCATGTGTGTGTGTGTGTTGTGAGGCAGGGACGGGTGGCCTAACTCTGACCCGTCCGTTCTGCCTTTATAGTGCTTGGTGGTACTGTGGCTGGTGCTGTCGGGTGGCCTGGCAGCGCGTCGCGCCGGTCCGCCTGGGCTACTTTCACTGGGCGGGCGGCCCGGCGGCGTGCTCCGCCGGCCCACTCGACGGCTTATGCGGGCGTCATTGCGGCACCCGCGGCTGGGGCCTTGGCGCGGCTGCATTGGAGTCCCGCTGGCGGGGGGGGGCCGGGCGGCGTGCGTCGCCGCCGGTCCCTCTGTGGGCTGATGCGGGTGCCATGGTGGTAGGCGCTCGCGGCCTGATTCCGCGGGCTGCGGCCTGCGCGGGCCGCGACGTGACTGACGGGGTACGTGGGGGGCGGGGCTACAGAGGTCCCGCGCTTCTGCGGACCCGCCCTTCTTCCCCGTCTTCGGCTCGTTCTGGCGGCGTGTCTGTACAGGTGGGTGCCGGCTTGTTCTCCCGGCCATTCATGTTGCTGGACGCTCCTTTTAGTGTGAGCGTCCAGTTTGCTGATGAGGGGGGGGGGGGCAGCGTTCTTGGCCCCTTGGGTTTACTCTGGCCTTGGGTCCATTTGGTCTGTGTCCCTCTCCCCTCCCCCCCCCCTTCCCGTGGGGGTGGTGGCGGGCCCCTGGGCATGTTGGCTTTCATTGCATGTATTATATGTATTTAGATATATATATATATTCATATAGCCGGCCCTGTGTTGTTTGAGCCACCTATTGTGTGTCTGTGCGCATGTATTTACGGTTGTCTTTTCTTTGTCTTCCAGATCCCGGGATTCCTTCACTCTGGGCTCTCCCGGTCATATATATACCTGGCTATTGGGTTTTTGGGTCCCTTTTGCTATTCCCTGACAGGCCTGTTTACATATTTCATTATATATACATATCTATATATATTTATAGATTTTTTATTAAAATCCCAGTGGGGCATCCCGGGTCGCTTAATGCGTAAATCCCTGGGGTCTGCGAATACCATAAATTCACCATATGGAGGCTACCAGAGATACCGGAACTAGTCCTTCGGGGCAGTCCAGGCTGTGTGGGGGATGTGGGACTCCGCTCCCAGGGGATGATGTTATCATTTGTATTCCATGTGCGCAGCGGAACATTGAGCGCCAGTCCGACACCTCGGTGCCTGGGACTTCTCCTACCGCGCCTTCTCCCTCCCCTCCTTGCCTGTTCCGGACACCACGTGACGCGGTCGTTGGGGGTGATTCGCAATCTGAGGTATGCGCCCGTTTGGCCAGCCTAGAGAAAATGTTTTCCGCTGTGGTCGCTCAGAAGGCTCCAGCCAAGCGGAAACATCTGTCTCGCCTCCGCGGGACTCTGATGAGGAAGTTGAGGTACTGGACTGGTCGGTTCGTCCCCTTGAAGAGGGTGAGCTTGTTGAGGAGTCGGAGGATGCCGAGATTCAGCACTTGTCGGGCGCTGAGGGGGACCTGGAATTGGAGGGGCCCCCCCTTGATACTCCCACTATCCTGGCCCAAATGTTTGAGGTTTTGGATTTGGATCCGCCGGAAGTTACTCCTCGGCCTAAGGGTCAGCTTTTTGGGGGGTCCAAGCAGCGCTTGGAGTTTCCCAGTCAACAGCATTTTGAGGACATCGTCCTTAAGCAGTGGGAGCAGCCTACGCGGCTTGTCGGGGTTCCGCCTAGTTGGGACAAGAAGTATCCTTTTCCATCGGATCTGTTGAAGCGTTGGTCTGTCTCTCCCGAGGTGGATGCTCCTGTTTTGGGGCTGTCTAATACGGCAGCTGTTCATCTCCCTGACACTACATTTCTCAAGGACGGCGAGGTTTGCCGGATTGATCAGTTGGCCCGTCATGGTTTTGTCTGTGCGGGTTCGGTTTTGAGGCCTGCTTGTGCTTCTGCCTTTCTGTCGTTGGCGGTTAGGTCCATGGTCAGGGACTTATGTGTGGATCTTGATCCTACTTGTGATGAGTTTCTAGCTCTTAAGCGTTGTGAATCCTTCTTGTCGTTTATTCTGGCCGCCCAGGAGGATGCTATGTTGATGTGTGGCAGGGCTACTGCTCTGTTGGTGGCTATTCGTCATTCAGTTTGGCTAAGACAGTGGACGGCTGATTTTAATTCTAAAAGATCGCTTACGGCTCTCCCCTTTCTGGGTTTGAGGCTTTTTGGTGAAAAGCTGGATTCTGTTGCCAAGGGTGGTAAGTTGCCTCAGCGCAAGAAATTTCGCCGTTCCTTTCGGGGGGCGGTCTCCTTTAATCCGCCCTTTCGGGGAGCCAGAGCCGGCAGGGGTGCGGGCTTCTCGGCTTCCAGGGGCGCCAGTTGGCCTAAAGGTAGAGGCCGTGGCCGTCCCGTTCACGTCTGGGGTGCCAAGCCCAAGCCTGCGGCCAAGCCCGCTCAGCAATGAGGGGGCGCCCTCACCCGTACGGGTGGGGGGACGGTTGCGACTCTTCTCCCGGGTATGGGACCAGGAGGTCTCGGACAGGTGGATCCGGGAGGTGGTGTCGGCCGCTTACAAGCTGGAGTTCGAGTCCCGCCCTCCTCTAAGGTTTTTCAGGTCTCGGGTGCCCTCGGATCCTTTGGCCGCACAGGGGCTCCTGGCGGCGGTAAGGAATCTTCTGGATTTGGCAGTCATCTGCCCGGTCCCTCCTTCGGAGGTGGGGCGCGGGTTTTTATTCCAATCTCTTCACTGTACCCAAAAAGGACGGTTCGTTCCGTCCGATCTTGGATTTGAAGCTTCTCAACAGGTTTATTCGTCCCCGGAAGTTCCGCATGGAAACCCTGCGATCTGCGATAGGTGCGCTTCGGCAGGGGGACTTTATGACGTCCATAGACATCAAGGATGCTTACCTTCACGTTCCGATCTTTCCGGCTCATCAGAGGTTCCTTCGCTTTGTGGTGGAGGATCGGCATTTTCAGTTTGTAGCTCTTCCGTTCGGCCTCACATCTGCGCCGAGAGTGTTCACCAAGGTGTTGGCGGGAGTGATGGCCCTGCTCAGAGCTCAGGGGATTCGCATTGTACCTTACCTGGACGATCTTCTCATCATGGCGCCTTCCTTCAGTCAAGCGGAAGGGGACACCAGTTTGGTGGTGTCTATGTTGGAAAGGTTCGGCTGGGTGATCAATTACCCCAAGTCCTCTCTGGTCCCGGCCAGGGTGGTGACTTTTCTGGGGATGTCGTTGGACTCTTGTCAGCACAGAGTTTTTCTCCCTCAGGCCAAGGTTCTTTTGATTCAGGAATTGGCTCAGCTTCTTCTTTCCAATCCTTGCCCGTCCATTCGGCTAGGGATGAGACTGGTGGGGTTGATGGTGGCCTCGTTCGAGGCAGTTCCCTTCGCGCAGTTTCACACGCGGACGCTTCAGCTTCATCTTTTGGCGTCTTGGGACCGGCGACCGCGGTCGTTGGATCGGTCCTTCCGGATGTCCCCTCGGGTTCGGCAGTTTCTTCTGTGGTGGATGGTCTCGGACAATCTTCTGAAGGGCAGGTCGTTTCTGACCCCGCTTTGGGAGACTGTCACCACGGATGCCAGTTTGTCAGGATGGGGAGGTTTCTGGAAGGATCTTCAGTTTCAGGGGCAGTGGGACCCTCTGGAAGCTCACTTGCCCATCAATGTTCTGGAGTTGCGAGCCATCAGGTTGGTTCTGTCTCAATTGACACATCATTTGCAGGGCCTGCCGGTGCAGGTGCGGTCGGACAATCGGACGGCGGTTGCTTACATCAATCACCAGGGAGGGACTCGCAGTCTGGGTGCCCACAGAGAGGTGTCTCTGATTCTTGTTTGGGCAGAGACTCATGTCCCTTGCATCTCGGCAGTTTACATTCCAGGAGTGGAGAACACGGAGGCGGACTTTCTGAGCCGGTGTTCGTCCCGCCGGGGGGAATGGTCTCTCCATCCCCAGGTGTTTCGGTCACTGTGTCTTCGGTGGGGGACGCCGGAGGTGGATCTGTTTGCCTCTCGTCACAATCACAAGCTTCCGACATTTGTGTCTCTGTCCCGGGACCCTCTGGCTCTGGCAGCGGACGCCATGGCCCTGAGCTGGAGGGATCTGGGGTTTCTTTATCCGTTTCCTCCGATTCCCATGCTGGGCAGGGTTCTGCGAAAGCTGGTTCAGGAAGGAGTTCCCGCCATTCTCGTGGCTCCAAGGTGGCCAAGGCGGGTGTGGTTCGCGGACATCGTTCGTCTGGCAGTGGATCAGCTCGATCTGCCTCTTCGGCCAGATCTTCTCACTCAGGGTCAGTTGTGTTACCCCAGTTTACCAACGCTGGCTTTGACGGCTTGGCTGCTGAAACCTCCATCTTGAAGGAGGAAGGTCTTTCGGATTCGGTCATTCGGACTCTTATTAGTGCTAGGAAGAGATCCTCTTCTTCCATCTATTATAGGGCTTGGAGATCGTATATTGATTGGTGTGAATCTAGATCTTTGCCCTGCCGGGTCTTTTCCGTTTCCAGGATTTTGGATTTTCTTCAGTCAGGGCTGGACTCTGGTCTTCAGCTGAGTACTTTGAAGGGGCAGGTTTCTGCCTTATCTATTTTTTTTTTCAGAGGTCTTTTGCGAGCCATTCTTTGGTCAAGACTTTTTTCCAGGGGGTTTCGCATTTGCGGCCTCCTAGGAAGCCGTTGCTCCCTGTTTGGGATTTGAATTTAGTTCTTTCTGCCTTTCAGGCTCCTCCCTTTGAGCCTTTGCGGGATATTGCCTTGTCTACTCTGACTCAGAAGGTTGCTTTTCTTGTGGCCTTCACTTCTGTTCGGCGTGTTTCAGAGCTGGCGGCCCTGTCGATTCAGGCTCCTTATTTTGAGAAACATCAGGACAAGGTGGTTTTCAGATTCAAGCCGGACTTTCTTCCTAAGGTGGTTTCGGCTTTCCATCTTAATCAGGACATTGTTCTTCCTTCTTTGTGTCCTAAGCCTAAGAATGACAAGGAGAGTGCGTTGCACTGCTTGGATGTGGTACGTTGTGTCAAGTTCTATCTGCGTACTATGGCTCCTTTTCGTAGGACGGATGCCTTCTTCGTGGTGCCCTGTGGGCCTAGGAAGGGTTTGGCTCCGGCCAAGTCTTCTATTAGTAAATGGATTCGTCAGGCGATTGTTGGAGCTTATTCTGCCAAGGGGAAGGCTCCCCCTTTTCGTGTTACTGCTCATTCTACTCGTGCTGTTGGTGCGTCCTGGGCTTTTCAGCACCAGGCTTCGGTTGAGCAGGTTTGTAAGGCTGCTACCTGGTCTTCGGTTCACACCTTTTCAAAATTTTATAAGGTTGATGTGCGGGCTTCAGCGGATGCTGTTTTTGGCCGCAAGGTTCTGCAGGCTGCAGTGGTTTGAGTGTGTCTGCATTATTGCCTGGTTGGATACCCTCCCCATTTTGGACACTGCTGTTGGATGTCCCATGTTAATGAATTAATGTTTGAAGTGGGGTGTGTGACATACTTAGAATAATACCATTTTGTGATTACTCACCTGTAAAATGGGTATTATAAGTATGTCACACACCCCACTTCACCCGCCCTCTTTGGTATCCTGGTTCTTTATATGGTGAAGTTGTGTTTATTCACAGTTGAGGGTTACTTTTGTGTTTTGGTCTCCTGGTATCTTGCCTTTATTGCTGTTTGAATACTGGGGAATTGTTAGGAGATACCAGGTATGTATAGACCGGGAGGGGCTTGCTTTTTCTGGACTTCTCTGCAAAGCAGCGCCACCTAGCGGTGAGTACCCATGTTAATGAATTAATGTTTGAAGTGGGGTGTGTGACATACTTATAATACCCATTTTACAGGTGAGTAATCACAAAATGGTATTATCTGGAGCAGGACGTACTGTATACGTATAATACCAATTCTACAGGTGAGTACTTCACAGAATTGTATTTTTTGTTAGGCTATGTTTCCGGATGCATGTGCGCTCATGAAGCGTTTTGCGGCTAAAAAACATGCATTTAAAATGGCATTGCACCTATGCATTTGCGTCTGAGTAAAAAAAAATCCTTGTTTCCAGTTCCTGTACCCTACCTTCTTGTCTTTTGAATCCCATCAAAATATATGGCGTTGCAAAACGCATGTGCCAGCGAATAAAATATGATAATGCATTTGCGTCAGCAAGCAGGATTTTTTGCGGCCACGTTTTTGTTTGCCCTGCCGCACCAGGGATGTGTGGAAAGGACCATAGAGGATGATTTCTATTTGCTGTTTTGCAACGTTAACCACAAACGCATGTGGTTCCTGACAGCTGTGAATGAGTCCTAAGCCCTCATTCACACCTGTCTGGTGCCACATGCATTTCAAAAAATAAACAATGACACCTATATGGCTTCTTTCACAGTTTCAGTTTAGCAGAGAGAAGGAAAACGCGGCCACAAAAAGTCCTGGGTCACAAACTCACCCCAATAAAGTATATGGGGCTGCAACTGCAAACAGATCTTTTTTTCATGCAGTACTGCATGCGTTTTGCGTTTGTGGCATCATAGACTTTAATTGGAATCAATCGAGGTGAAGGAAGGACATAGGGCATGGAAACACAAATGCTAACAAAAATGAAAACGCAAAACTGAATTCCTGCCACAAAATGCAGGAAATAATTTCTTGGACCCAAAATTGGGTCTTAAAAAATACTACCTATAATCCACAATTGCAGGTACCTTTTCTTATTTGTGGTTTACATACATTTGCTTCCAGGGAAAAAAAAAAGCACCAAATATGAATTGTAAAACTATGTGTAAAACGCAATAGCATTTGTATACGCTGGTGTGAAACTAGCCTTCATTTCCATCCTTTTCCTCTGACAAAGTTTAGTTTCCTTTTCCCCTGCCACTTTGTTGGCCTCACCAGGAACAGTCTTTGACGCATAGTGGTGTGATGCTACCTTCTCTCTCTTGTTGGTCACTTAAAGCGGAACTTCACCTAAAAATGCCCCCTCCCCGCCCTGCCAGGGGTATGCTGCCTTTCTAGCTTTTCTGTTAAAGTGGGCCAAAGCCCCCAAGAACAACTCTATCTATTTTATTGCATCCCCTGATTGTCGCTTGGCAGCTGGCTCCTGCACTGCTTCCCTGTTCTCCTGGGCTGAAGATCGGCTCCAGTGGGGACCACCCCACAGCCTTCCCCTGATCGGGTAGGGCTCTCTCCGAGGGCAAAGCTGTTGGACTTATTCCTTTCTGAATCTGACATTTGTTCATGTTGTAGGGAGGTTTTTTTTACATGTAATACAGCCAGGTCTGACCAGTAGTCGACAGGCAGGAGGATGTGGGGACCAGCGCTTCAGCTGCATTAGTTAGCAGTTAGAGCAGCCATATTACCATGTTCGAGGCATCAGAGGGTGGTGCCGCCTGTCCCATGTGCCCAGCGAGCCTGACCTCAGTTGAGGGGCCCCTGTGCGCTGGGTGCGCTACTGTCCTGCTCCACCATACGCAGTTGGCAGGCTCCGTGCCTCTGCCAGATTGTCCAGTTTCCCCTGCGGCTTCAGGCTCGCCCTCGTCTGAGCGGGAAACCCTTTGGGGGGGCTGCCAGGTCCATTTTTGTCTTGGGGGTCTCACTCCCTGGACTTTCTGGTTGATGCTCAGGCCATTCCCTGGTCAGGGTACAGCCTGCTCCAAGCATTCCTGCCACTGCCACTTGCAGGTCACATTTTAAAAGAGGTCCTCTGCGAGCGGATTCCTATCCTGATTGCCTCACACTGGCCCAGAAGGTTGTGGTTCACGGATCTGGTCAGCCTGGCAGCGGGGCCCCCATGGTGACTCCCCAACCGCCCAGATCTTCTGCAACTGGGTCCTCTGCGGCACCCCAGTTCTCCAGCTCTGGCTTTAGCGGCTTGGCTGAGATCAGCATATTGGAGGTAAGGAGTTTGTCCACCGCAGTTTGGGCCTTGATTCAAGCACAGAAACAGTGGTCTAGAATTTACTACAGAACTCGGATGGCCTTCGTGTCTTGGTACGAATCTAAGGACCGCTCCAGTAGGAGGTTCTCGGTACCCATAATTCTGGAGTTCCTCCAGCAAGGACTGGACGCTGGCCCACAGCCCAGCAACTTTAAGGGCCAGATATCGGCCTTGTTCATTTTTTTTTTTTCCCCAGGCCGATCGTGGAGCATAGGTTAGTCCGTGCTTTCATGCAGGGTGATGCACATGTTTGTTCTCCGGCGGTTGCTACTTCCGTCCTGGGATCTCATTCTGGTCCTATCAGCACTTCAGGGGCCCCCCTTTAAACCCATGGTGGAGGCTTCCCAGATGACGCTCACATTGAAGTTGCTTTTCTTGTGGCGATCTATCCAGCGGGTTCCGGAGCTGGCAGCCCTTTCGATCAGATCACCCTTTTTGATGCTGCATGAAGACAAAGCATTGTTTTACGTAAAGCAGGATTTTATGCCCAAGGTGGTCGCTCCCTTCCATTTTAATCAGGAAATAGTGCTACCCTCCTTGTGCCCACACCCCACTCGCCATAAGAAACAACTCATGCATTCCCTCGAGGTGGTCAGCGTTTTAAAGTATTACTACTTGAGAGATACCCAAGACAGATGTCTTGTTTGTGATCCCGCAGGGACCAAGGAGAGGCCTGGTGGCTGCCAGGTCCGCTCTTAGCAGATGGATCAGGCAGGCAGTCATACAAGTCTACATCTGCAAGGTTAAGGAGGCCCCCTTCCGCGTCACCGATCACTCCACTAGGGTGATTGCTGCGTCTTGGGCTTTCCAACACCAGGCATCGGTGGGACAGGTGTGCAAGGAGGTGACCTGGTTGTATCTCTACACCTTCACTAAGTTTTACATGCTTGATGTCAGGGCATCTGCCAGTACTGCTCTGGGGTGTAAGGTGTAGACGGTGGTGAACCGATCTTTGGGGGTCTATGCTTGAGGTGTCATTGCCATTGTTCTTGGTTATGTTGACGCAGTCGGACGTTTGCTGTTCGTGCACAGTCCAACCCTTATTGAAGGTACTGCTTTGGGACATCCCACGTGTTGCTACTGGTTTTGTCACAGAGCGGAAGGAATGAGAAAAAAGGAAATTTGTTTACTCACCAGTAAATTTCTTTTCTCGTCATCTTCCATTCCAGGGCACTACCAGTATCGCGGGCTAACCTCGGCCGTAGGCAGGTACTGCAAGACAGAAAAAACTAAATCCTCCCGGCTTATATAGGGCAGACTGTGGCAGGATATCCTCAGTTAATTAAAAAGCAGTTCAGCCACAGCCCCAGGAGGGGAGAAACGCTAACCTTCGCATAATGCGTGCAACTAGAAACAGTGCAACAAAACACAACCCATGTAGAAGGCATCAGCCGACGCAGTCGTAACATAACAGTAGGGCGGGTGTGGTGCCCCGGAATGAAAGATGACATGAAAATAAATTTACAGGTGAGTTCAAAAACTTCCTTTTCTCTGATGCATGACACAGATGCATGTTAACCCCCCCTCCCCCACATTAGATTCTGATGAAGAACTGGAAAGACTATGGTGGCACCTCCTTTGTTTGGAGGTATGCTGGATGGGGCCACTAGGTCCACAGAGACAGACCAAACACTCACAACAGAGTACCTGTTTATAGTGTGAAATGAAATGCATTCACTTTAAGTGTTTTTACCTTGTACCTAAGCCAGGAGCTAATGTTTACTTTTCCAGCTTGTTATACATGGTTTAATATATCAGGATTATAAATAGGTTATTATTTTTCTTGTGTATTGTTGTAGATCAGACCTGGGCAATGTACCGCCCTTTGCTAGGCTCTTACCGGCCCGGGCTGAGCTGGCCAGTAAGAGACGCAGAGGAAGGGAAAACATGCCAGACTCGACGAGCCGAGTGGCCGATCGGCTGCTGCTTAACTTAGGTGATCGCCTGTGTACAGTGTGAGAGGCTTAGGTTAAACCGGACCTTCAGTGTGATTTAATGAAAAGCCCAAACTGTTAAAAAAAGGTTCCCCAGCATCTAAAATTAATATATTTTAAGTTTTTAGTCACTAGCTTATTATTCTTTCCCCCACTGGGCTGCAACTCTGTTCAGGAATTTAGGATGCGGGCGCCGCCATCTTGACTCAGAAGCATCTCACTTACTGAGGAGAGGAGAGTGGGATAAGGTACAGGGGGGGCGGGTTATAGCTGTGCTTTGCTCAGACAGAGCAGAGCTGGGGTCAGGTAAAGGTCAGCAGTCCCAGAATGCAGAGCAGCACAGTCAGGAGGCACTTCCTGTTTGCAGGCTGCCTGATAAGATGGCGGCGTCCATAAGCCGCCATCTTGGATGTTTAAAGGCTCATAACATGCAGTAGATGCAGGTAGGATGATTTTTAATGTGAGCAATCTGTATGTACAGGGTGTGGGAAACATATAAGATAGACTCTTATTCAGAGTGAAGGACCGCTTTAAGCAGCAGCTGATCGGCCGCTCGGCTCGTCGGGTCTGGCACATTCTCCCTTCCTCTGAGGAAGCCAGACCCGATGAGCAGGTGATAGAGACCTGGGGACTTTGGAAGGACAGAGTAGGGGCTCCAGAGCATCAGTAAGTCTGCTCAGAAAGATTATGTAGTTTGCTTGTGTTTTCCCTTCCTGCCTGCTGTCTCTTTTTCACCATGTACCTGCCCACCATGCTCTCACCATGTCCCCTTCCTGCTGTCCACATGCTCTCACCATGTCCCCTTCCTGCTGCCCACCGTGCTCTCACCATGTCCCCTTCCTGCTGTCCACCATGCTCTCACCATGCCCCCTTCTTGCTGTCCACATGCTCTCACCATGTCCCCTTCCTGCTGTCCACATGCTCTCACCATGACCCCTTCCTGCTGTCCACATGCTCTCACCATGCCCCCTTCCTGCTGTCCACCATGCTCTCACCATGCCCCCTTCCAGCTGTCCACCATGCTCTCACCATGTCCCCTTCCTGCTGCCCACCATGCTCTCACCATGCCTCCTTCCTGCTATCCACCATGCTCTCACCATGTCCCCTTCCTGCTATCCACCATGCTCTCACCATGTCCCCTTCCTGCTGCCCACCATGCTCTCACCATGCCCCCTTCCTGCTGCCCACCATGCTCTCACCATGCCCCCTTCCTGCTATCCACCATGCTCTCACCATGTCCCCTTCCTGCTGTCCACCATGCTCTCACCATGCCCCCTTCCTGCTGTCCACCATGCTCTCACCATGCCCCCTTCCTGCTGTCCACCATGCTCTCACCATGCCCCCTTCCTGCTGTCCACATGCTCTCACCATGTCCCCTTCCTGCTGTCCACCATGCTCTCACCATGTCCCCTTCCTGCTGTCCACCATGCTCTCACCATGTCCCCTTCCTGCTGTCCACCATGCTCTCACCATGCCCCCTTCCTGCTGTCCACATGCTCTCACCATGTCCCCTTCCTGCTGTCCACATGCTCTCCCCATGCCCCCTTCCTGCTGTCCACATGCTCTCACCATGCCCCCTTCCTGCTGTCCACATGCTCTCACCATGCCCCCTTCCTGCTGTCCACATGCTCTCACCATGCCCCCTTCCATGCTCTCACCATGTCCCCTTCCTGCTGTCCACCATGCTCTCACCATGCCCCCTTCCTGCTGTCCACCATACTCTCACCATGCCCCCTTCCTGCTGTCCACCATACTCTCACCATGCCCCCTTCCTGCTGTCCACCATGCTCTCACCATGTCCCCTTCCTGCTGTCCACCATGCTCTCAGCATGCCCCCTTCCTGCTGTCCACCATGCTCTCACCATGCCCTCTTCCTGCTGCCCACCATGCTCTCACCATGCCCCCTTCCTGCTGCCCACCATGCTCTCACCATGCCCCCTTCCTGCTGCCCACCATGCTCTCACCATGCCCTCTTCCTGCTGTCCACCATGCTCTCACCATGCCCTCTTCCTGCTGCCCACCATGCTCTCACCATGCCCTCTTCCTGCTGCCCACCATGCTCTCACCATGCCCCCTTCCTGCTGCCCACCATGCTCTCACCATGCCCTCTTCCTGCTGTCCACCATGCTCTCACCATGCCCCCTTCCTGCTGCCCACCATGCTCTCACCATGTCCCCTTCCTGCTGTCCAATATGCTCTCACCATGCCCCCTTCCTGCTGCCCACCATGCTCTCAGCATGCCCTCTTCCTGCTGCCCACCATGCTCTCACCATGCCCCCTTCCTGCTGCCCACCATGCTCTCACCTTGCCCCCTTCCTGCTGTCCATCATGCTCTCACCATGCCCCCTTCCTGCTGCCCACCATTCTTACACTTTGCCCCAGCTGATATGAGCTCTCCTTCCAGACTGCCAGAAGCCAAGGGCTTCTCTGATTGGCTTGGAAATTATCACATCAGAACGTTTGAAGTGGACCAAAACCCTGCTTTATCAGCCTGGGAATCTTATAGATCCCCTCCCCGCGGGGCATCCAAAATCGGGATGCCCCGCTGTGTGAAACCCCCAGGTCGCCCATAAACTCACCTTCTTTCCCAGTTCAACGGCGCATGCACGAGCTGCGGCCGCATGCCCGCTATCCCTCTAGCAGGGCGCGTGCCTGTGTCAGCCATTTGAGAATGGCCAGCGCGGGCACGCTCCCTGTTAGAGGGAAGCTCGAGATGCAGCCGCCAGCGCACTCAGAGCCGCTGAGCTTAGACGTCGCTTAGACGCCCATAGCTCAGCGGCCCTCCACAATATTTTTAGTTTCTCATGTGGCCCCATGGAAAAAATAATTGCCCACCCCTGTTGTAGATGGTACATAAAGGTAGATCTGCACAAACACCCATTACTAGTAGTGTGTGTTAGAAGATTTTGAGAAATACCCATAATATCCAGTTGATATTAAATATTTAGCTGTTCGTGCCATGCTGCTGCATTGTCAGGAGACTTCTAGACTTTTATGGTAGTTCAGTGTATTAGGTTTCTTTGCGGCCTCTGAAAAGTGGCCTACCTAACCGTGCAAACTACATGGTGAGATGCCCCTAGGATGGGAAGCTCTGCAAGATAGGGGTTTATGTAATCTCATCCTCCTATGGCTAGTTTTGCTTTGTCATGTTTCATAGAAGACCTACATGTCTGAACCTGTACAAAGACTCAATCACCCGCTTCCAGAGCCAAAGTTTTTGCTCTTGAGCCAGCAAGAAAGTTTGTTCGAACTTAATATATTTGTGTTACAGGTTGTTTTGTGAATTTCCATATGGCCAACTCTATAGTTCTGCTGATACACTAATCACTTCTCTGCAACTGAGTGGAGATCTGCAAATCTTGACCTGTTGGTGGCTCTTAGACAGAATTAGGGAACACTGCTGTATAATAACATTTTAAGCCTTAATAATGAATTATTTTTCCTGTTTATATTTATAAGGCAGAACAAGACCATGGAGCTAATGGATTTGTGCCCATTCCCAGTAGTGAAGCAGAGGTACAAGAAACCATTCAAGGTGTGGTTGATAATGTGCGCTGGCAGATGTCGCTGGACAGGAAGACAACAGCACTTAAGCAGTTGCAAGGTCACATGTGGAGGTCTGCATATGCTACAGGACAAGTGAAGGGAGAGTGAGTGACTTCTGTTTATCCCTTACCAGTTCCATTCTCCTATGAGAAAACAAAATTGGGGAGTTTAAAGCAGACCTCTAGTCAAAAGCTATTTGGGAGGCCCCTTCAGATAGATTCCCTAGGAAGCCAAAATTGGGCAGGGAACTCTGTATGATGAAGAATGCCAGCGGTTGGGGGTGAGAAGCACACCTAGATTCCCACCACATAAAGGGGATCTGGTCCAGAGAATTGAGGCACAGATCCTCAAATTTCAGAGAGCTCAAAGCAGTAGAGGCAGTTCTGAATCACTTTAAACCCCTTTTTAAAAACAAGGACATCCTGATTCAGTCGGACAACATGATGACATTAGTTTATTTAAATCATGGGGGGGGGGGGGGGGACCAGATCAGAAGCCTTACAGTCCCTTGCACTATCCTTTCTGGGGCCTCTACATCTCTGGATCAGATCCCTGTCAGCAGTCCATATAAAGATCCCTAAACTAATTTGCAGATTTTTTTAAGCATGACTCCGGTCAGGTAGTCAGAGTGGAGCCTAAATCCACAGATCTATCAAATTTTGGTAAGCTGGCTGGACACCCTCACCCAATCTTGGAGATTTCAACTCGCCTATGCATTTCCTCCAACGAAGATCCTGCCATAGGTGCTTTACAATTAATTCCAGACCTACTAACTCGGGGTCTGGTGCTTCACCAAAATCTCCAGTCTCTAAAATTATCGGCCTGGATCCTGAATGTGCTGTATTAAAGAAAAAGGGTATCTCTAACAAAGTAGTCATGAAGACCCTAGAATCAAGTAAAAATTACCAGGAAAATCTACGCTAAAGTACAAAAGCAGTTTAATTCATTCTGTGAATCGTGCAGTTCGAAAAGAGACCATGATTGCGACGGTACTTGAATTCCTACAAGAGAGCTTTAAACAGGGTTAGCAGTAAGTACCCTAAAAACCTAGGCCTCAGCCTTATCGGTCTTTCTAGACAGAAGACTACTTATACTTCGTAACCGTTGTCCTTACTGGGACTTAGTCCTGGTCCTCAAAGGGTTAGCCAAACCTCCCTTTGAACCCTTAGATGAGGCTGCAGACAAAATCCTAACAATCAAATCAGGGCTTCCTCTGGCCCTAACTTCAGCCTGAAGGGTTAGCGACTTACAGGCTCTATCCATCCGAGAGGCTTATTGCGTCATCTCTCCAGATATAATTATTCTTAGGCCTGATCCCCCCCTATGCCTGCCAAAGATGTCCTCTACCTTTCACCGTTGCCAAGACATAACCATTCCTTCCATATTACCAGACCCAGATAATCCGGTAGAATCCACACAAGCTATTGATGTTCACAGATGCCTCATTACCTACATTGAACACACACATGACTTCCGTAGGTCAGAAACATTTTTTATATCATTTTCAATAAATAGGGGCCTGGCAGCATCTAAAGTTTCCCTAGCCAGATGGATTAGACAGGCAACTCATTAATCATCCATGACTGCCACCCACCTTAAATCCCACACTACTAGAGCAGTCTCTACATCATGGGCAGAGGCTTCAATTGAGAAAACTTGCAAGGCAGCCACATGGTCCTCTCCCCACACCTTCCTCAAACACTACAGGCTAGATTTATTATCCGACAAAGACCAGGCCTTCGGTTGAAGTTTCCCATCCCTAATTCTAAAGTACTTGCTTATCCTATTTTTGTCTACCTTGAAGGACAAAGGGAGAAAATTCATGTTAGTGTTACCAGTAACGATATTTATAGGAGTCCTTCAATGTGTGTGTATGTATGTATGTGGGGTGGGGCTTTTAAAATGGTTCCAGTTGTGTTCCCTTTATAGGGGGAGGAGCTCACTCTCTCTGTGGCCGTCCTGAAGGACTCTTGGAGATACCATTACTGGTAAGACTATGGATTTTTTAAGGGATAAGAGGGATTTTTTATGCACCATGTAAAAAAAAAAAAAAAAAAAAAAAAGCATCACACATACAGAACATAATGATTTTAAGGATGATTAAGCGAAGGCAAAAGAGAGAGACAAAGGGAGATATAGGGGGGTAATGTAGTAATTTGAATATTATTAGGCCTCAGGATTGCAATGTACTGCTTTTGAATATGTCGGTGTGCTGTATGTACAGTCATGGCAGTAAATGTTGGCACCCTGACATTTTTATGTCCAATTAGCTTTTTTTCCTTCCTTTTTTGATTTAGTTCCAATACACACAAAGGGTATAAACTTGAGTATAGCAAATCAATTCTTTTCTGTGAGAAATACTTCATTTTCTTGAAAATGTTTAGGGATTGCCACATTTACAGCCATTACTGTATGTAGGAATGTTATGTTTTTTTTTTTTAAGTGGATGTTGGGGCTAAAATAAATAACTCCTTACCTTAAAGCGGACCTTCACCCTGAATAAGAGCATATCTTATATGTTTCCCCCACCCTGTACATACAGATTGCCCACATTAAAAATCATCCTACCTGCACCTATTGCATTTTCTGATACTTTAAATATCCAAGATGGTGGCCCACGGTATCTCAGGCTGCCTGCAAACAGGAAATGTCTTCTGACTGTGCCACTCTGCATTCTGGGATTGCTGACCTTTTCCTGACCCCAGCTTTGCTCTGTCTGTGCAAAGCACACTTATAACCCCACCCTCTGTACTTTTGACCCCTCTTCTCTTCTCAGTGGGTGATGCCATTGAGCCATGATGGCGGCGCCCATATCCTAGAGTGCGGTTTCAGGCCAGTGGGGGAAAGAATAAAAAGCAAGTGACTAAAAACTTTAAATATATTAATTTTAGATGCTGGGGAATTGTTTTTAAGGGTTTCGGCTTTTCATTAAATGATGCTGAAGGTCCGCTTTAGGTAAATAGTCTGGTCAGGGCCACTCACAGAGCAGAAGAAGCTTCTTTGTGCAGCAGATTCAAGATGGCTGTGTCCAGTCCTGGAATTGCCAACCTTCCCGGGTGAGATGTTTTTTTTATACTGGACCTGCTTTTTCAAGGTGCATAAATAAACCTTTAGCATCGTAACTTTGATTGTGAATTGTGTGGCACTCTTATACAATTTTGGTCCAGTCTGGGGACCATACACGCGTAATTTAAGATAACGGGATGCATGTACGCATTGAGCATAATGCCTGGCATAAGTAACATACAACCTAGGTGATGCATAAGAAAACCATTGTTTGACTTCTGCTGCATGCTCACATAGAGAGGAAGTCCAAACATTTTGTAACACTCCACCCATCCGACCCTTTCCCTGTGTTAAGCCCATTTTGGACAATAAAATACAGGAATAAACTTCCTGTTATCGTTTTAATCTTTTGTGCACCCCCTTAACCTGGATGATAGCGACAGGAGTGTGAAAGGAGCAAGGATGGAGTGGAAAAATATGAGTACACTCTGCATTGCCACAGCATCTGCCCTAAGTGCTCCTTTCTACTGATGTGCACCATGGAATCCCAGTTCAAGGTGAGTATATGGTGAGATTGTGTGTGTGTGTAAGAGGGGGGAGGGGGGCATTTCTGGGGGCTTTCCAAATGGGAAAGGCTTCAGGGACAGTTTCTGGTCGGATTTAAAGCCCTATTCCAAACACTGGATTTTTAAAACTCGAACAATACCCCCTATAAATCTATGGGGCATTGTTTCTGCAATATCACAGTAGTATAAGTAAAGAAAATTGCCTCCTAAAAAGCATTCTCTCTCCTAGAATGGGCAAGTTCTACCACAGTTGGTGGCCTATGTCTAAGCACCAAAGTGTTAAATTTAAAATTCCCACACAATATTTTGAACACGTAATTGGCCATAAAATACTGCATGTGTAAGAGGAACCTTGATAAAGGCATGCATACAATACAATCTCATTGGAGCAGAAATACTCATGTAGATACTACTTGCTCCACAATGTGTATGTGCTTGTCATGCGTATATTGCATTTGCATTTTGCTTTAGGGTTTATGGCGATGTTGTACCAATGCTGAAAAGATGGCAGGAAGCTAGCAAGAAACTATATATATTTTCCAGTGGCAGTGTTGAAGCCCAAAAGTTGCTGTTTGGATATTCCACAGAAGGTGATCTACTAAAGGTAATATCTGTGTCATCCTTTTTTTTACCCCATTCTCCTGATCCGAAGTTTCCAGTGTCACATGATACATTTTAGTAGGCGGGGGGGGGGGGGGGGTGGCCACAGAAGGTAGGTGGATGGGCAGGATTTTTTTTAAGGCCCTGGCTATCATCCCTTATGAGCCAAAG
This sequence comes from Gastrophryne carolinensis, assembly GCA_027917425.1. NCBI lineage: Eukaryota > Metazoa > Chordata > Amphibia > Anura > Microhylidae > Gastrophryne > Gastrophryne carolinensis. Next base: position 251,620,841 of record CM051234.1, on the reverse strand, counting down.
CCTGGCCCCATCTCTCATTGTTTGTATCAATGCGGGCCCAGCTTCTTAAAGCGGACCAAAACCCACTGAACTTGTGAAATACATTTGGCCAAAGCACATGCCGATATTACCTTTTTGGGGTGTAGAACTAGAAATTGATATTTTCACTTTTCAAATAGTCCTTTAACACACTTTTTTTTTCACACACAACAATGGCAATAAATGGAGGAGATGGAGCTTTACAGCTAAAAAAAAGGTGCCATTATCTGAAATTAGAGTAAAGCAGGAGCAGTAAAAAATTGCAAAAGTTCCTCTTCACAGGGACAGCAATTCAGGGGATGCTAGTTAAAAATGTGGCTTTTGGTCCGTTTGAAGCTTTATTGAGAAAATAATCCAATATTAGAAAAGACATGTAAACTTGTTCACCTGAAAAAGTTGGATGTATTTACATACACTGTGTGTGTACCGAAAAATGTTACTTTTCACTATATCCAGTCCAGGTCGTCCCAGAAGTGATGACAGTTGGGTAATCCACCGCCAGGTGGCGCTTGACTGCAGGATCATAAGCTGTAGCTCTTCCTGGCCCCCTATAGAATCGGGTGTCTCGCTATGATTCCCCAGTGTTCTTCCTGCAGTCATGCTGCATAAGGATCATGTGGATACTCTCTCCTGGATACTGCAGCTGAGCGGGGCCTCCTAGCCCGCCGGCCGCTGCATACTTATTGCCACCGTTCCCGTGGACCCACTACTGCCTCCCAGCTTCGGCTGACCAGGACGCCGGGGTCAGGCGTTGGCAGAGCTAGGCTCTGGGCCGCAGACCCTGCCTAAAGGGTAGCCGGCCATAGGCTGATGGTGAGCCTATATAGGGGGGGGGAACCACCTTATGCCCATGGGGTTTATGCCCTCCCTGCCCCACAAGCTTTATTGTTGTGTTGTGCTGGTGTTTACTTGACTGGACTTGCTGTCCCTTGCATGCTGGTGTGTTTTTTACTGATTTTTGTACCTTACATACTTACCCTCCTCGCTCCCAAAGATATTGTCTTTTATGCACTGGGCATGTGCTGTGGGATGCTTATGTTCACTTTGTGTCTTCAGGTGGGCTCCTTGATATTAAGGGTTGTGGTTCCTCTGCGCCCCCCCCCCCCGCACGCTCTGGTTGCGGCAGTGGTCGGCTGATGCCACGGCTAAAAAAGTCGCTCACTAGTATCCCCTTTGGGTCACAGGCTGTTTGGGGAGCGTCTGGACCTCCTGGTCAAGGACGGAAGGCTCCCTCATTTTCAGGTACTCGCAGAGACTCCTGGGGACGAGGTAGGTCCCGCGGCCGACCCAATCCCTCCTGCGGATCCAAGTTCAAGCCCTCTGCCAAGCCCCCTCAGGCATGAGGAGGCGGGGACTGCTTCTGCTATTTGCTCACGTCTGGAGACAGCGTGTCTCGGATCAGTGGATTCAGGAGCTATTTGCTCACGTCTGGAGACAGCGCGTCTCGGATCGGTGGATTCTCCGGTTACAAAATAGAGCTGGCAGTCTGGCCGCCCTCAAGATTTATTCAGTCTCTGGTTTCTCAGAACCCAGTGACAGCACAAGGCCTGCTTTTGGCCGTCCAACACCTTTTGCTGTCGGGTGTAATTTGTCCCGTGCCTCGGCTGGAACGGGGTCAGGGCTTTTACACCAATCTGTTCACGGTGCCCAAGAAGGACGGAACGCTGAGACCCATCCTGGACCCGAAGGGTCTCAATAAGTTTGTCAGGGTCAGACATTTCCACATGGAGACCTTACGGTCCGCGGTGAGCTCGCTGCGACCCGGCGACTTCTTGACCACGGTGGAAATCAAGGATGCTTATCTGCACATTCCCAGGGGCATCAGAAGTTCCTGAGGTTTGCACTGGAGGATCAGCGTTACCAGTTTGTGGCCTTGCCATTCGGGATATCCTCAGCCCCCTTGTTTTCACCAAGGTGCTGGCTGGCGTCATGGCTCTCCTGAGAATCCAGGGCATCCGTGTGCTGCCTTACCTGGACGATATGCTAATTGCGGCTCAGTCTCTTTATCAGGCTGAGAGCGACAACCGGACGGTGTTGTCCACTCTCGAGGATTTCAGCTGGATAGTCAATTACCCCAAATCTTCCATCACTCCCTCCATGGTGAGGTCCTTTCTAGGCATGACGCTGGACACCTCTCAGGCCAAGGTATTCTTGCCACAGCTGAAGGTGGTGGGTCTTCAGACACAGGTGCAGGCCTTGCTGTCTTGTTAGCATCCATCTGTCCGTCTGGGGATGAAACTGGTGGGCCTTATGGTGTCATGCTTCGAGGCAGTGCCCTTTGCTCAGTTCCACATGAGACCTCTTCAGTTGAATCTGTTGACCGGTTGGGATCGGACGCAGGAGTCACTGGAACAAGAATTTTCACTGTCTCCCCCGGCCAGGCAGTCCCTTTTGTGGTGGCTGGACTCCAGGAATCTGCTGGTGGGCAAGTCATTTTTGACTCCACGGTGGGAGATTGTCACCACGGACGCCAGCCTGACTGACTGGGGAGGCTTTTGGTTGACGCAGAAGGTCCAGGGTCAGTGGGGGCCACAGGAGGCCCACTTGCCCATAAATGTCTTGTAGTTGAGAGCGATTCGGTTGGTGCTTCTTCACTTGACTCCCCATTTAAGGGGTCGTGCAATCCAGGTCCTCTTGGACAATCAGACGGCGGTTGCCTACATAAATCACCAAGGCGGGACTCGGAGCAAGCGAGCCCTCAAGGAGGTGACCCTAATTCTGACTTGGGCAGAGGAGAATGTTCCCTGCATCTCGGCGGTTTACATTCCTGGCATAGAGAACCAGGAGGCCGACTCCCTGAGCAGGAGTGCCTCACGCCTGGGGGAATGGTCTCTTAGCAACAAGATCTTTCACGATCTGTGTCTCCGCTGGGGTCAGCCGGACGTGGACCTGTTTGCGTCCAGACACAATCACAAGCTCCCGAGATTCGTCTCCCTGTCGAGAGATCCTCTCGTCTTTGCCACAGACGCTCTGGTGATTCCTTGGACAGAGTTAAGGCTTCTTTATGTGTTTCCTCTCCTGGGCCGAGTGCTGCGCAAGATAGCCCAGGAGAGGGTACCAACTATCCTGGTGGCTCCTCGCTGGCCGAGGCGGAGTTGGTTCGCGGACATAATTCAGATGTCAGTCGATCGCTATGTCATGCCCGACGACCCAGGGCTTCTCATTTAGGGGTCGCTGCGGCACCCCAATTTACAGACGCTGGCTTTGAAGGCCTGGCTATTGAAACCTCGATCCTGACGGAGAAGGGGCTGTCTGCCATGGTTGTTCAGACCATGATTCAGGCGCGGAAGAAGTCTTCTTCCATGACCAAGTTTGGCATGCCTACATTGCCTGGTGCGAGTCCAAGAGTTTTTCTTGCCGCACTTTCTCTAGGATTTTGGAGTTTTTACAACACGGCTTAGAATTGGGTCTCCAGCTGAGCACCCTCAAGGGCCAGGTCTCGGCCTTGGCCATCTTTTTCCAAAGATCTTTTGCCAATCATAGGCTGATCAAGACCTTTTTCCAAGGAGTTACCCATGTACGTTCACCGCGTAAGCCTGTACTGCCGGTGTCGGACTTGAATTTTGTGCTTTCTGCTCTACAGGGTCCTCCCTTTGAGCCTTTGTGCGATGCTGCATTGCCTATTTTGACCCTAAAGGTGGTCTTTTTGGTAGCTATCACCTCGGTGCGTCGCGTGTCAGAGCTGGCCACGCTTTGTATGAAGCCTCCTTGAGCGGCATAAGGATAAGGTGGTGTTTCGCTTTAAACCTGATTTTCTGCCTAAGGTCGTTTCTCCCTTTCATCTTAATGAGGAAGTTGTCTTGCCCTCCTTGTGTCCAGCACCGACTAATTCATTTTTTTTTTTTATATATTCTTTATTTTGGTTTTCAGTTTTTACATACAATTCAATAAAGTACAAGAAACAAAAGGCAGTACGTATACAGTTGTTACACAGCTTACATACATGAAGTTGGCGTCTCTGGGAGAAACTTCAAGGCTTCCAGCCACCAAAGCTATCCTCTGTGGCGGGTGGGGGGGAGAGAGATCAAAACAAAACACTGTGGGATCGGGGCAGTGTCCCCCCAATATTCAGACAAATCTACCCTAGGAGGCAGGGTACCCCCTGGCCCCGGGAGGGAGGCCCACCCCCCTACTCCAGCAGACCCAGGGGCCAAGAACCACCCCCCCGTACATCCACCTGACCCCATTGTCTAACGTTGGTACCTGAGGCCAGACGACTGTATGCCAAGGAAAGAGAAGAGTAGAACACAGAAGAAAGGAGGGATAGGTAAGAATTAGGGTGGGGATAGGAGGGGAGAAGGGTTTTGGCTTTGCTTACATATCAGCTTCTATGATCTCTCTGTACTCTCGAGACACTTAGAACACTACCCAGTTGGCCCACTTCAAGTGATGCGCCTCTGAAGATTCACTGTGCGCAGCGATCAATCCCTCAAACCGCTCGATTTCTGTCACTTTTCGCAACCACATAGTAACGCTGGGTGGTTCCTGTCTCTTCCAATGTGAAGGGATGCACGCCCTTGCGGCATTGACTAATTGACTCAGGACCGATCTCTGGTAATTTTTAGTGGGCAACCCCGAGTGGTGGAGCAGAAAAAAGGCCGGATCCCCCGGTACCTCCCCCCTCAACTAAGCGCTACATAGTCCTCCTCACTGCCTACCAGAAGTCTGCCAACACAGGGCATGACCAGAAGATGTGAAGAAAATCTCCTCTTTCCCTATTACAGCACCAGCAGAGCGGGGAAACCGTCGGGAACCATTGTGCAACTGGGCAGGCACTCTGTACCATTTCGTCAATATCTTATAGTTACATTCTTTGTATCTGGTACACATAGCCGTTTTGTGTGACAACCGCACTATCCTACTTTCCTGTTTCCCTGAGATAGTGATCCCCAGGTCTCTTTCCCATTTCTGGACGAACGGGAGCGGATCTTCATTCTGTGGGTTCACAAGGCACTTATATATGGCCGAAAGTGCATGTCGAGCCGGGCCCTTCTCTTCGCACAACCTCTCAAACTCCGTGAGTTCACTCAGTTCTCTGCTCTGGGGGCTAATGGCTGACAAGAAGTGGCTTAACTGTAGTATTCTAAGCAGACAGCATGTCCTGCTCCAGACATAATCCTTACATGTGGGTATATCTCTGCCTTCAGCGCCGTGCACTGCAGTATCATGAAGAAAAACAAGCTCCTCCCGGCCCTACATATACCGAGGGACCTCCCACAAATCCCCAGATTTCTCTGCAGTGCTTGAACTGCGAAGACATGAAGTATCACGCTCTCGCAGGCGGGACTATTTCTACCCGTCCTCTTTGTGAGTAACATGCCTCCCAGCCTGGGCTGCGTTGGTCGGGTGAAGGTAGGCAGCACCTAGTGTGCTTACGGAGCCATGCTCCACCGCAATCCCCATCCATGGGTAGGCGGTTCAGGCTAATGGTGAGCCTCTTAGTGGATGCCCCTCCCGCACCTTGCCCCACGCCCCATGTAGCGGAGAACCCTGAGTGCTGGGTCACCTTCTCCCTTAGTTCCCCCCGTTAGTGGGGGGGGAAAAAGAGGGGGGGGTGGTGTACGTTGGCCTAATCTTGCCATATCACACGCTTTGCCTTAGCCTTATCGGTTCCCGGGGGTCAGAGCCGCGCTTTAAACTTTATTTCATGTTGGCCGCTGCGCCTTTAAGAGATATGTCTTGGCGAGTCAGGCGGCTCTGTCTTCAGGCGCCATGGCGTTTATTCTGTTCCTGTCCTGTTCCGCGCTTAGAGCTTCGCGCTCTCCAGGGAGGGCGTGGTCTGGTTTGGCGCGTTCCGCGTCACCTACAGCTCTGGCCCGCCCTTCGAGGTTCACTGGCGCCATTTTGACGCGTGCGCTTGGTCACGATCCTCCTTCTCCCTGGGTTGCTGTAAGTGCCCTCACGGGCGTTCCGTTTTCTTCTCCTTTTTTTTTATGCTGCACATGGTTCTGACACCCTCTTTTCTCCTTATGTCTTTCAGACGCCAAGCTTCCAGTAGCTTCTCCCGGCCTGATATATATAATATTATATAATATATATATATATATATATATATATATATATATATTATAATCTCGGGGCTATATTAGATTCTCCCACATTCCCAGCGGGTATTGGGGCATCCAGGGTTGCTTACAGCATAAATCCCTACTGGCATATTACCTAGATTAATCACCATATGGAGGCATCTCAGAATTTGGTGTCCGGGGTCCCGCGGGGACAAGACCGGCTGTGTACCATGTGTAGACAACCCCACGCTGACGCTGACAGAGCACGAGTCTGTGGACCGTGTGCTGAACAAGCGCTGGCCCTGCAATCAGGCCTACCAGTAGCTGCACCTCGTTTCAATACACCTGCCTCCCCGGACTTAAATCTCACTCCCGATGAGTCGCACTCGAGTGGGGATGACCAGCAGGTGATGCCGCGCAAGCTCCCCACCGCGGAGCAAATTATGTCAGGCTTGGTTGAGCGCCGGGAAGAAATGATCCCTGACGCCACCTACCTATAGGTTTTCCACCGAAACCGAAGACCCTGCCGCTATGCAGGATTTTGATCAGTCCGAGGATGGTGAACTGTTCTTGGGGTCCAGTACCCCAGATGAGTTGTCTTGGAACCGCGACGGTTCTGGCCCGGAGTCCTGGGGCCTGTGTGAAACTGATGAGTTGCTCATTAAGATCTTTGAAGTGTTATCCATCTCTCCTCCGGGAGAGTCCCCTAAGCCCAAGAGGGAAAGTTTCCACACGGCGCCGCCGCGCCTGAAATTCCTGGAGCAGGATCATTTCCAGCTTCTTATATCTAAGGAATGGGAATCTCCTTGTAAACTTACAGGGGTTCCGGGGGTTTGGGACTGGAAGTACCCCTTTCCCCAGGATTTGGTCGAACGATGGTCAGTTCCCCCAGAGGTGGATGCTCCAATCATTGGGGTTGTTAACCCCCCTTTCATAGCGGCCTCCCCTTCTCGCACCCTTCAGGATGCTGAGGACCGGCGCATGGACAGATTGGCCTCCCATGCCTTCTCTTGTGTAGGGACGGCCCTGCTCCCGGTCTGTGCTGCGGCTGTTACCTCGGTGGCCGCTAGGACGCTGTTCAGGAAGATTATTGACCAGCAGCCTGAGGATCTCCCTTGTGAGGTCTTCAATGCACTGTCAGATTGTGATGTTTTCGTGAGGTTTATCCTCTCAGCTATGGATGATACCATTAAAATGTGTGCTAGAGCCTCTGCCCTTGTGGTGGCTATTTGTCACCTGCTTTGGCTGCGACAGGGGGGGGCTAACAATGATACTAAAAAGGTTCTTACTGGTATTCCATTTAGAGGACGTCGCTTATTCGGGCCAGGTTGGACCTTTTTGGCAAAAAGGGCAAGGCGCCCGCGCGCAGACGGTCGGCCAGGCAGCCCAGGCGCAGGGACTCCCCGCCCCCTCCTTACGTCTCTGTTAAACGAGAACCCGAAGTGTGCTTCCAACTTTTTGGGTTGGAAGCCCGTCCCAGGGGAGGCAGGCAGCGCCCTGGGACCTCTGGCAGGTCTAAACCAAAGTCTGCCAAGACCTCACAAGCATGAGGGGGCGCCCTCGTCCTGCGGGCGAGGGAACTGCCACAGCACTTGGCTCTTATGGCAGGATGCCATGCTTCATTCAGACGATTTCAGGTGAGGGGCCACCTGGATGCAGCTTTTAAAAGCATGGAGTGCTTTAGGCAGTTCCCTTCAGAATTAGTCAGGGATATTTATAGTCCCTGTTGTTTCCTTAGTAATTTACACTTGTGGAGTTTGTCCTGAAGGTTCTGGGTCTTCTTTTAGGTTGACCTTGGCTGATAATTGCATTCACTCTGCTTTTCCCCTGGGATGACGCTGTCTGCCCAGATCCGGCGGTCTAGACCTGGCATCTAGGTTCCATGGGCTCTGTCCACTTGTATTCATCTGTTGGGCCGTCAACGCCCTTGTCCAGCGAACCTCTTGATGCCTGCGAGGATCCTTTTCTCCTTCGGTCCCTTGTCCCCTCTGGACGCCTAGTCCTTTTTTCCAGCTGGTGTTACGGGACCATTCTTTATATTAGGGGTCCCTCCCCTGTTCCCAGATGGCTCGCTAAGGCGAGTACGGGAGCGCTTTCATGTTCATTCATCGGTGCTATCCGCACTAGTTTCTACCTTGACTTGGGACTCTATTGGAGTCTTTTGGATTGGTGCTTAGGCACATCTATTACTTGATGTAATCTGTTTCATACTCTCCCTACGGGGTGGCTATTGGATGGGGCCAGCTTCGACCTTCCCTTCTGATTGGTGCCTTGATAGGGAAGGGGTCCTGCCCTCTGGATAGTCTAATTTCTTGCGCCTTGCGGCTGATGGGCCTATTGCTGGCAGCCGAGGCTGTTCCTTTTCCCAGATGCCCCTGGGGCCTGCGGTCCCTTGGGTTACTTGTCCTGGATGGGGTTCCAACACCCCTGGAAATAGATCAGTACGTTCCCCCTGTTTTTATGGGGGTTCCCTTCTGCTTGGCCTACTCATGGAAGTTGTTGATGGACATCTCTTCCTTCTTGTTATCCCTGTAAATGGTCGCCATGGACCAAGTCTGGCAGGGTCACTAAAGGGATTCTATTCCTTACAAGGTTCCCCGAGGTTCCATAGGGGGGGCCCGGTTAGGGGGGACCATCTTCATACATTAGTGGGGCATCACATTGTGCTTTGTTGGGCCCTAGATTGCTGGCTTGTTGCCCTTAGGCCTTGTCTCTTGGAGACTCTTGGTCTGTCTGGTCAGTGGACTGACCCAGCTTTTATCTGAGAAGGTCTCGGAGCAGGCTGACTCTTCTTGTAGGGTCTGGTCCTGATCTAGTGGAGTTCTACACTCTTTGCTTTTCACGGGTATTGGCTCGTGGGCTGTCCTACTGCGCTGGGAGAGCCTTCCCTAGTGGCTCAATGAGCCTACTGGTTGGGGCCGTGGCCGGGAATGGACAGAGACTCTGTCCTGGTTAAGGTCCTACTTCATTGTCCTGGGTGATGGTCCCAGGACTCTCTGGCCTTGGTCAGTGTGACCTAGTCTGGCCTTTCGTCCAGGTATTCTACCCCGTCTGACTTTTCTTACACCCTGCTAGGTGGGGTTCTGCACAGGCTGGCTGTGGCAGGTTTGAACTGTTGCACTGGGGGCCAGGAGTGCCCTGTGTGGCTGGTTTCGCCCTTTTGTCTGCTGAAGGCAGTTGTACTGTGTGCCCTATCATGTGGGCTGTTATGCCTGGTTAGGCTCCTGATTACGTCATTCCCTTCACAGGGTTGGACGGTCATTTTTAACCCTATCAGAAATTTTTTCTCTGGGGGTCTATTATTTCTGGAGGGTCGGGTCTGGATCCCTCCCTTTTTGATTCTTCTCCCTTTTCTTCCAGATATGTTGGGAGTTGGCGCCCTAGTTGGATGGCTGGGTCTAGCACGCTATCCCCTTGGGAATGAGGTCTTACCTATGGGTACTAGATTTCTTACAGCATGGGTGGTGTTGGTCCCCCAACTCAGTTCCTTGAGAGGTTCCAGGGCTCGCCCTGTTTTTGGTCCTCGGTCGAGACCAGTCTCATACTTCGGCGTTGAACATTCCTCTGGGGTGTCTCAGGCACATTCCCCAGAGTAGTCTAAGCCCCTTGGGGGGGTTGCTTATCCTGTTGCCCTGCTAAGGGTTCCTTGGGTCGTATTCAAGTTCTTGTCTGAACGGTTCCCTGCCTCAGATGACTCTTTCGAGGCGGGTGCCTCAGTCTGGGGAGTGCCATAGGAGACGGCTTATTAGCCTAGTCCCTTCTTTTATATTATTATAACTCTTTCTATCTGTACACCGTTTGGTGAGGATGTGCCCGCCTTGCACCAAGCTTGGGTCCAGGCGGAGGATTGTTATTCTTCTCTATTCCAGAACCTACGGTCTTGGGACTGGTGGTCTGTTTACTCTTAACTTAAAGGGGAACTGTATCCCTCAATAAGCGTTGGGAGCCTCTGGAGTGCTTCCTGTCCAGGGTTGGGGCCATGCCCGTGGGGCGTATAGATGACCCCATCCTTGCAGCAGGATCTGGTTACTCCCATGAGAATGGGAGCCTGTTGGGCTGGTCTTGCTTGGCTGGTGGCCTTTCTGAGCTCTTGATTATCATTTTGGCTCTTGAGGAGCCTTGTTAGCTCGTGTTCAGTATTAAGTTGGTCTCGCCGAGACCAGGGTTTGTATTCCCTTACTGGAAAGGTTCTATGGTTGCCATGGCTACCCTGTTATCGTTAGTAGCATGGTTAGGCTGTTACTCTGGCCTGTTGTTAAGGGAGATTCATTCTTCTCTCTTGGTTGGGATTTCTTCTACCGGTGCTTGGTTTGGGCCTTATGCACTTGGTTGCTGAGCGGGCTAACTAGTTCTCTGCTCGTGTTTCATTGGCCTCGTAAGGCTTCATAAGTTAAGTAAGAGCTTTGCTCTAGTTGCTCCTGGTAGCAAGGTTACAGGCGATAGCGCTGTTTTGGTTGGCTGTGCCTTTTTTCATGGGGATCCCACCCTACTTATGGGCACTGCTATTGGATGTCCCACATGTAAGGATTATGTCTGGAGCAGGACGTGCTGTCTGCTTAGAATAATACAATTCTGTGAGAATCTCACCTGTAGAATTGGTATTATATGCAGACAGCACGTCCTGCTCCACCCCACCCTGATTCACCTTGTTCTGGATCCCCTGTGTGGTGATTATTATCTTGGATATTATTGCCAGTCTCTGGGTGGTTGTTTTCCTCCTGGCTTCTTCTCTCACTGCTTGTAAATGCTGGGGATTTGTGGGAGGTCCCTCGGTATATGTAGGGCTGGGAGGAGCTTGTTTTTCTTCATGATACTGCAGTGCACGGCGCTGAAGGCGGAGGTATACCCACATGTAAGGATTATGTCTGGAGCAGGACGTGCTGTCTGCATATAATACCAATTCTACAGGTGAGATTCTCACAGAATTGTATTTTCTGCCATGCATTCCATACCGGCAGGTTCCCAACCCCAGTAGTCTCTTCCAAGGATCCCTTGGTTTCTAAAATGCCTAATCCTAAAGACCCCCTCCCCTATCCATCTCTCCGCCGTCTTTCCGCCTTGGCACGGTGCAAACTCGGGGTTCCCCAAGACTGGGAACATAGGTGAGAAGGCCGGGGATATGTCCCGAAGGAGGAAATATCTGTGGCATATTTTGAGTGAAGCACCATTAGTCGGGTGCCTTAGTTCCACACTCAAGGCCTGCTTTTTTCGCCAGGGGGCAATTTTTAATGGGAGGGCTGAGTCTCCTTGTTTAATCTGAACCCATTGCTTATGTTGGTCGTGTCTACACCAGTCTACCACTCTGTTTAGATGTGAGGCAGCATAACACAGACTAGGATCGGGAAGGCCCATACCTCCCAAGTCCTTCGGTCTGGCCAGGGTTTTTATATTGAGTCTTGGCTTCTTGCCCAACCAGATGAACCTCAAGAAAAGGGCTTCCATCTTGCTGAGAAAGGCGTCAGGGATAAATATCGGCAATGCCTGCATCAGGTATAGTAAACGGGGTAATAGGTTCATTTTTAGGGCTTTGCACCTCCCGAACCAAGAGAGCTGTTTCATAGACCAGGTCTCTGTGTCTCTAGTGAAAACGCTTAGTAATGGGGGAAAGTTTAGCGCAAAAATCCCCTCTAATGATCTGCCCAGTTCCATGCCCAGTTTCATGCCCAGGTATGTAATATAATCTTTTGCCCACCTAAAGTAGAAAGCATGTCGGATCCTCTTTTCCCTGTCTATGGGAAGGTTAATGTTTAGTATTTCAGATTTTTGAAAGTTGATCTGAAAGTTAATTTGAAAACTACCTGTATAAATCCAATTCTTTGACTAAGTTGGGTAGTGATACTTCCGGCAGGTCACAAAGAACAGCAGGTCGTCTGCATATGCTGCCACTTTATAATGCCCCGGGGGTAGGGAAACTCCCTGTATGCTTGGATTTCCTCTCACTCTGCACAAGAGAGGTTCTAATGATAGGATACAAATTAAGGGTGACAAAGGGCAGCCCTGCCTCGTTCCGTTCCTGATGCTAAAAGGCTCCGATTCTAGTCCGTTCACACGAACTGAAGCCACGGGGTTGTTATAAAGGCTTGTGACCCAGGCCAGCATATTAGGTCCCAGACCCACATGTTTTAGAACACCAAACATGTAGTCCCACTAGACCCGGTCGAACGTCTTTTCCGCATCAGTGGCGAGGAGGACTGTTGGGTGGCTCGTCTTTATAGCGGAGTGGAGGAGATTCAGCACTTTCACGATGTTATCCCGCGCCTCCCTGTGTAACATGAAGCCTACTTGATCAAGGTGTATTACATGGTGCAGGTGAGGGACCAGTCTAGATGCAAGGATCTTGGCAAACAATTTCAGGTCCGCATTTATTAATGAAATAGGCCTGTAATTCGAGCAGAGTGTGGGATCTTTCCCCTCTTTAGGAATCACTGGGATGTGAGCCCTGATGCTGTCCGCTGCAAGGACGTTTCCAGATTTTAATGAGTTAAGTACTTTAATCAGCCTGTGCTCCAGTGAACGTCTTATAATACAGGAGGGGCAGCCCACCTGGCCCCGGTGTCTTGCCACTCGCCGAACCCCTAATCGCCCTGTCCAGCTCGTCCACCGTGATAGGGCCCTCTAACTCTTCTATCAGCTCCCTGGGTAGTTTGGGCATCCCTGAGCACTGTATATAATCTGCCATCTCTGCTCCTCGCCGCCCCAAGTGACTTGGAGCAATATTGTATAGCCCGTAATACTTTCTGAAAGCTTCTGCTATGTTCTTATCCAAGTGTTGTGTGTTCCCCTCTAAGTCTTGCACCTTAGGTACGTATGTTCTGGCCCTTTCCCCCCTCAGAGCTGAAGCCAGGAGGCGTCCACACTTATCTCCTGACTCGTAGAACACCTTTCTGCTTTTGACGAGCTGCAATTTCGCTCTGTCATTCCGGATGCCCTTAAAGTGGACCAACACCCACCGGTGATCGGCCCGGGAATCTATAAGATTCCCGGGCCGATCACCTCCCTCCCCGCGGGACATCCGAGATCGGGATGTCCCGCGGGGTGAAACCCCCCCCAAACACTCCAAACTCCTTACCTTAGTTTCGGCCCCCGCCGCCTCCCTCGCGCCCCTATAGACGTGCGCGCGCCCGCGCCGGCCGTCTGTGAATGGCCGGCGCGGGCACGCGCGCGTCAAGAGGGACGCGCGGGAGGCGGCGGCGGAGGAGCCGCTTGTCCGTCGGCGCGGGGAGAGGTGAGTTCGGGGGGGTTTCACACAGCGGGGTACCCCGATCGGGGGTGCCCCACCGAAGTGGACCAAGACCCAGGATAGTCAAAATCCTGGGTGTTGGTCCTCTTTAAGCTGGTCTCTGAGAGAGGTCAGGGCAGCGAGGTGTGTTGCTGCCAGTGATTGCTTATGCGCAGCTTCTATTTTATGTATCTCCCCTAATAGCTCTAGAATTTTTTTCCTCTTTTCTTTTTTGACCCTGGACCCATGTTGTATCAATTCCCCTCGAATCACACACTTATGTGCTTCCCAGGCAACTGGAGGGCTGATATCTGGCGTATCATTAGTATTAAAGTAATTCTGCAGCTTTTGGTTCAGGTCCTCTCTGATTACTGGGTTTTGGATAAGGGAGTTATTTAATCTCCAAGACCAGGACCGAGGGGGCTGATTGTGCGTAGTAAGTGTGAGGAATACCGAGGCATGATCGGAGATAGTTATATTACCTATGGAAGCTGCAGCGACCTGTGGCAAGAGATGATGTGACACAAGGAACATGTCAATCCTCAAGTACATGTTATGGGGCGATTAGTAAAATGTGTAATCTCTAGTATCTGGGTTAAAAATGTGCCACAGATCCACTAATTCGTAAAGGTGCAAGAGTTGCTTAACTCTTTTCAGCTTGGAGTACAGTATGTATGTGTGCCCTTTAGAAGTGTCTATAAGGGGATCTAAAGTAAGGTTCAGATCCCCTCCAATTACCAGTCTACCCTCAGCGAAGTTTGTCACCCTTTCCAGGACATTCTCAAGAAAGGGGACCTGTCCAGCATTTGGTAAGTATAGATTCACGAAGGTAAACAAACCCTACCCTTGACCATAAGCCATCTCCCATCTCCACCACTCAGGGAGCCCACCTCAACCCAAGGGACAGATCTGGAAAGTAAGATACTCACTCCCCTCGATCTTGAGTCTGGAGAGTAACAATGGTAAGTAAATGGAAATACCTTGTTCCTGAAGGATGGTGGGTTTGTGGCCTTGAAGTGCGTTTCCTGAACAAAGGCCACGTGAGCTTTCATTGCTTTAAGGTTGTTCAGCACCATGGATCTTTTTTCAGGCGTGTTCAATCCCTTCACATTAAAGGAGACCAGGTTAATATCACCCATGGTAAGGGGATGCGGTAGCGTACAGTAATCGAGTACTCAGTACTGAGTACTGACAGACAACACACTAGTGCTGCGCCCACCAGGCGCCTAGAAGAGAATGGAAAAGAAAACAAAGAAAGAAACGCTTACGGCCGGAGTTCAAACGACCTCTCCGGGCGTACAGTAACTATTAGCAACTTTGCTTGTCCTCAAGCCTCCCTCAAAGGTGAAGGCTAGAGGTGTACCTAAGTGGGGAACTGTGTCCAGCGTCTGACGCGGGAGTTAGTCTCTCCACCCTCCCGAGCACCCCACACACAGTGAGCAACTTGTGAAAGTAAAAGAAAATCATAACAGGAACAATTAACACGGTTAGTCTCTTTTAACCCAGTCAGCCTCCCTCTGCCAGCCCCATCTGCTCTCCATCTCCACCGTGCACTCCCTGGGCGAACCCCATGCCCCCACCTAGGGCCGATTCCCCCGGTGAAGGGATCCAACCAGGTACTATTGCCCCAGCGAAGCTCATGTTTTTAACGGTCGCCCAATCAGTGCCCAGCGAGAACCTCCTTTACCGTTATCTGCTAACCTAGGGCTCGACTTGGGGGAGGCAAGACAACACTTATAAGTATGAGGAAGAGTCCACGATAATAAACGCTTTGCAAAGATCTAGATCACATGAGCTCAGAGTTAACGATCCGTAGGCCCAGCCTGCCTCTCTCTTCTTATCCTAGGCCGACTGGGTCCCGAGCGCCAGGCGGCTCCTCTACTAGGCCCTCGCTGTAGGGGTTCTTCTGACGGCGCAATTCGGTACCTGCACGGGGTTACAATCCAGAAATGTGAAGAGACCGTCCAGATCTTGACTCGTTCTCAGGATGTAAGTATCACGCCCTTTGGAGATGATAAGGTGTAAGAGGTATCCCCATCTGTACGTGTCCCCTGCACCTCTAATTGCATCCAGAGCTGGTTTCAGAAGCCTGGAGAGATCTGGAAGGATCTGAATCCTTGCTCCATCAAAATCGATAGGCCCATGTCTCCAGGCCCTGCGGGTAATTTCCTCCTTCACTCTGTAGAAGTGCTAGGTGGGCCTAGGGCTCTATGCGCTCTGTCGATCTCGATGGGGATATCTGCGCTCCTCTCCAGCAGATTGTTAAAAATGGTGGTAATAATTTGCTTCACATCTTCTCCCGAGGATGCTTCCGGGATGCCCCTCAACCGCAGGTTGTTTCTTCTATGCCTGTTTTCCAGGTCATCATGTTCTTCTTGCTCTGGGTCTCTACTCGCACTGTTAGGGCTTCCAGCTTGGACTCGGTCTCTGTTTGATTGACGGATACTCTGGAGTCCAGGGCCTGAATCTGGCCCCGAACCTCTGCGATGCCGATTTGTAGCGCAAGATCAATGCCTTGAAATCAGCTCTGGAGGGGATAGCCCTCAGAAAGGAGAGGGTCTCTTCATGAATGTTGATGTTGCCGCCTGTTGCTTCTTCGCCTGCCGTGTTGCTCTGTTTTGGGGAAGGAGATCCTGCTGGTGAGGGCATCGGGGAGGGGGAAAGCTATTGGACCTGGTGGGGAGGTCATCATGGCGGGGGGGGGGGGGGGGGGGGAGATTTCTTTTTGGGTAAAAGACGGTGTGGTGGTCGGACTGAGGGATCCCCCGCTCTCGTTTTCAGGCCAATCATGCGAAGAATTGTGGGAGCAACCTGGTGCCCCGTCCGGCCAGGTTGTTATGTTGTGAGTCAATGACTGGCAGACACTCGCTCTTCACTGTCTTCCCGCTTCTGCCCTTGGTAAACTGCCTGGGCGAGGTTGCCTCTGCGGGAGACCCCTGCTCACTTGTGCCCTCCACCATGCTCTTCGTGTTCAGGCTCTTTCTGTTTGGGAATGAACGTAAATTGCTCAAGTCTGTCTGCAACAGAAACTCCCCCTGTAGGATTATGGAAGACCTGCCGCATCCCCTCTTCAGTGACGGCTTGATCTCTTCCTGGGCCATCTTCTCCCTTCTGTGGGCTCTCCCCCTCCTCTCCGGAGTTCCCGATATGGATCACCCTCCCCCATCGCGTCCCCGTACCTCGAGTATCTGCGTGTGCTGGCAGGTACACTGTCTGTGTCTGGCCCGTCCGCCATCCTGACCCCTTCTGTAGCCACTGTTTGCGATCCTGAGCTTCCAGGGCGGACGCCTCCTCCGCGGCTGGTCTCCCGTTCTCTCGCAGCCTTTGTGCTGGCTGCTGTGTCTGCTTGATCCGAGCGCTGATCATCCCCGCTCGCTCTGAAGCTGTGAGCGTGTGGGCGCTCCTGTGTGACCTCGCGCTCGGCCGCTCCCGCGTGACCTCGCGCTCGCCCGCTCCCGCGTGACCTCGCGCTCGCCCGCTCCCGCGTGACCTCGCGCTCGGCCGCTCCCGCGTGACCTCGCGCTCGCCCGCTCCCGCGTGACCTCGCGCTCGGCCGCTCCCGCGTGACCTCGCGCTCGGCCGCTCCCGCGTGACCTCGCGCTCGGCCGCTCCCGCGTGACCTCGCGCTCGGCCTTCCTCCTTTCTTACTGCTGTTTAACCACTGGGAAATCAGAGAGACACCTGATTCTATAGGGGGTCGGGAGAAGCGACCGCTTTTGATCCTGCAGTCAAGCGCCACCTGGCGGTGGATTACCTAACTGTCATCACTTCTGGGACTACCTGGATTGGATATATTCAAAAACACAGAATTCTATTATTGCTGTAAAAGAAAATAAAGTAGACAGATTTTTGCTTACCATTATGGGGCAGGACTGCTTCGCTGAACTAGCAATAAACCTTAAATCTAGCACAGATTAGCTCAGGATAGACATATGTTTTTCTATTGGGTCAGCCATGGACTCCGGCAGTGCTGGACTGGGGCCAAAAATCACCCCGAATTTTACTGGGCCTTTACAGCCCATGACCAACCAGCACCCCCATTAAGCCTGGTCTCCAATGTGCATCCCAGCTAGTCAAAAAGCACACTCCATAACTAGCAAAGGCTATAGCATTGTAGGACCACCTCAGGGTAGGTGTCCATATGTCAGAGGTCAGTATGCCCCCCCAAGACATGATGCTAAAGCTTTGGGGAGGAACATGGGCTGGTTTTTCTTAGCTTTGTTTTGGTGGGGGGGGGGGTACAGTGAAACAAGGGCAGGTGGGAGACTATGGAGTCGGGGCTTGGATTAGTAAGACTACTGGAAGCAGCAAACCAGCCAGCCCCCAAGGGGACTTCCAGATCTCCCTATGGCCTGTCCGCCCCTGGCCACCAAGTGCAAATTGGTTATTTATACGGTAGTTAACCACTTCATCATTGTGGTGCTTTATCAATGAACAGGCTGGTTATGGATTTCTAAAATGTTCCCATTTTAAGCTATACATAAATTCTCTAACCTGACCAGTAGAAAGGCATTGGCTTTTAGTGATTTAAAGATGCCTATAAAAACGAGAACCTTCCGATCGTTCTCCTGTGATGTCTATTGGTGCGGCCACCATTCCTGATTGGGCCCCGTACAGCCTCAATGTCAGCTCCCCCTCCCAGGGGATTTTCTTATTTTGACTTGGTCTTCTACTGCAGACTCAGCCTGGTGATTGGATGTCTGCCACAGCACTGACGCCAATTACATACCTCCCAACTTCTGAAAATGTGAAAGCGGGACAAGCAATGCCACCGGCCACACCCCCGTCACGTCCCGGCCACACCCCCGTCACGCCCCAACCACACCCATGTCACGCCCCGGCCACACCCCATCACGCCCCAACCACACCCCGTCACGCCCCGGCCACACCCCCGTCACGCCCCGGCCACACCCCTGTCACGCTCTCCAGCTCCAGCTCGGCTGCCTTCACCCCTGCATGCGTACGTTTTTTTTTTTATCCCCAACCCAGCATACCGCCCACCCACTCTCTCACCCCACACGCCAGGAAGTTAGAATCTTTGCGCCGGCTTTGTTGCGGCCCTGGGCACACTGCCGGCGCAGGGCGTCCCGGGACATTTGTTAATGTTCCGGGACCGCGGGATTCTTTGCGAAAATCCGGACAATCCCGGGAAAATCGGGACAGTTGGGAGGCATGCAATTAGAAAGACAGCTACGAAGTGGCGGACCTACAGTCAAAAATGTAGATTACTGCACATAAAATTTAATTGAACCTTTTTCCTGCTGAGGTAATAATCTTTAAAGCCAAAATGTCAGTTCATGGATATGCAGGCCACCTGCAAACAGGATTTCTTGTTGCTGTAAATTGTCATTTATGTCAGTTGAATCCAGGCAGCAGCATGGCTGAGATGCTGGGAGAGGAAGCTCCAAAATGGCTGCTACCCTTCACTTCCAACTGTGCTGAGCTGGTCCGGGTTAATGGAGTTATAAAGTTTTACACAGCCCCAGGGCAACCTGCTTTAACATTGTGAGAAGGTGTTTACACATCTTCTAAAAGAAATGGAAAAGCTTACATCTGCACGACGAAGCAAAAATAGAAAATACAGAGGGTTGTGAACCTGTGTATTTTACATGGGCAATTCTTGGGGGCATGCTTCTAAAATATATTCGCTATGTTGGCCATTTAAATTGCTTATTTCACTTCCTAGTATAGATAAAACTAAGTCAATGGTTTCTAGCATCACTCCTCATTTTGCGCCTATCCAGTTAATTCATTTATAGTCAGGTTGTTTAGTTCTTGGCCCCATGAATAACATAACAGAAGTGCTATTATTTATCAGTTAGATAGCTGTCCAAATGCCAGAGAAAACATATTTTGTTCCAGTTGGAACTGTTTATACCACACAGAGAATGCTCCAAAACATCTAGCAGTTAAACTGGACCAGAAGCCTTGCACAGTTGGAAAACAAAACTCACATCTGCATACTGAATCATTTTTTACCACATTTGCTCCTGTATCCACTAAAAACTGAAATGCTGCCTCACAGATTTTTTCCTGGTCTTGGCCATCTTGGAACACCCAGGCAGCAGTACAGCTGGGATGCTGGGAAAGGAAGGCGGCGGCTACCTAGATTTACCAAATATAGCCCACAATACACAGGGGCAGGAAAACTAGCAATACTTCCTCTTTGCCGGCCACTGGCAGTTCCATCTATTGAGGGAGGGTGTGGGGATCGACCACTGCAGGAGTTACAGAAAGGCAAATGAATTTGTTCAGTAATCTGAATTGCCCTGGGCACTATGAGCACTGTATATGAGCACTGTTTTTTGTAAGGTTGTTGGTGCGGTTGTAGATGCTTGGGACAAACTTCCAGCAGATGTGGTCGGAAAATCAACAGTAAGGAAATTTCATCAATCTTGAGCTAAGCATACATTTATTCTGGGATAAAGATAAAGATAAGAAAGATAAAGAACTTTTTCACTTAAGGGCGGACTAGATGGAGTCTATCAACAACTTTCTTTGTCTATAGAAACCTTAACCTTATATTAGCCAGTCACTTTTTGCTATTTATACATCAGCTAGCATTATATTAGTGTTTTCTTTTCTTTTATTCTAGTTCTTTCAAGGCCACTTCGATACCACTGTTGGGCCCAAGATTGAGAGCGATAGTTATAGAAAAATTGCTGCTCACATTGGGTGCTTGACTGAGAACTGTCTTTTTTTAACCGATGTTACAAAAGGTAAGCATTCTGACCCCTGATTGAGCATGACTATAATATTTCACACATTGTAAGAACCTTTAATAGGAGCACAAGGACTTTGCCAGCCAATCATTGTTATATTTTCAAGCCTAGAGTATAAATCCCAAATGGTTTTATACCAAAGCACTTGTACTGTACAATACTTATGCTATTCCCTATGGGAGCCAATAAAGGTATGCTTTTGTTCAGTATGCTTCTGTTCACAATTTATAGGTCACAATAATTGAAACGGTTTCCAAAAAAAAATAAATCAAGACCTTGTATGTCATACAAGGACAAACGTTCAAAAATCAGGATGTAGTTATGGACATAAATTTTAATGTGTGTGTGTGTATGTATAATATATATCCCAATGTAAAAATGAAATATAGTAAAACCAGGACTGTTTCTAAGGGAGAGCAAGCAGGGCGATTGCCCTGGGCACCTAGGCCATTGTGGGCGCCTTTAGCCTAGATATCCTGTTTTCTGCAGATAGGATAGCGCCGCTGTTAGTGGTACCAAGCCCCCATCCCCCCATGGGCTTAGTCATGCAGAGGGGCACTTCCTGCTGGTAATGTAGAGGCACAGCTTGGTACATACCAGTATAGGGCAGCAGGATGGGTGAGGAGGTGGCAGAATTTTTCCTTTCCACACTGAGCTCTAGTACCCCAAGAAGAGGTGTGAGTAATCTGGCAGGGGTATCACCATGTCACTCGCAGATTACATGGTGGCCCCCCCTAGCCTGTGATCTGGCCCAGGCATCCCCTGGACCCAGTACACCCCACGTACTGTGGAAAAAAACGCAACACTCTGCTCAGTTATTTCATGATGTCAATTAGTTTTTCTTCCTGAACAATTCTCAAATTAAAAACAAGGCAACGGCTGGTAATACAACTGCCTCACCGGCATCTGATGTGAAGTGTGACACAGGTTCCCCCTCCAGCTCTGTGGCATAAACGATTCCTTCCCCAGATGCCAGCCATTACCTTTTGCTGGGCACCAAGGATGTCCACAGGATGTCCACAGGATGTCATCTGGCATTAGACAGGTGGAGAAAAATGTGAGTTGTATTTATTTATTTTGATAACGTATTTTTTAACCCTTTTGTTGCCAAGCCCGTAACACCTACATGCTGGCTTGGCTGGGCCTTAAGTGCCAAGCCCGTAGGTGTTACGTGCTTGACTTTCCTCGCTTCTAGTTTAAAAAATAAAAATAAAAAATACTCACCTGACCCCTTGTTGGATCCGGCCGGGTCTCCTCTTTAATTTGGTGCCATCCGATCCCCCGTGAATAGGCCGCCCCCCCCCCCCCCCCGCTTCTGCAGCAGCAGCTGCTAACTGTAAAAAAAAAAAAATAAAATAAAAATGACATTCACTTACCTGTGTGTGCGCTGGCTCCCGCTGTCCCTCCTCTTCGCCTGGGGGGCCTCCGATCCCCCCCCAGGACTTACCGATCTTCAGGAGAGAGCCCGGGAGGCTCTCTCCTTCTCGATGGCGGGCGCCATCTTGCCTCTAAGCCCCGCCCCCTTGGGGGCGGGGCTTATGACGTCATCCCGGCCCCCGAACGGGCTTCAGCCTTCTCAGCTTCTCAGATGCCGGTGATCGGCGCTGGGGAAGGAGGTGGCAGGAGATCCTCTGATCTCTTGCCTCCTCCTTCTCTGGATGCCGATCACCGGCATCTGTCAGCTGAGCGGCGAGGGACAAGAGCTTGCAATCGAAGGTAAGTACAGTAAAAAAATTTATTTTTTTTTTTTAATAAAATACTTTTTATTATTGTGTGGTGTTTTTTTTTAACAGTTAACCCTTTGTGAGCTGGTAAGGGGTCCATGAGACCCCTTATACCAGTTCACAAGGCTGGGGGGGTGGCAAGTCACCTGCCCTAGCGGGTGACTTGCCATTAACCCCCGCACCCCCATTACCTGCCTCCCCAAAGGCCAGGGGGGGGCAGAAGAGCCCGGGCCCACATAGGCCATGTGGGCTCGTAGGCTGCAGGGTGGGGGGGCCACCATTTTTTTTTTTTAATTAACCCTTTGTGTTCTGTCATCCAGCAGCTATAAAAGGCTTCTGGGCAGGAAAGGGTGTCTACCTATACATATGTGGTATCGCTGTAACCGGGAGAAATTGGGGTTTCTCACGCAATAAGATTTTATTGACAAACTTACATTTTTTATTACAAAAAAACTCTACAAATTGTAAAAAAATCATTTTTTTAAATTTTTTTTCACACATTTCACCCAAAAATATTGAGAATACACCTAAAAAATACAAACAAGACATTTCATGTTAAAGCCCAGACTCTGTTGAAAAAAACAATATATCATTTTCCTGGGAAATCCCTGGAAATCCTTTCAAAAATGACAGTTGAACATGTGTAGCGCAAAATAGTGAAACATCGTCTGGCAACAGGGAGTGGCAAATGCTGCAGGTAGGCTGGCAGCGAAAGGGTTAAACTGTTTGTGAACTGGTAAGTGAGTCTACAAAGTGAGCTACAAAGAGAAAACATTTTAGAACATTTGGGTACATTGGAAACTGGCAGCCATGCAACATGTGCAAACAAATTGCTGGGGGGCTATGTGTAAGGCTACTTTCACACTGGGGTGAGGCATAGTGGCAGCGATAATCACTGCTGCCACACCCCACTCCTGTGTACATTGATCAGCATTTTAGTAGTAATGGCATTTGCGATTGCCATTTGCTGTACAGTGATCACAAATGCTATTGTTGCAAAAACACAGCTTGCAGGGCTTTTCCCTATATCCGTCCAGGTCGTCCCAAAGTGATGACATGTGGGTATTCCGCCCCAGGGGGCGCTCGACTGCAAGATCAAAAGCTGTCGCTCCTCCCGGCCCCCTATAAAAGCAGGTGTCTCTCTATCATTTCCCAGTGTTCATCTTGCAGTCTGGCTGCTGAAGATCGTTGGATACTCTCTACTGGATTTTGGAAGCTGAGCGGGGCCTCCTAGCCCGTCGGCTGCTGCGGACCCTATTATCACTGATCCCGGGGACCCACCATTGCCTCCCAGCCACGGCTGATCGGGACTGTGACGGTAGGGAGAACGCCGGGGTCAGGCATTTTGGCAGAGCTAGGCTCTGGGCCGCAGACCCTGATTAAAGGGTAACCGGCCATAGGCTGATAGTGAACCTATGGGGGGGGGGGAACCACTTATTGCCTACTGGCTTCATACCCTCCCTGTCCCACAAGCCTTATTGCTGTGTATGGTGTTTAGGTGAGACAGTCACCTTACTTTTACTCTTGCGCACTTTTATACTTACCTCCCTCGCTCCCTCGGGTATGTCTCCTGCTCCCCTCTATCTTGAGGCTGATACGCTGTGAGGGGGGGGGGGGAAGGACGACGCTCGTGCAGTTGTAAGGCCGCCACTTCTGCCTGACAGGCGGCAGAGATGCATGCACGCGCCACATGGTCTTGGGACAGGGGCCCCGCCGTGGGCCGCCCCGTGACATTTGTGGATTTGTTCTCCATATTGGGGCAGGCCTTCTCTTTCTTGGGCGGGCGCGCGTTTTTGCGCCGCCAGAGGGTTGTGGTTCCTCCCGCGCCCCGCCCCCCCCTCTCCCTTATATTAAGAGGGATCACATAAGAGGGACTATATAAGAGGGCTATTTAGGTTTGGGCCGTCAGTGCCTTGTAACCTGCAATTTTTTTCTAATCTCCATAATGGAGGCATCTGGGGATAGTGAGATAGGGGCCCCATCTGGGCGGGTGAAGCTCTGCCCCTTGTGCAGTGCAAGCCCTCTGGGCAGATTCAGCACTGTTTGTACCACTTGCGCCAGGAGCGTCATTTTGGAGCATGATCGGGCGGGCTTACCTGCCCCTAGCCCTTCATTGCCTGCGGCCTCTCCAGAATCCCCGCTGCTGCACTCAGCCCCCAGTGAGGGGGAAGCCAGCCGGGGTGCCATGTTGATTTGGCTTCCCGGGTGGCCAGCCTCGAGAGACAGATCTCGCGAACGGCGCCTAAGAAGGCCTCGAGTAAGAGACGGCACATCGAGCCCGTTTACTCGGATAATGATGATCTTTTTGAAGGTCTGGCCTCTGTGGAGGAAGGTGAGTTGCCAGATGATTCCCGTTCCACTGTGGATTATTCTGCTGACTATGACTGTTTGTCTGGTTCCTCCTCGGATGAGTATGCGTGGCTCCCTGATGATACAGAGAAATTGCTTGCTTCAGTTTTTGAGACTTTGCACATTGTCCTGCCAAGAGCGGCAAAGAGGAAGCAGGGTGATTTGTTTCGGCCTGAAAGACAGAGGCGAGTCTTTCCAGAGCAGGCCCATTTTTCTAATTTGATTTTCAAGGAATGGGAAAGGCCTAACAAGCTACCGTCGGTGCCTAAGGGCCTGGATAGGCGGTATCCCTTCCCTGAGGAGCTGGTCCGGCTATGGTCTCGTCCTCCCGAGGTGGATTCCCCTGTGACGGGATTGTCCAACACTACTGTTATGCCTTTACCCGATACCGCTTCCTTACATGATCCAGCTGACAAGCACATGGATCAGCTGGTCTGTCATGCCTTCACCTTTCCTGGTGCCTTGTTTCGCCCTGTGTGCGCCGCGGCTATTGTCTCCCTGGCCATCAGAAAGAAGGTGAGACGTCTTGTAGATAATGCTAAGTCTCGCAAGCGGCCAGGGGAGTAAAAAGACCTCAAGGCTTGCATGGATTTCATTGCCTTTGTTGTTTCTGCCATGAACAATGGTGTCCGGCTTGGTGCCAAGATTTCTGCCCTGCTTGTTGTGCTTCACCGCTCGCTCTGGTTGTGGCAATGGTCGGCTGATGCTGCAGCCAAAAAGTCGCTCACTAGTATCCCCTTCGTGGGGCACAGGTTGTTCGGGGAGCGTCTGGAGCGTCCTGGTCAAGGATGGTAGACTCCCTCAGCGACGGAAGCCTGCGTGGCCCTTTCGGAGCTCATCTGCCTATCGCTCCTTTCGAGGAGGAAGAGGCTCTTCATTTTCAGGTGGCCGCAGAGATACCTGGGGAAGAGGTAGGTCCCGCGGCCAACCCAATCCCGCCTGGGGAACCAAGTCCAAGCCCCCTGCCAAGGCCCCTCAGGCATGAGGAGGTGCCCTCACCCATCCGGGTGGGGGGGGCTTCTGCTATTTGCTCATATCTGGAGACAGCGCGTCTCGGATCGGTGGATTCAGGAGGTGATATCCTCCGGTTCCAAAATAGAGATGGCAGTCAGGCCGCCCTCAAGATTTCTTCAGTCTCTGATATCCCAGAACCCATTGAAGGCACAGGGACTGACAATGGCCGTGCAACATCTCCTGCGGTTAGGTGTGATTTGTCCTGTACCTCGTCAGGAACAGGGTCAAGGCTTCTACTCCAATCTGTTCACGGTTCCCAAGAAAGACTGAACGTTTAGGCCTATCCTGGACCTGAAGGGTTTCAACAGGTTTGTCAGAGTCAGACATTTCCGCATGGAAACTTTACGAGCTCGCATCGGGCCGGCGACTTCATCCAGACCTTTACCATGATTTATTGAAAAGCCCAAACCCTTAAACGATTCCTCAGCATCTAAAGTTAATATATTTTAAGTTTTTAGTCACTTATTATTCTTTCCCCCACTGGGCTGCAACTCTGTTTAGGACTTTAGGATATGGGTGCTGCCATCTTGACTCAGAAGCATCACACTTACTGAGGAGAGGAGAGTGGGATAAAGTACAGAGGGCGGGTTATAGCTGTGCTTTGCTCAGACAGCGCAGAGCTGGGGTCAGGAAAAGGTCCGCAATCCCAGAATGCAGAGCAGCACAGTCAGAAGGTACTTCCTGTTTGCAGGCTGCCTGATGTTCCATAAGCCGCCATCTTGGATATTTAAAGGCTCATAACATGCAGTAGATGCAGGTAGGATGATTTTTAATGTGAGTAATCTGTATGTACAGGGTGTGGGAAACATATGATAGATTGTTATTCTCAGTGAAGGACCTCTTTCATGACCACGGTGGACATCAGGGATGCTTATCTGCACATCCCGATATTCCAGGGGCATCAGAGGTTCCTGAGGTTTGCTCTGGAGGATCAGCATGGCCTTGCCATTCGGGATATCCTCAGCCCCCCATGTTTTCACCAAGGTGCTGGCGGGCATCATGGCTATCCTGAAGAATCGGGGAATTCATGTGTTGCCCTATCTGGACGATTTGCTGATTGAGGCTCAGTCTCTTCAGCAGGCCGAAAGCGATACCTGGACGGTGTTATCCACTCTCGAGGATTTCGGCTGGGTAGTCAATTACCAAAAGTCTTTTATTACTCCCTCAACAGTGAGGTCCTTTCTGGGCATGACGTTAGACACCTCTCAGTTCAAGGTATTCCTGCCACAGCAGAAGGTGTTGGGCCTCCAGACGCAGGTGCAGGCCTTGCTGTCTTGACAGCGGCCATCGATCCATCTGGGAATGAGACTGGTGGGCCTAATGGTGTCATGCTTCGAGGCAGTGCCCTTCGCCCAATTTCACATGAAACCTCTTCAGTTGAACCTGTTGACCGGCTGGGACCGGATGCAGGAGTTGCTGAAACAGGAATTTTCACTGTCCCCCCCCCCCCCCCCCCCCTGGCCAGGCAGTCCCTCTTGTGGTGGCCCCTGAGCAGGAGTGCCTCACCCCTGGGGGAATGGTCTCTCAGCAACAAGACCTTTCACGCTCTGTGTCTCCGCTGGGGTCAGCCGGATGTGGACCTGTTTGCGTCCAGACACAATCACAAGCTGCCAAGGTCAATGGGGTCCACAGGAGAACCGCTTACCCATAAATCTCCTGGAGTTGAGAGCGATCCGGTTGGTGCTTCTTCCCTTGACTCCCCATTTAAGGGGTTGTGCGATTCAGGTTCGCTCGGACAACCAGATGGCTGTCGCCTACATCAATTATCAGGGCGGGACTCGGAGCAAGCGAGCTCTCAAGGAGGTGACTCAGATTCTGACTTGGGCAGAGGAGAATGTTCCCTGCATCTCGGAGTGCCTCACCCCTGGGGGAATGGTCTCTCAGCAACAAGACCTTTCACGCTGTGTCTCCGCTGGGGTCTGCCGGACGTGGACCTGTTTGCATCCAGACACAATCACAAGCTCCCAAGGTTCGTCTCCCTGTCGAGATCCTCTGGCCATGGCCAAAGACGCTCTGGCAATTCCCTGGACGGAGTTCAGCCTCCTTTATGCATTCCCTCCGTTTCCACTCCTGGGCCGAGTGCTGCGCAGGATAGCCCAGGAAGGGGTACCAACCATCCTGGTGGCTCCTCGCTGGCCGAGAAGGAGTTGGTTTGCGGACATAGTTCAGATGTCAGTGGACCGCTACATCATGCCCGACGACCCAGGGCTTCTCATTTAGGGGTCGCTGCGGCACCCCAATTTACAGAGGCTGGCTATTGAAACCTCAATCCTGACGGAAAAGGGGCTGTCAACTTTTTCTATTTCTAGGATTCTGGAGTTTTTTCAATATGGTTTAGACTTGGGTCTCCAGCTGAGCACCCTCAAGGGCCAGGTCTCTGCCTTAGCCATCTTCTTCCAGAGATCCATTGCCAATCATAGGTTGATCAAGACCTTTTTCCAGGGAGTCACCCATGTCCGGCCACCGCGTAAGTCAGTATTACCGGTGCAAGACTTGAATTTGAATTGCATTGCCTATTTTGACTCTCAAATTGGTCTTTTTGGTAGCGATCACCTCGGTGCGTCGCATGTCAGAGCTGGTCGCGCTTTGTATGAAGCCTCCCTACTTTGAGTGGCATAAGGATAAGGTGGTTTCTCACTTTAAACCTGATTTTTTGCCTAAGGTTGTTTCTCCCTTTCACCTAATGAGGAAGTTGTCTTACCTTCTTTGTGTCCAGCACCGAATAATTCTAAGGAAAGGACCCTCTATGCCTTGGATGTGGTCAGAGCCATTAAGTATTACCTGGTTGCAAATGAATTCTTCAGGAAATCGGATTTGCTCTTTGTCTTAACAGAGGGCTCTAGGAAGGGTTGGCCACCAGCCAAGTCCACTCTCAGTAAGTGGATCAGACAGGCGGTGGTGCAAACATATTCTGCCAAGGGAAAGGAACCCCCTTTTCGTATTACAGCTCATTCTATTAGAGCTATTGGTGCCTCCTGGGCTTTTCAGCACCAGGCATCTGTTGAACAAGTTTGTAAGGCCGCCACTTGGTCTTCAGTTCATACCTTTACAAAGTTTTACAAGGTTGATGTTAGGGCCTCAGCTGATGCTGTCTTTGGCCGAAAGGTGCTTCAGGCTACATGCTGTTCCGCACTGGGGATCCCGCCCTAATGGACACTGCTTTTGGATGTCCCACATGTCATCACTTTGGGACGACCTGGACTAGATATAGGGAAAAATACAATTCTGTGAAACTCACCTGTAGAATTGTTTTTGAGTATATCCCAGTCCAGGTCGTCCCACCCCGCCCTTGTTTCATTATCTCTTCTGTTATGGTGATTACCATTTTTATTCTGGGACTTGTTGTTCTTAAAGCGGACCTTCACTCTGAATAAGAGTCTATCTTATATGTTTCCCACACCCTGTACATACAGATTGACCACATTAAAAATCATCCTACCTGCATCTACTGCATGTTATGAGCCTTTAAACATCCAAGATGGCGGCTTATGGAAGCCGCCATTTTATCAGGCAGCCTGCAAACAGGAAGTGCCTCCTGACTGTCCTGCTCGGCATTCTGGGACTGCTGACCTTTACCTGACCCCAGCTCTGCTCTGTCTGAGCAAAGCACAGCTATAACCCGCCCCCCTGTACCTTATCCCACTCTCCTCTCCTCAGTAAGTGTGATGCTTCTGTGTCAAGATGGCGGTGCCCGTATCCTAAATTCCTGAACAGAGTTGCAGCCCAGTGGGGGAAAGAATAATAAGTTAGTGGCTAAAAACGTAAAATATATTAATTTTAGATGCCGGGGAACCGTTTTTTAAGAGTTTGGGCTTTTCATTAAATCATGGTGAAGGTCCGGTTTAAGTTTTTTGTTGGAGAGAGTACATGCTGAAGCTATGTGAAGTAACATGGTTTCTTGGCCTCCCGGCCTGCCTCCTCTTTACTGCTTTTTAACCACTGGAAAAAGATAGAGACTCCTGCTTTTATAGGGGGCTGGGAGGAGCGACTTTTGATCTTGCAGTCGAGCGCCCCCTGGGGGCGGAATAGCCACATGTCATCACTTTGGGACGACCTGGACTGGATATACTCAAAAACAATTCTACATGTGAGTTTCACAGTATTGTATTTTTTCAGGGTGATCATCCAGCACCAATTATTCGCTTGAATCTCTCCATCCATATGTGAAAATGCCCATAGATCTCTTTTGGGCAGTGTTTCACTGGCAACTGCGGAGCGCAGTTGTCAGTGTGAAAGACGCCTAAAGTGGGCCTGTACAAGAAGCACAGCAGCTTACCGGTCTCTGTAGCTTCCAACATTAAACTGTTGAATCTGCTTGTGATGGGGTAAGGATGTGTCCACACATAAAATGCATACATTTTGGAGGCTGAGGGTATGTGCTCATTAATTTTGTGGAGATCGTTCCTTTAAGTTTTGGAGATGGGAGAGAGCCACACTCACCGTGCTGTGAGGTTATGTCATTTTATGCATGGTGGCTGTAAACTGGCATTTCAGTTGCCATGTTCTTTACCCTTAATGTGGCTTGTGACCATCTCTCTGGGTGCTACATGCTGTTAGGGTGAGAAGGGTTGGATACCTCAAGACAATGGGGTCCATTCAGTGCCAGTGGAGAATGCTCACTTCTTTTTTAGGAGGGAAACCTGAGATTGACTTTCCTTGTCTACCATGGGACTAGTTCAACACCAGCTGTACATTTCCACCTGGTGTGGAATCAGCCCCAAGGTAAACAATGAAAGTGAATGGCCCATTTATTTCCTAAAAAAAGTAGTGGGTATTCTACCCTGGCTCTGAACTGACCCCAGGTTTTGCCAATTCTTTGTAAAATAGTTCCAAGCGGCCACTGGGTGTCACTGTTTAGTAAGAATGAGGCAGTATGTTGCTTTCTACGCTTATTTCATAAATGCTCATGGAGCATTCGCCTCACCTCACTGAACCAGGAAACAGCCTGTAGACCACGATACTTGTTATTAAAATTCGGTCTTTCTTAACAATATGTTTATTGAATAAAGAATAACAACTATTACAAGGCATATTACAACACCAAAGTAGTAATCATGCAAACCATATCTGTATAAAAGTGGTGTACCGAAATTGCTTTGCTCTACTAGGACTTAAGGGAAAGGTGACTAAAGTGAAAATAGTGAGTTATCAAAAGGTCAAATATTCCAGGTCTTGACGCATCCGCTCCATTGCAGTGAAAAGAACGAGCATGCCATAGTCTGTGATGAATGTTGGGGTGATCTGGGGTCAATACTAAAATTGGCGCTTGGATCAGGCAGGCGATGTGTCAGAGCGCCGAACACCGGGCAGTCAATAAATGCAATTAGGAATGGAGACACACCCTGCTGGTCATAGACGGAGACGTGCTGATGCTGAGATGAGATGCCGAGTGACATGCACCACACCACCTGGCTGGCCACGGCTGTGCAGATGTCAATCTCCTCGCCAATCAGCCGCGCCAGGTAGATGGGCAACTTGAGGTGAGCCCAGGCTTTGCCCTGCTGCACAGTGAGCTCAGGCTTTGTGCTGCTGCACGGTGAGCTCGGGCGGCAGAGTGCAGTCACAGCGCTGCCACAGGGAGGTGCACTTTCCGTTGGGTTCCGCACTAAGGCACTGTGCACTCCCTGCGCTGGCCCAGCTGCTGGAAACCCATATCGGGTGGCATGAGGTGAGCGCCTGCCACAGGTGCCAGTGGCCGGCGAGCAGCACCCTCTGCAGGCTGAGCAGCGAATACACTAGCAACACCCACACGGCAGGGCCGGACTGGGATTAAGGGAAAAATGGCCCAGGACTTTTTGGACATACTGTTCCTGCTGTACTGTTCTTGGCCCATTATAGGCCCTTAATCACCCCATTACAGCCGGTAGGCGGCATCCCCCATTGCAGCCGGTAGGCGGCGCTCACCCATTACCAGCAGTGTGTGAAATCCCCCTTCCCAGAAAATTGGATCATAATAAAGCAGTGGGCTGCAGAGTAACCGAATTATGCCTTCCCACTGCTACTGCTGTTACACACATGCCACTTTGACGCTTCCCAGTGCCCTCTGGTTTCTGCTGCGTAGTTAGGGAGGAATGGTGGGCTATCGGCTGCCCCGAACTACTGTCTCAGCAACTGGGGAGCGCCGGTACGCGTCAAAGCACGTGTGAGCCTTATATTCTAAGCATACAGCACGTCCTGCTCCCGAATAGTCATAACATGTGGGTAGTCCTCCGCCTCCGGCGCCGTGCACTGCAGACATGTAGAAAACAAGCTCCTCCCGGCCCTACATATACTGGAGGACCTCCCACAAATCCCCAGATTTCTCTGCAGTGCTGGAACTGGGAAGACATGAATTATCACGCTCTCGCAGGCGAGCGGGCCTTACGGCCCAAGGTCCTGTGGGACTATTTCCACCCGTTCTCTTCAGAAGAAATATGCCTCCCAGCCTAGGCTACGCGGGTCGGGTGAAGGTAGGTAGCACCTGGTGTGCTGAATGGAGCCATGCTCCACCGCAATCCCCCTCCATAGGGTAGGCGGTCAGGCCGATGGTGAGCCTATAGAGGATGCCCTTCCCGCAATTTTGCCCGTGCCCCTCACAAAATTAGTCCTTGGACACCGGGGGGGGGGGTATGTGTGGCAGCCCTAGCGCTATTTCGCCCTTAGACTTTGGTCCCTGAGTTAGGGGGTCAGTGTCGCGTATCGCTATACAGCGTGTGCTGGCTTTTTTACTAACTCTGCTGCTCGGCAGCTTCATTCAGCATGTCAGCATGAGACTTATACATCCACTCGGTTCTACCTTCTCTGTCGGTTGGAGCTTCGCTCTCTTTGGGGGAGGCGGAGACTCGCTCTGACGAGTATTGCGTCACAGCCTGGCCTGGCCCTCCCCTCTAGGTTCGCTGGCGCCATTTTCTCTATCTTCCCGCGCGCGCGTGGTGTGGCTCGTCTCCTCCCTCGGTCATGTAAGTGCCCTCCGGGGCGGTATGATCTCTAGGTTTTTTCGATCAGAGCTGGCACTGACTCCTCTCCCCTTGTCCCATTGTGTCTTTCAGAAGCCAAGACCTCGTTACCGGCCCCGGCCTAACATATATTACACGGGTCCTCTTTACAAATTCTCCCACATTACTAGCGGGTTGGGGCATCCAGGGTTGCTTATTGCATAATTCCCTGCGTTATACTGCATAAAAATCACCATATGGAGGCATTTCACAATTATGGAACCGGGGTCCCTCTGGGACGTGACCGGCTGTGTGCAGTGTGTGGCCAGACCCTGGCTGAGGCCGACAGGGCACAGGTCTGCGGATAGTGTACAGCACAGGCATTGCTAACAGAGGATCCTCCCTTCCTCACCCCCGTCTCCCCGCTCCCAAACATCGCTCATGATGAGCCCCACTCCAACGGGGATGACCTGCAAGAGGTGCCGCGAGCGTTGCCCACGGCGGAGCAGGTGCTCTCTGGATTGGCGGAGCGTATGGGCCCTGGTAAAAAGCGGTCCCTGGTGCCCCCAGGTTCTCCGGTTCCTAACGATACCGATGATTCTGCTGATATACAGGACCCTGACCCTGCTGAGGAAGCTGAGCTATTCTCAAACTCGGGCTCCTCCCATGGGATGCCCGCGGGCCGTGAGGAATCCGAGCCTGGCTCCTGGGGTCTGTGTGATACGGATGAAATCCTGATCAAAATCTTTGAGGTCTTGTCAATCTCTCCCCCTGGGGAGATTCCCAAGTCTAAAAAGGAGACCTTCCATACAGCGCCGCCGTGCTTAGAGTTCCTAGAACAGGAACATTTCCAGAATATTATATCCCAGGAATGGGAATCGCCTGGTAAGCTGAAAGGGATTCCAGGGGTCTGGGAATGGAAGTACCCTTTTCCCCCTGATGTGGTCAATTTATGGTCAGCTCCCCTGGTGGTGGACGCGCCGGTTATAGGGGTCACAAACCCCCCTTTTATGACTGCCCCCTTTTATCGTACCCTCCGGGATGCTGAAGACCGGCGCATTGACAGACTGGCATCACACGCCTTCTCGTGTGCTGGGACGGCCCTGCGCCCGGTTTGTGCCGCAGCCATCACTGCGGTGGCCGCCAGGACTCTCGTCAGAAAGATACTGGATCACCGCCCTGAGGATCTTCCTTGGGGGGTGTTTAGTGCCCTATCAGACTGCGAAGCCTTTGTGAAGTTTATTCTATCGGCACTGGATGACACCATTAAGATGTGCGCTAGGAGCTCAGCACTTGAGGTAACCATTCGCCGCCTGGTCTGGCTGCGACAGTGGGGCACTGATGGAGCTACAAAAAAGGCTCTCACTTGCCTTCCATTCAGTGGACGGAGGTTATTCGGGGCCCGCTTGGACCATTTCGTCAAAAAGGCTATAACACCCTCCCGCAGAAGGCCGCTCCGGCCTCCACGAGGCAGGGTCACCCCTCCACCCCCCTACGTCAGTGTTAGACGTGAATCTGAGGTGTGCTTCCAATTATTCGGCGTGGAATTCCAGCATGGCGTGGGCAGGCAGCACCCTGGGCCTTCTGGCAGGACCAAGTCCAAATCAGCCAAAACCTTGCAAGCATGAAGGGGCGCCCTCGCCCCTTTGGGCGAGGGGGCGACTGCACAGCTGTCTCACATCCAGGAATATGCCCTCTCCTTATGGTGGTTTCGGGATGCAGCCCACCTGGGCTCAGGATGGGTTCTAGCTGGCCGCTCCCCCCCTCAGTTTCCTGTCAGGGTATTTTCAGCCCTGCTCTCCCTTCTGAACCTGGCGCAGGCTGGACCAGGGCCTGCAGTGTTGGGCGCGCCTTGGCAATTGCCTTAACGTGATGGGGCCATGGCCCCTATACATTTTTTCCATCCTCACCCCTCGTCATTACGAGGTAGTCTGGACCCCATGCACCTACGGCAGGCTTAGCTATTCTGCCCTTGCAAGTAATCCATATATGACATATCTGTCTTGGGCCACGGGCCCCTGCGCGGGGGGGTTCGGCCTCTTGCGAGGCCCTAGCACTTCTCAGCTTCTCTGGGGTCTGCGGCACGCCTTAGACTATTCTAGCCAGTGTCACAGGATCAACCCTGCAGCTTGAGGAACTGCAGGGGCCTCCCTTCGTGCCCAGGCTACTAGCCTGGCGGGTATAGGGATGCGCCCGAGGTGGGGCTTCGGCGCTGGGACCTACCGGGTCGTCTTCCTTACTCCCCCGCCTCTGCATCAGACAAAGAGGGTCGGTTGGCCGACAGTGTCCCCTAGAAGCTACTGGATGGTTGCTTAAACTCCCCATCCCTTCACCGTCACTCATTCACTATTCCCCGTCCCGGGGAAATCGGTCCAGGCTTGCTGCCTTCTTCCCTGGCATTAGGGGACCCCTGGTTACGGGGGCTCTGCCCTCCTTTACTTGTGCCCTACTTTCACCAAGCGGGATGGCAGCTGGTGGGTCTGTCGGTGGCACATCCAGATGATGTCATTTATATACCGAGCCCTCGGGCTCCTCGGCGCAGTAGGTTACTAAACCTTCATATGTCCCAGCACCCCGGTGCTTGGTCTGGGCTCAGCCTTCTTGGTAAGCTGGTCCCTCTGGAACTTCCCATTGGCAAGGGCCCCTTCAGGGGGGCACCTCCCTTCCTTGCTAGCATCTCCTAGAGTATGGCCCCCCTGGGTGCCAGTCTAGCAAGTTTGGAAAGGGAGAGCCAAATCTCTCCCACGAACCACGGGGTTCTAGGTTGGGCCCTTAGAGGGTCCATCTTATCTGCTGGGCTCGCTGTAACGGTGGCCCCCTTTGATTCTATATGGCGGGCCTCCCCCTCCTTTAGGACCGGTCGGTTCATGAGGGATGCCTGGCCTGTTGCAAGACGAGGGCATGTTTGTAATGCTGGTTTAAAGATTGTGACAGGTGGCTACCTCTGGAGGGTCCCTGGCCCTGGCCTGGGTGGGGTTCTACCCCCCCTGCTTCTCAGCGGTATTCGCTTCTATGGTTGCCCTTAGCGGCAGGTTTTGCCATCCCGGGTTGCCCAGGGAGCCTAGAGTGGCTCTGAGGGGTCCCCCTTCTGACACAGGGCCTCTGCCCTTGTCCCTACTGTCCCAGGATATTCTGGTTCCTGTTGGTGGGCCTGAGTATCTAGGCTTAGCCTTATTATTTCACATGCCTTCTTTTCACCAACCTACCTTTGGGCTCTGCTCACGGCTGGCTGGATAGTGAGTCCCATGGGATCTATGGCCTAGGCGGCCTTGGGAGTAATGGCTCGCAGACGCCTCTGCCGAGGGCTGCGGAGTTGTGATATTCCAGTTGGGGTGCGGTCCTGTCCTTATCAGGTCTCTTCCTGTTTCCAATCAAAGGCCTCCTGTCTGGGGGTTGATTGCTAATCCCCTCTTGGGGGCGGGCCTCATCTTCTGGGTGACCTAGTATGAGTGGAGGTTTGGGGGCTAGCTCCCCAGCTTCCCTTTATTCCACCTATAATGGCTGGGTGGTTCCCATATTGACTGGCAGGGGCCTTAGTCTCTCCCCTGTGAGGCGTTATCGGTCCACAGGGCCTTAAAGCCATTACAGCTTAAATTGGGGATGGCTCCCCATCTGGGGCCTCTGATGGTGTAGGCCTGTCTTGGCCTTTCCTACAGGAGTCCGGTTCTGTCACCCTTGTAGAGTATTCTCTTTGGGTTGCTTAACTGCACCTCCCCAGTAGTTCCATAAGTCCCTGTGGGGATCAAACCTTTCATCCTGTTACCCTGCAGTCTTCCTGGGGATCCTGCTTGGATACGGTATCAGCTGCCCTGGAGGCCAGACCGCTCTTCTGGGGCCTCCTGACTCCATCAGACTTGGGCCTGAGACGATGGTTCTGGCTAATTATTCTGGCTAATGTATACTCATATATACATGTACGGCTATATGCGGCTACAGGTACCCCATGCCTGGGGGTGTTTCCCTTTATCCTGGGCTTTTGGCCCAGGTGGTCTGTTGGACCCTTGGTTCAGACCCTTTTGTATAGCCATGGGCTGATTACTAATATACTAATTGTGAGGGCCTACATCCCTCTTCAGGTTTTTGCACTTCTTCCCATGCTGGCCCCCTTGGCCTTTGGGGACTGCTGTTCTTGGAAGTCTACGGTCGC
Source organism: Gastrophryne carolinensis (assembly GCA_027917425.1). Taxonomy (NCBI): domain Eukaryota; kingdom Metazoa; phylum Chordata; class Amphibia; order Anura; family Microhylidae; genus Gastrophryne; species Gastrophryne carolinensis. The sequence goes on along the minus strand of CM051234.1, from coordinate 251,584,726 downwards.
CTCCTTAGCTATGCGCCTGATATCTATTCCAGCGCCATTGCGCCTTGGAGCGCTCCTTCTGGATGTTCTCTGATCCTGGGGAAGCCTTGGCTTCCTGGTAATTAAGGGTTTGTATTCCCGCCTTGGTCGGGTGCCCTGTTTTTGTTCCCCTTGGGGGTGTTACAAGAGTTGCCACAAGGCTTCCTTGCCTGTGAGCTGGTTGGGTCACTACACTGACCTATGTTCCTTCAGGGGAGCTTTTCTTCCCCGTTATTGTTTACTCTGTTATCATGGGTGCTTGGGTATCACGTTCCCTTCAGCACCAGGGTTTTGTTTCTCTGTTCAATTACTTGCCTTATGGCCTGTCTCTGTTCATACCTGCTTGGTTCCGTTATGAGACTGATGTTGGAGCCTATGCTCTTGTCATGCCTGTTGCAAGTTTTGCAGGTGACGGCGCCTTTACTGTCCGCTGTGCCTTGCTTTTTTTGGGGATCCCACCCTGCTTATGGACACTGCTATTGGATGTCCCACATGTTATGACTATTTGGGAGCAGGACGTGCTGTATGCTTAGAATAATACAACTCTGTGAAGTACTCACCTGTAGAGTTGATATTATACGCATAGAGCATGTCCTGCTCCACCCCACCCTGGTTTCACTAATTCTGGATCCCCTGTATGGTGATTATTATCGTTCAGATATTGCTACCAGTTATTCTGGGTGGTTGGTTCCTTCTGGCCTCTCTTCTCACTGCTTTTCAATGCTGGGGATTTGTGGGAGGTCCTCCAGTATATGTAGGGCCGGGAGGAGCTTGTTTTCTACATGTCTGCAGTGCACGGCGGCGGAGGACTACCCACATGTTATGACTATTCGGGAGCAGGATGTGCTGTATGCGTATAATATCAACTCTACAGGTGAGTACTTCACAGAGTTGTATTTATTGCCCAGTGATCGGCCGCCTCCCACATCCGTCACTTGCCGGCTGTGGCCTTCCAAGGTGCCATATGGCCAGTCCGCCCCTGCACATCGACCACCCAACTGGGCTGGCTGCTGTTGCTAGGTGATCGGCGGGCAGAACCCCACAGATACTACTTCACGGTGGCAGCTCACCTCACAGTTTTGCAGCGGGGGGGGGGGGGGGGGGTCTTCCCCGAAGACTAAATGGTTTATACCTTGGTGACGGGAGCCATCACCCAGGCTATTTTTAAAAAATTACTGCTCTAAAACGCCAACATGTAACCTTCTTCTTATGTGTATAAAAGTTTCACTTTAAGCAGCATATTAAAAGGGAGGTGGTTTGTTACCCGTTTTTTTTTTTTTTTGCTGTTCCACTATCCATACCAATACTGTTGTCCATCTGATCAGGTGGCAGCATCCATAAGCTGTGGCCATTCTTTTTCTTGTGACCAGCCTAAAGGGATTTTCCAGGTCAAGTGTAAATTCAAAGCAAAGTTTGCTTACCTGCTATGCAGCTTATTCTTCCTGCTGTGCTGCTGAATAGATCCTACCCCTAGATGCTTCACAGAAAATGATGCACATGCCTGCAACATTTATAGACCGGTGATGAGGTTTAGGAACATATAATGGCAATATAATGTTTATAACTACACACCTCTTCTTCCTTGAATTTTTTTAGAAGCACATTCTTAGTAGGTGCTCTAAAAGCTTTGCAGGTTTTTTAAAAACAATAAAAAGTCTATGCTAAAAAAAAAAATTGTGAGGATTGCAATTTAGCGGCTTCACTGGTGGGAGTTTCTCTCACCTACAGTCATTTGCAGGTTTTTTAAAAAGCTGCTGCATTGGTAGTGAAACCAAGGTTCTGTCCCCAGGATAATTGTAGCACCCAGTAGCTTTGCTCTTCTCCACTCCTTGACCACGTGGGTCCAGCACCAACGGAGTATTGTATGCTGCCCAAAAATTGACTATTCTAAGTATACAGCACGTCCTGCTCCAGATAGTAATACCTTACATTTGGGTTATATGTCCACAAGATGATGCTGGACTGCAGAGACAGCAAAAAAGTGGCTCCTCCCGGCCCCTTATATTCCAGGGACCTCCCACAAATTCCCTGAACTTCTCTGCAGTCGGCGCTGCGATGACAAGAAGATGGCTCTCTCTACTCGCAGGTGAGCGGGGCTATTAGCCTGCAGCCCTGTAGGACTATTCCCACCCTTTCCTCCTTTTCATGCCTCCCAGCTTTGGCTGCACTGGTCGGGTGACGGTAGGCAGCACCGTTGTCAGGTGCTTAAGGAGCGCTGCTCTGACCGCAATCCCCCACCAAAGGGTAGGCGGTATAGGCCCATGGTGAGCCTTATGGGATGCCCCTCCCGCGCTATCGCCCCCTGCCCATCTGTGGGCTACTGTTAGATTGGCCGCTACCCTCTCTCGCCTTCCCTGGTATTCTCGGGAGGGGGGGGGGGGTGGCGTATGTGTGCGTTGTAGTTTATTCTTCACTCTTATGGTTTACGCGGTATGGCTTGTCTTGTGTTGCTGCGCGTGTGTTGGTTGTACTGGTTGCTTTAAAAAATGCCGCCACCGCCGCACGCGCGCTTGTACGGCATTCCGTGGTCGGCGACGACTTTACCTCAGGCGCTGCCACGCCATCATTGGCTGACATGGTCACGTAGGCGCCTTCACGCTCTTCGGGGTATCTGTGGATGCCATTTTGCCTTCTCGTGCTGCGTGGCTGGCTTCTACCTACCGCGGTCCGTAAGTGCCCTTGCGGTCTGGCTTGTCTTTATTTATTGTTGTGTATGCATACCGCTTACGGGTCTTTTTATTTAGGTCTTGCAGGCGGGTCAAACTTAATTGTGGTTTCTCCCGGCCTATCCCCTCTATTTAGTTGCTATTAGAGGCCTACTCTGCCTTTACCTCCCACTTCCGTAGCGGGTTCTTGGGGCATCCCGGGTGACTTTATTGTGTAAATCCCTATTGGCTGGTGGCCGCGATAATCACCATATGGAAACTTCTCAGGATAATGTGCTTGGGGTTCCTTCGGGACAAGCCCGGCTGTGTGTGGCGTGTGGGGTGTCCCCTACTAGTGATGACAATGTGCAGGTTTGTGTACCCTGTGCCCAGCGGGCGCTTGCGCTGCAATCTGGGTTACCTGTGGCTGGGCCTGCGCCCCGTGTAGCTTTGCCCACTCCCCCACGCTTACATCTGACTCCCAGTGAGGTGCATATCAGTGGGGAGTCTCAGCCTGATTTGTCTACCAGGGTGGCTAGTACTGAGAAGCTGATTGCTGGCTCTACGGCGCATAAGGCCTCGGCTAAGAGGCGGCATCTGGCACCTGGCATTAACTTATTTCCTATAGAGGCTGAGAAATTTTTTGACCTGGCTGGCTATACCCCCCTGGAAGAAGGGGAATTGTTTTCTGATTCAGATTCATCTGATGAGCAGCCTAAGGGTTATTCTGATTCTGGCTCTGACCCATGGGCTCCAGATGATACTGACAGGCTTTTGGCTCACATCTTTGAAGTGCTTTCTATCTCTCCTCCTGCTGCAGCTCCTCGGCAGCAGTTTCACACGGCTAAGCCACGTTTGGAGTTTCCTGAGCAAACTCACTTTGATAATCTTGTGTTCAAGGAGTGGGAGCGACCTAGCAGGCTCCCTGGGGTGCCTAAAAATTGGGATAAGAGGTACCCTTTCCCTGCTGAAGTGGTTAAGCGTTGGTCGTCCCCTCCAGAAGTGGATGCACCAATTTTGGGATTGTCCAACACTTCTGTCATGCATTCCCCTCACTCTACTACACTGAGAGATGGTGAGGACCGGCGCATTGATCAGCTGGCTTCCCATGCCTTTGCCTGTTCGGGGTCTGCGCTGCGCCCGGTTTGTGCCTCTGCCATTACAGCTGTGGCTATTAGGACTCTGCTCAGGAGTATTTTAGATGGGTCTCCTGATGAGGCAGCTAGTGCTGAGTATAGTGCTCTTCTGCGTTGTGATGAATTTGTTGCTTATGTCCTCTCTGTCTTGGATGATGCCATTAGAATGTGTGTCAGGGCTTCTGCCTTATCGGTGGCTATACGCCGCTCGGTTTGGCTGCGCCAGTGGGCAGCTGACAATGCTGCCAAGAAGGCTCTCACTGGGTTCCCCTTTAAAGGGCTGCGTCTGTTTGGGGATCGCCTGGACCTGTTTGCTAAGGGAGGCAAGTTACCCCAGCGCAAGAGACAGTCTCGGCCCTTTCGGGGTTCAGGTTCCTTTCTTCCCTCCTACCGTGGGTCCAGAGTGGGAAGGGGAGCATCGTTTGCAGGGGGGCAGAGGCCGTTGCCGCCCTTGATCCTTCTGGGGTGCCAAATCTAAGTTTTCCCCCAAGCCCCCTCAGGCATGAAGGGGCGCCCTCACCCATCCGGGTGGGGGGCGGCTTCGGCTCTTTGCTCACGTCTGGAGGCAACATGTCTCAGACCGGTGGATTCAGGAGGTAGTGTCCTCCGGTTACAAGATAGAGTTGGCAGCCTGGCCGCCCCCACGATTCATCAGATCCCGGCTGCCTCAAGACCCCCTGTCAGCTCAGGGCCTGTTGCTTGCTGTGCAGGGTCATGTGGGGGTCATTTGCCAAGTGCCCTTAGGGGAAAGGAGCAAGGGCTACTATTCCAATCTTTTCACCGTTCCCAAAAGAGATGGGTCTTTCAGGCCCATCCTGGATTTAAAGCTTCTCAACAAGTTTGTCAGACCCAGGAGGTTTCGCATGGAGACTCTGCGCTCAGCTGTAAGTTCACTACGCCCAGGGGACTTCATGACCTCTGGGGACATCAAGGATGCTTACCTCCAAGTTCCAGTTTTTCCAGGTCATCAGAGATTCCTCAGGTTTGCTCTGGAGGATCAGCATTACCAGTTTGTGGCATTGCCCTTCGGTCTTACTTCAGCTCCAGGGTATTCACCAAGGTGCTGGCGGGCGTTATGGCTCTGCTGAGAGCTCAGGGCATTTGCATTCTTCCCTATTTGGATGACATTCTTATCACTTCTCCATCCTTCCAACAGGCAGAGCTGGATACTCAGAGGGTGGTGACAACTCTGGAGTCATTCGGCTGGGTGATAAGCCACGCCAAATCTTCCCTGTCTCCCTCTTTGGTAAATCCATTTCTGGGCATGAATCTGGATACAGTTCGGGCCAGGATCTTTCTTCCTCAGCAGAAGGTGGACAGTCTGCAGGCGCAAGCTCAGCTCCTTCTGTCATGCCCTCATCCTTCCATCAGGGAGGGAATGCAGCTGGTGGGCCTGATGGTGTCCTGCTTCGAGGCGTTTCCTTATGCTCCGTTCCACATGAGGCCTCTTCAACTCCACCTCTTGTCTGTATGAGACAGGGACCCTGTGTCCCTGGACCAGGTCTTGGTTCTGTCCCCCCTAGCCAGGCGGTCCCTCTCTTGGTGGCTGGACTCAAGGAACCTGTTGGTGGGCAGATCTTTTCTTGCCCCTTGCTGGGAGACGGTCACCACGGATGCCAGTCTGATAGGTTGGGGGGGCTTCTGGGGATCCCTAACCTTCCAGGGGCAGTGGGGCCTTCAGGAGGCCCACACCCCTATCAACATTCTGGAACTGAGGGCGATCAGGTTGGTTCTAGCCCGCTTGACCCCACACCTTCGGGGTCGGACTGTTTAGGTCCGCCCAGACAACCAGACGGCGGTTGCCTACATCAATCATCAGGGAGGGACTCGGAGCAAGGGGGCCCTCAAGGTAGTGTCTCTGATCCTGTCCTGGGCAGAGGACAATGTCCCCTGCATCTCAGCTGTGTACATTCCGGGGGTGGACAATTTGGAGGCAGACTCTCTGAGCAGGGGACTTCTCGTCTGGGGGAATGGTCCGTCAGCAACAGGGTGTTTCACTCTCTGTGTCACCGTTGGGGTCAGCCAGATGTGGATCTGTTTGCGTCCCGTCACAATCACAAGCTTCCAGTCTTTGTGTCTCTGTCCCAGGACCCTCTGGCCTTTGCCGTGGATGCTCTGACAATGCCCTGGAAGGTCTTTCAGCTACTGTATGTCTTTCCCCCGTTTCTCCTGTTGGGCAGGGTTCTGCGAAAGATAGCTCAGGAAGGGGTGCCAGCAATCCTGGTGGCCCCCTGTTGACCAAGAAGAGTGGGGTTCACAGACATGGTGCAGCTGGCGGTAGATCAGTACACCCTGCCCAGGGATCCAGACCTGCTCACTCATGGGCGGCTACGCTACCCCAATTTACAAACGCTGGCTTTAACGGCCTGGCTGCTGAAACCTCCATCTTAATGGAAAAGGGGCTGCCTGCCTCTGTTGTTGACACCATGATCAGGGCTAGGAAAAAGTCCTCTTCTTCCATTTACTATAGGGTTTGGCGTACCTACATTGACTGGTGTGAGGCCAAATCTCTTCCCTGTCGTGTGTTTTCTATTCCTAGGATTCTGAAGTTTCTCCAACATGGTTTGGATCTGGGGCTTCAACTCAGCACTCTGAAGGGTCATGTATCTGGGGGTTACTCATGTGCGCCCCCCACGTAAGCCTATGTTACCAGTGTGGGACTTGAACTTGGTCCTATCTGCCTTGCAGGGGTCTCCCTTTGAGCCTGTGCATGAGGCTGCTTTGTCCATTCTTACGCTTAAGATAGTCTTTTTGGTGGCTATCACTTTTGTTAGGCGTGTATCTGAGTTGGTGGCGCTCTCCATCAATCCCCCTTACTTTGAGAGACACCAGGACAAGGTGGTGTTTCGCTTTAAGCCAGATTTTCTGCCTAAGGTTGTGTCTGCTTTTCATCTCAATCAAGACATTGTCCTACCTTCTCTGTGCCCTAATCCTAGTAGCTCTAAGGAGAGGGCTCTACATTCCTTGGATGTGGTCAGGAACCTGAAGTTCTATTTGGTGGCTACTGAGCCCTCCAGGAAGACTGATGCTCTTTTGGTGGTCCCTTCGGGTCCCAAGAAGGGTCTGACTCCAACTAGGTCTACTATCAGCAAGTGGATCCATCAGGCTGTTATTCAGGCCTATTCTGCTAAAGGGAAGGATCCTCCCTTCTGCCTTACTGCTCATTCCACTCGTGCTATTGGTGCCTCTTGGGCCTTTCAGCACCAGGCTTCTGTTGAACAAGTTTGCAAGGCTGCTACTTGGTCTTCTGTTCATACTTTTTCTAAGTTTTACAAGGTTGGTGTTAGGGTCTCAGCTGATGCTGTTTTGGGCTGCAAAGTTCTGCAGGCGGCAGTGGTTTAATCTGCTTGTTGTTGCTTTTGGGGATCCCACCCTACCTTACGGACACTACTATTGGATGTCCCAAACGTAAGGAATTACTATCTGGAGCAGGACGTGCTGTAAACTTAGAATAATACAATTCTGTGATTACTCACCTGTAGAATTGGTATTATGAGTATACAGCACGTCCTGCTCCAACCCGCCCTTGTTTTTCATTGTTCTTAGTGCCTCTGTATGGTGATTGTTATCATGGTTAAAATTGTTTGATTATGGTTATTATTCTCCCGGCTTCTTGCTAACTGCTTGTCAATACTGGGGAATTTGTGGGAGGTCCCTGGAATATAAGGGGCCGGGAGGAGCCACTTTTTTGCTGTCTCTGCAGTCCAGTGCCATCTTGTGGATTTATAACCCAAACATAAGTAATTACTATCTGGAGCAGGACGTGCTGTATACTCATAATACCAATTCTACAGGTGAGTAATCACAGAATTGTATTTTTAAATTCCTGGTGACACAGAAAGGAAGCCCGTATATGAATAGGCACCCTTCAACCTGGTTAAAGGGACATTTCAGACAAGGGGTTAAAGGGATTGTCCAGGCTAAGTGTAAAAACAAATCATTGTGTACTAGCCAAGCATAAGATTTATTCTGACAGGCTGCTGAATAAAGCTGGTGCTGCTGAGATCCAAACCATTTTCTGTAGGCCAGCCTCTGAATTTTTATTCATGACCACCTTTTTATACAATGAAAGGTAGACATACAACCCCTGGCAAAAATTATGGAATCTCTGAGGATGTTCCTTCAGTTATTGAGTTTTGTTGAAAAAATGCAGATCACAGACATGACAAAAACTAATGGCATTTCAAATGGCAACTTTCTGGCTTTAAAGTGGACCAACACCGAGAGGTGATCGGCCCCGAAATCTATAAGATTCCCGGGCCGATCACCTCCCACCCCGCGGGACATCCGAGATCGGGATGTCCCGCGGGGTGAAACCCCCCAAAAAAACCCCAAACACCTTACCTGATCTTCGGCGGCGGCCGGCCGCCGCCGCCTCCCTCGCGCCCCTGTAGGCGTGCTCGCGCCCGCGCCGGCCGCCTGCGAATGGCCGGCGGGGGCGCGCGCGCGCCGAAAGTGACGCGAGGGAGGCGGCGGCGGCGGCAGCCGCTTGGACGTTCCTGATCCCCGCCTGGACGTTGGCGGGGATTGGACCGTCCAGTCATGTGGGAGCGGGGACAGGTAAGATTTTGGGGCTTTCTGGGGGGTTTCACACAGCGGGGCACCCCCGATCGGGGTGCCCCGCCGAAGTGGACCAAAACCCAGGATAGTCAAAATCCTGGGTGTTGGTCCACTTTAAGAAATACTAAAAGAAATCAAGAAAAATAATTGTGGTAGCCAGTAAGTTACATTTTTAGAACAAGCACAGGGAATAAATTATGGAATCACTCACTGTTGAGGAAACGGTTATAGAATCACCCTGCAAATTTTCATTGCAAACAATAACGCCTGCATCAGATTAAATATGCTTGTTAGTGTCCAGGTAAAAAGGAGTGATCACACCTTGGAGAGCTGCAACAAGAGGACTGACATCATGGCTCCAACACCAGAGATGTCACTTGATAAAAAGGAGAGGATTATCAAACTCCTTAAAGAGGGTAAATCATCACACAGTGTTGCACAAGATGTTGATTGTTCACAGTCATCTGTGTCTAAAACCTGGAACAAGTACAAACAACAAGGTGGTTAAAGACAAGCATACTGGTAGACCAAGGAAGACAAAGTGTCAAGTGTCAAAACTTAAAGCAATATGCCTTGAAAACAGTAAATGTACAACAAAACAAATGAGGGACAAATGGGAGGAAACTGGAGTCAACGTATGTGACCGAACTGTAAGAAACCGCCTAAAGGAAATGGGATTTGCATACAGTAAAGCTAAAAGGAAGCCATCACTAACACCTAGGAAAGGCAATCGTGGACTGTGGATGACTGGAAGAAAGTCATATTCAGTGATGAATCTCAAATCTGCATTGGGCAAGGTGATGATGCTGGAACTTTTGTTTGGTGCCGTTCCAAAGAGATTTATGCAGACGACTGTCTGAAGAAAACATGCAAATTTCCACAGTCATTGATGATATGGGGCTGCATGTCGGGTAAAAGCACTGGGGAGATGGCTGTCATTACATCTTCAGTAAATGTACAGGTTTACATTGACATTTTGGACACTTTTTTTTTTATCCCATCTATCGAAAGGATTTTTGGGGATGATGACATCATTTTTCAGATGATGATGCATCTTGCCATAGAGCAAAAACTGTGAAAACATTCCTTGAAGAAAGAGACACATAAGGTCAATGTCATGGCCTGCAAACAGTCCGGATCTCAATCCAATTGAAAATCTTTGGTGGAAGTTAAAGAAAATGGTCCATGACCAGGCTCCAACCTGCAAAGCTGATCTGGCAATAGCAATCAGAGAAAGCTGGAGCCAGATTGGTGAAGATACTGTTTGACACTCATTAAGTCAATGCCTCAGAGACTGCAAGCAGTTATAAAAGCCAGGGGTGGTGCAACAAAGTACTAGTGATGTGTTGGAGTGTTATTTTGTTTGTTTTTCATGATTCCATATTTGTTTCCTCAAAATTGAGTGATTCCATAATTTATTCCCTGTGCTTGTTCTAAAAATGTAACTGTTACTGGCTACCGCAATTATTTTTCTGGATTTCTTTTAGTATTTCTTAAAGCCAGAAAGTTGCCAATTGAAATGCCTTTTAGTTTTTTGTCATGTCTGTGATCTGCTTTTTTTTCCAACAAAATTCAACAACTGAAGGAACATCCCCAGAGACTGGTGATTCCATAATTTGTGCGGGGGTTGTATGCAAAGAAGAAAATAAAAGACCGTTAAGCAAAGCAGAGAGCAGCTATCCACACAAGCATTGCCTAATGCCAGAGGCATGGAGATAGGTCCGCCTCTCTATGCTAAAATGGAGGCTCTCTCTTCTCGCAGGTGAGCGGGGCTATTAGCCTGCGGCCCTGTAGGACTATTCCTACCCGTTCCATTATTAATGTGCCTCCCAGCCTTGGCTGCGCTGGTCGGGTGATGGTAGGCAGTACCGCTGTCAGGTGCTTAGGAGCGCTGCTTCACCGCAATCCCCCACCAAAGGGTAGGCGGTATAGGCATATAGTGAGCCTCTATGGGATGCCCCTCCCGCCCTATTGCCCCTTGCCCCTGTCTATCGGTGGGTCCTATGTTTCGCTCTCCCTTGTAGCTCTCGGGGGGGGGGGGGGGGGTATATGTGAATTTGCCTTGGTGCTTCACTGTATTATTGTGCCTATGGTTGGTGTCAGTCGCCGCGCTGACTTGGTTGCACTGGTTGCTTTTTTTAAATTTGCTTCCGCCGCTCCGTGCTCCGTGCTTGGCAGCGGCGTTACCTCAGGCGCTGGTGCGCCGTTATTGGCTGCTTGTCACGTGTGCGGCTTCGCGCTCTTCGGGGGGGCGGGGCCCGCGGTTGGCGCGTTCCGTGTCACTGTCTCTGCGGCCCACCCCTTGAGGTATACCCGGCGCCATTTTCTCTGGATCTGTCTGCTGCGTGACTGGCATCTACCTACCGCTGTCCATGAGTGCCCTCGCGGACGGCTTTAATTACCCTATGTCATTTTACATGTCACTTACGGGGTTCTCTTCGCTTATGTCTTTCAGACGGGCCGACCTCTATTGGTTTCTCCCTGCCCTACTCCCTCTATTTAGTTATTAAACCTTGAGGCCTAGTGTGTAATTTACTCCCACTTCCCTAGCGGGCTTTTGGGGCATCCTGGGTTGCTTTTATAGCGTGAATCTGCCTATTGTGCCGCTATAATCACCATATGGAGGCGTCTCAGGATAATGTGCTCGGGGTTCCTTCGGGACAAGCCCGGCTGTGTGTAGCTTGTGGGGTGTCCCCTATTGGTGCTGACAATGTGCGGGTTTGTGTACCTTGTGCCCAGCAGGTGCTTGCGCTGCAGCCTGGTTTACCAGTAGCTGGGCCTGCACCTCGTATGGCTTCACCTAATCCCCCAAGCTTAAATCTGACTCCCATTGAGTTGCATACAAGTGGGGATTCTCAGCCTGATGTGTCTTCTAGACTGGCTAGTGTTAAGAAGTTGCTTGCTAATACCCTAGCGCGTAAGGCCTCTGCTAAAAAGCGGCACTTAATGCCTGATGTCACTCTTTTCCCTATGGAAGCTGATGAGTTTTTGGAACTGTCTGGCTATACCCCTTTGGAAGAAGGGGAGTTATTCTCTGACTCTGAGTCATCTGATGAGAGGCCCAGGGGTCATGATGATTCTGCTTCTGACCCCTGGGCCCCAGCTGATACTGATAAGCCGTTGGCTCAGATTTTTGAGGTTTTGTCTATCTCTCCCCCGGTTGCGGCCCCCAGGCAACAGGGGGAATTGTTTCATACTGCTAAGCCACGTTTAGAATTTCCTGAGCAAGCCCATTTTAATAATCTTGTGCTCAGGGCATGGGAGCGTCCCAGCAGGCTTCCCGGTGTACCTAAGAGTTGGGATAAGAGGTATCCCTTTCCTGCTGATGTGGTGAAGTGTTGGTCATCCCCTTCTGAGGTGGATGCCCCGGTCCTAGGGTTACCTAACACCTCTGTCATGCACTCCCCTGACTCTACTATGCTTCGGGATGCTGAGGACCGGCCCATTTATCAGACGGCGTCCCATGCCTTTGCATGTGTGGGGACAGCGCTGGGCCCGGTCTGTGCCTCTGCCATTATGGCTGTGGCTATTAGGACCCTGCTTAGAAGTATCCTTGATGGTGCCCCTGATGATGTGTCTGGTGAGGAGTTTAATGCACTCTCTCGTTGTGAGGTTTTTGTGTCTTATGTCCTCTCTGCCTTGGATGATACCATTAGAATGTGTGGCAGTGCCCTTGTGGTGGCTATACGCCGCTCGGTTTGGCTGCGCCAGTGGGCTGCTGACAACGCTGCCAAGAAAGCTCTCAGTGGTTTTCCCTTCAAAGGACTATGCCTGTTTGGGGACCGCCTGGATCGGTTTGCTAAGGGAGGCAGGTTACCCCACGCAGACGGCAGTCTCAGCCCTTTCGGGGTTAGGGCTCCTTTTCTTCCCCCTACCGTGGTGCCAGACAGGGGAGGGGGGGTCTCCCTTACCGGGGCCCGATGAGATTTCTGGGGTAGGGGCAGAGGACTTGGTCGCCCTGGCTCCTCCTGGGGCTCCAAGCTTAAGTCTTCTCCCAAGCCCCCTCAGGCATGCACTTTGCTTCAGCACTTTGCTCACGTCTGGAGGCTTCATGCCTCAGACCGGTGGATTCATCACATCCCGGATTTCTCAGGACCCTGTGTCAGCTCAGGCTCTAGTGCTGGCGGTGCAAAGCCTGTTGGAGCTGGGGGTCATCTGTCAGGTCCCTTTACGAGAAAGGGGCAAGGGCTTCTATTCCAACCTTTTCACCGTGCCCAAAAGAGATGGGTCAGTCAGGCCCATTCTGGACTTGAAGATCCTCAACAAATTTGTCAGGTGCATGAGCTTTCTCATGGAAACTCTGCGCTCTGCCATCAGTTCCCTGCGTCCAGGGGACTTCATGACATCTGGGGACATCAAGGATGCTTATCTTCATATTCCTGTGTTTCCAGGTCATCAAAGGTTCCTCAGGTTCGCTCTGGAGGGTCAGCACTACCAATTTGTGGCAGTGCCCTTTGGTCTCACCTTAGCTCCCAGAGTGTTCACCAAGGTGCTGGCAGGAGTTATGTCTGTGCTCTGCTCAGGGCATCCACGTGCTGCCCTACCTGGAGGACATTCTCATCACTTCCCAGTCCCTATATCAGGCAGAGTTGGATACTCAGCTGGTAGTGTCCACTCTGGAGTCATTTGGCTGGGTGATCAACCATCCCAAGTCTTATCTGTCCCCCTCCTTGGTGACTCCCTTCCTGGGAATGAATCTGGATACAGTTCAGGCAAGGATTTTTCTTCCTCAGCAGAAGGTGGACAGTATGATTGCGCAGTTTCAGTTCCTGCTATCTTGTCCTCATCCCTCCATCCCTCCTGCCTGATGGTGGCATGCTTCGAGGCGGTCCCTTATGCTCAGTTCCACATGAGGCCTCTGCAACTCCACCTCTTGTCAGTATGGGACAAGGTTCCTGCGTTCCTGGACCAGGTCTTTGTGCTTCCCCCCCTAGTCAGGCGGTCCCTCTCGTGGTGGCTGGACTCCAGGAACCTGTTGGGGGGCAGATCCTTTCTGGCCCCCTCCTGGGAGACGGTCACCACGGATGCCAGTCTGACAGGTTGGGGGGGTTTCTGGAAGCCCCTGCAGTTTCAAGGGCGGTGGGGCCCTCAGGAGGCCCACACACCCATCAACATTCTGGAACTGCGGGCAATCAGGTTGGTTCTGACTCAGTTGACTCATCACCTTCGGGGCCTGCCTGTTCAGGTACGCTCGGACAACCAGACAGCAGTTGCCTACACCAATCATCGGGGAGGGACCCGGAGCAAGAGGGCCCTCCAGGAAGTGTCTCTGATCCTGGCCTGGGCGGAGGAAAATGTTCCCTGCATATCAGCTGTGTACATCCTGGGGGTGGAGAATCTGCAGGCAGACTCTCTGAGCAGGGGGACCCTCTCGCCTGGGAGAATGGAGAATGGTCCCTCTGCAACAGGGTATTTCAATCTCTGTCACCGTTGGGGCCAACCAGATGTGGATCTGTTTGCTTCCTGTCACAATCACAAGCTCCCGGCCTTTGTCTCCCTGTCCCAGGATCCTCTGGCCTTGGCCACAGATGCTCTAGCAATGTCTTGGCATGACTTTCAGCTCCTGTATGTCTTTCCTCCATTCCCCCTGTTGGGCAGGGTTCTGTGCAAGATAGCTCAGGAGGGGGTGCCAGCAATACTGGTGGCCCACAGGTGACCAAGAAGAGTGTCGTTCGCAGACGTGGTGCAGCTGGCAGTAGATCAGTACGCTCTGCCCAGGGTGCCAGACCTGCTCACTCGGGGTCACTTACGCCATCCCAATTTGCAAACTCTGGCTGCTGAAACCTCCATCTTGATGGAGAAGGGGCTGTCTGCCTCTGTTGTTGATACCATGATAAAGGCTAGGAAGAAGTCTTCTTCTTCCATTTTCCATTTACTATAGGGTACATTGACTGGTGTGAGTCTAAGCCTCTTTCCTGTCGTGTGTTCTCTATTCCCATGATCCTTGAGTTCCTGCAGCATGGGTTGGAGATGGGGCTCCAACTCAGTACTCTGAAGGGTCATGTTTCTGCCCTGGCTGTTTTCTTCCAGAAGTCCTTTGCCCAGCATTCTCTGATCAGGACCTTTTTCCAGGGGGTTACTCATGTGCGTTCCCCACGTAAGCCTATGTTGCCTGTTTGGGATTTGAACTTGGTCTTGTCTGCCTTGCAGGGTGCTCCCTTTGAACCTGTGCAGGAGGCTGCCATTCTTACTCTCAAGGTTGTCTTTTTGGTGGCTATCACCTCTGTTAGGCATGTTTCTTTGAGAGACACCAGGACAAGGTGGTGTTTCGCTTCAAGCCAGATTTTCTGCCTAAGGTAGTATATGCCTTTCATTTGAATCAGGACATTGTTCTTCCTTCCTTGTGCCCTAATCCTAGTAATCCTAAGGAGAGGGTCTTGCATTCTTTGGATGTGGTTCAGTGTCTGAAGTACTATCTGGTGGCTACTGCACCTTTCAGGAAAACTGATGCCCTTTTTGTGGTCCCTTCTGGCCCTAGGAAGGGTTTGGCACCTGCCAAGTCTACTATCAGCAAATGGATCCGTCAGATTCAGGCCTATTCTGCTAAGGGGAAGAATCCTCCCTTCCACCTTACTGCTCCACTTGTGCTATTGGTGCCTCTTGGGCTTTTCAGCACCAGACTTCTGTTGAACAAGTTTGCAAGGCCGCTACTTGGTCTTCTGTTCATACTTTTTCAAAGTTTTACAAGGTTGATGTTAGGGCCTCAGCTGATGCTTCTTTTGGCCGCAAGGTTCTTCAGGTGGCAGTGATCTGACCTGTCTGTTGTTACCTTTGGGGATCCCACCCTACTTTATGGACACTGCTATTGGATGTCCCATGTGTTATGAATCTTATCTGGAGCAGGATGTACTGTATACTAAGAATAATACAATTCTGTGATTACTCACCTGTAGAATTTATATTATGAGTATACAGTACGTCCTGCTCCACCCCACCCTTGGTTTTGCATTATCTTGGATCCCCTGTATGGTGATTGTTATCATTGTTATAGTTACCAGTTTGGTTCTGTTTAATTCTCCCGGCTTCACGTTAACTGCTTTTCAATGCTGGGGATTTTGTGGGAGGTCCCTGGTATTTGAGGGTCCGGGAGGAGCCAATTTCGATGTCTCTGCAGTCCAGCGCCATCTGGCGGAGTAATACCCATGTGTTATGAATCTTATCTGGAACAGGACGTACTGTATACTCATAATATCAATTCTACAGGTGAGTAATCACAGAATTGTATTTTTGCCTGGAATATACCTTTAATAGAGAGCAGTGTTTTGAAAGCTGTAGCTTTGTCTGCTCAGGTCAATAAAACATAAGTTTTCTTTCACTTTGTCATCTGGAAATGCTGCCTGTCTGGAAAGATTGAAAAGACCATGTGCTGTAAGCTATTTAGAATGATGCTTAGGAAGGAGAGCCATATCCTGAACTTACTGGATATGCATTATTATATGGATTGGACGTATTAGTAAATTTATTTAGTGAACTTTTTTTTCTCCTTTCTCTCTACAGAGGCAAAGGCTGCAAAGGAAGCTGGTATGAATGTGGCTGTAGTGTTGAGACCTGGTAATGCGCTGCTGACGGATGAGGAGAAAGCCAGCTACTCCCTTATAACTTCATTTGACCAGATTGCTTTCCCTTCTTTATAAATATCTCTGTCATCTATATATGTACAGTTTTTTTCATTTAAAATAAACTGAAAAGGAATATCGGAATGCCTTGTTTTCTATCAACTGCAGTATTGGAAGTCAAACTGTCTGTCATTTTACAGTCCTCACTTTTTTATCTATTCTTCCTTTCCACATTCCCTCCTTTTCTTTTACCTTTCATAAATATCTTATCTTTCTCTTGTGATCATTATTTTGTTTCACATGCTCTTTATCTTCTTTACAGATTCCTCTCTTTTTAATTTTCCACCTCAATTTTCTATTTACTTTTTCTATATTTCCTCACCACTCTTTTCTGTGGTATATCCATCTCGCTTGGTCTCCCAGTCATTCTATCGCCTTTCCTTTTTTTTTTATGTGTCTCTACCTGTAAAATGTCCTACATATTTTACCTCTATCTTGTTCATACTTTACATCTCTCTTCCATTATTCCTTTATCATTCTTCCATTTTCC
This sequence comes from Gastrophryne carolinensis, assembly GCA_027917425.1. Taxonomy (NCBI): domain Eukaryota; kingdom Metazoa; phylum Chordata; class Amphibia; order Anura; family Microhylidae; genus Gastrophryne; species Gastrophryne carolinensis. The sequence continues at coordinate 251,568,261 of CM051234.1, read as the reverse complement.
CTACATCTGTCTCTATCATTGCCTGAGTGTCAATGTATGTTGGGGGGCACCATTCTTTAATCTTGCAGCAGGTGACATTTAACCCTAAGCTTGGCCCCATTAACATTGTAAATTAATTGATGATGGCCGTTGCTGATTTATAGATTTTAAAATGCAGGGCACATGTGGCACATGGGACAAACTATTCAGTTCAGTCTATGAACAAATCTCTTTTATACCTACCGTGCCCTAAATTTTCTAGAGAAACGAATAACGAATGAGATGTCTTGGTGCTGTGGATGGAACAGAGCTGCCACTATGTGGTCAAAAATGATATTGTAGGCACAGAAAATGTCAGACATGACAGGGTTTTCTTTAGAATAACTGGCCTGTAGCCAGAGCCTCCTATAGGTGGAACGGGTATCAGAAAAGTGTACCGTATTCAACCGTATTAACTATGTAACTGTTCAATAAAACTTTAGAGCAAAGGTTGGCATTGTGTGTGGAGACAGATCTCTTGCAGAGAAAACATTCAGTCTTACCCCTTTATGTTATTGCTGTTTAACTCTTACTTGTTTGTCTGTGAAGATCTGTTTGCAGGCATAAGTTATGCGAAGTTGGTTAATGCTGAAGCAAACTGGTTTCTTCTGAACCTGCAGTCTGTGGACTATCCAATTTAGTTCAAAATGCAGTGCTGGAGAAAAGAGACATGGATGTTCTCAAAAGAATCAATATTCCACTCTTAATTATTCAAGGGTATCATTATACTTTAGGCCCTAGTGCAGGAATGCACAACCTGCGAATGCATGTGGCCTGCATGTGCCGCACTGCCATCTGTTGCTTCTGCTGCTTCTACTTCTGCCCACCTCAGCTTCGCTAACCTTTGCCAACCCATTTCCATCTCACCTTGGCCAACATCCCCTTTTCCCACCTTACGCCTTTCACCTTTTCCCAGCACACCTCAGTCTACCTCTAATTTTTTTCACCCCACACCGTCTCCTCCTTCCCAACTTACCCCTGTCCCCACCTCTTCCCACCATACCTCAGCACATTTCCATTTCTTCCTTCCTCACCCCTGCCCCCTTCTTTCTACTTTACTTTTCCCTGCACCTTTCTACCTCACCTCAGCCCACCTACCCCCTGCTCATCTCAACTCTATTCCCTTCACACATCAGCCCACCTTAAATCTTCCCACCTCATCCCTGCCTTTTTTCCACTACACCTCTTCCTGCCTAGGCCTGGCCTCTGCCCACAAAACCTTTTGTCCCTGCCCAGTTATTCCAAGTATGTCTCACACCCTGCTTTGGAAGTATTCATTACACGTGGGTTATGTCCAGTAGAGGGCGAACTTCTGCAGAGATGACTAGAAAAAAGAAGCCCCTCCCAGTCCATAAATACCTGGGACCTCCCACACATTCCCCAGTCTTAGTCTCTGCAGACGGCGAGCAAGTCAGAAGATGGCTGTCTCTTCCTTGCAGGTAAGCCGGGTGTACACCCGGCCAATTTCTGTCCCCATTTCTGCCCGGACCTTTTTAAATTTAGTCCCTATGCCTCCCAGCCTTGGCCGTAGGTCTGGGCGAGTGGTGTACTAACTGGGAGCCATGCTCCTCCGTGAGACCCCCTCCAAGGGGTAGGCGGATGCCAGGTTCGGGATCCTGGTGTGGGATGCCCTGTCCGTTTTATTCCCTGCGCTGCATTAGGTAGCTGGGAACCCCCCCTCCCATTGCTCCCTGTTCCTGGATTATAGGGGGGGAAGGAGGGTAGCCTGTCCCTCCCTTTTGTGACCTTATTGTCCTTGCTTTCACTGGCTGGCCCTGCCAGCCTATGTATTTGGAGTGAGTGTGTGTGTGACGGTGTTTAGCGCACTTAGTCTTCTGTGGCCAGGCCGCGGCTGTTAGGGGTGGCGTGCTGTTTCCCGGGCCGGCTCCGCAGCTTTGCTGGGAGCGCGGCCATTCCTTCTTCACGTTTAGTCAGGAGAGGGGGCGGGGCTGGGCACGCTGGCTGCGGCCCGCCCCCCTGCCTTGGCGCTCTTTGCGGTTCTCAGCCATTGGCTGGGAACCGCTGGCTCTGTCCTTCTCGGGAAGGGGCGGGGCCACGCTCGGCGCACGATCCACGCTGGCCCGCCTTTCTTTGAATGAATGCTGCTGTATCTTCACTCTGCTGCTGTATGGACGCCTTCCCTCCGGTTATCGGTGAGTGCCCTGGGGGGTTGGTGTGTCTAGATTCCATTGCTATTGACTGTCTTGTTTCTGAGCTCATGGAAGGAATTTTTGATAGTGCCTTGTTTATGTTATCACATGCACTTTATATATATATATATATATATATATATATATATATATATATATATATTATATATTTCTTGAATGAATGCTGCTGTATATAGCGCTGGGGTGTTTTTCTTATGGTGCCATTATATTTTCTGGGGGAATACCTTGCCTGATAAACTGGGGGTTCTCCCGGTCCTTAAGTCCCTCGCTCAAATTGGGTTTTTTTCCTTGTCATTTACAAATCCTCCCACTAACGGATGTGAAGGGGCATCCCGGGTAGCTTAATAGCGTAATTCCCACTGGTCATTGCGACTACCACAAAAAATCACCATATGGAGGCTTCCCAGGATACCGGGCTCGGGCTCCCTTCGGGGCGACCCCGGCAGTGTGTGGTTTGTGGGGTATCCCTTGCGGGGGATAATGTCATCGTTTGCATAGCGGGCAATTACGCGTCAGCCCGGGTCCCAGGCGTCTGGGTCAGTGCCGCCGGCCTCATCACCTACACCCCACGCCTGCATTTGACCCCAAGTGATGTTGTCATTGGCGGGGAGTCGCAATCTGATGTCTGTGCTAGATTGGCCAACATTGAGAAATGTTGATTGCTAGCTCTGCGGCCACAGAGGCCCCAGCTAAGAGAAGGCATTTGGCACAGGCTGCGCCGGGTTTTGATTATTAGGAATATGACCCCTTTGAATGGTCTGATTACTCCCCACTGGAAGAAGGGGAATTGTTTTCAGAATCTGGTTCTGATGATCAGCAGTTCCTGGATGCTGATGCTGGGCAGGAGCGTGGGGATATTGTGGATACCCCCGGACTTCTGGCCCATATTTTTTGAGGTGCTTGCTAAGTCCCTGCTTGTGGAGGCCCCTCCGCAGAAGGGGGAATTTTTTGGGGCCGCTAAGCCTTGCCCGGAGTTCCCTGATCAGAAACATTTTGACAAATTGATTCTTCAGGAATGGGAAAGGCCCAGCCGGCTTCCTGGTGTCTCTCGGGTGGGATAGGAAGTATTCCTTTCCGGTGGACACGATGAAGCGCTGGTCGTCACCCCCAGAAGTCTACACACCAATTCTGGGGTTGTCCAACTCATTGGTCGTGCACTCGCCAGTCTCCACCACGTTGAAGGATGGTGAGGACCGTCGTCTTGATCAAATGGCGTTACACACCTTTGCCTGTGTGGGTTCGTCCCTGCGTCCTGTTTGTGCTTCTGCTCTCATGGCCGTGGCTTCCAGATCTGTTATTAGGGGCCTGTTGGATGGTCCCCATCTTAACCCTGCAAGTTATGAATTGCCAGCTCTTACGCGGTGTAATTTGTTCATGGCCTTCGTCTTATCAGCCTTGGACGATACTATAGGCATGTGTAGTAGAACCTAGGCTTTGCTTTTGGCTATACGCCGATACGTTTAGTTGCGCCAATGGGTGGCTGATATGGCGGCTAAGAAGGCGCTTACAGGGCTACCCTTCTTGGGTAGGCGACTGTTTGGAGATAATTTGGACTCGGTGGCGAAAGGAGAAAAGTTGCCACAGCGCAAGAGGCAGCGTCGGTCCTTTCGGGGGGCAGGTGATTCCTGGGGTAGGGGCAGAGGACGTGCCCGCCCCGGAACTGCCTGGGGTACCAAACCCAAGGCTGCTGCCGAATCCTCTCAGCAATGAGTGGGCACCCGGGGGGACGGCTAAGGCTCTTCGCCCAGGTCTGGACCCGGGAGATCACAGACTACTGGATCCTGGAAGGGGTTTCTTCCGGGTACAAGCTGGAGTTCGAGTACCGGCCTCCTCTCAGAATTCTCAAGTCATGGGTTCCTTCGGACCCCCAGGCCGCGCAGGGGCTGTTATTGGCAATACAAAACCTTCTGGACATGGGGGTCATTTGCCCGGTGCCCTCCTCAGAGAGAGGCCGGGGCTATTACTCCAACCTTTTTACAGTACCCAAAAAGGATGGCTCCATAAGACCCATTCTGGATCTCAAGAGGTTCCTCTGAACCAGGAAACCAGGACTCTGCGCTCGGCCATCAACTCTATTCGTCCAGGGGACTTCATGATGTCCATAGACATCAAGGACGCTTACCTTCATGTGCCGATCTTTCCAGGAGACACCAGGTTGCTGATGACTACGCTGGAGAGGTTCGGCTGGGTGATCAACTACCCCAAGTTTTCTCTCTCCCCGTCACGGGAGATTTCCTTTCTGGGCATGAATCTGGATACCATTCAGACCAGGGTGTTCCTACCTCAGCCAAAGGTGCAGATGGTTCAAGATCTGTTTCGTCTTCTTCTGTCCCACCCTCGCCCGTCCATCCGGCAAGGGATGAGGCTGGTGGGGTCGATGGTGGCCTCCTTCGATGCAGTTCCTTTTGCTCAGTTTCACATGAGGCCCCTTCAACTCCATCTGTTATCGGCTTGGGACAGATGTCTTCTGTCCTTGGTTCAGTCCCGATGTCTCCCTTGGTCCAGCAGTCTCTTTGGTGGTGGCCGGAACCGGGAAATCTTCTGAGGGGCAGATCCTTCTGGCCCCTTGTTGGGAGACGGTCAACCCGGATGCCAGCCATCGGGCTGGGGGTGTTCTGGAAGACACATCAGTTCCAGGGGCTGTGGGGTCCTCAGGAGGTGCACATCCCCATCAACGTCTTGGAGCTGAGGGCTATTCGGTTGGTGCTGTCGCACTTTATGCCTCATCTCCAAGGATTTCCGGTTCAGGTTCGATCAGACAATCGGACTGCGGCCCCTTACATCAATCACCTTGGAGGGACTCGCAGTTCCAAGCCGGCTGCACGGCCCAGCGGTTAGAACATGAGTTTATGGAGCTTTATTCCCCGGCGGTGCTGGTTCAAATCCTACTCTGTCAAAATATATATATATATATATATATATATATATATATATATATATATTTTATGCGGTGTACCTTCCAGGGGTGGAGAACCTGGAAGCGGACGCTCTGAGCGGGGGGTCCTCTCGCCGAGGGGTATGGTCCCTCGACAACAGGGTTTTTCTATCCATTTGTCACAAGTGGGGGTTCCCGGCGGTGGATCTCTTTGCCTCCCGTCACAATCACAAGCTCCCTGCCTTGTGTCTCTGTTACAGGATCCCCTGGCTCTGGCAGTGGATGCCATGTCCCTGGCCTGGCGGGATCTGGGTCTCCTGTATCTGTTTCCCCCCTTCTCCATGGTAGGCAGGGTGGAGCGCAAGCTGGTTCAAGAGGGTGTGCCAGCAATTCTGGTGGCTCCAAGGTGGCCAAGACAGGTGGGGTTCGTGGACGTTGTGCGGCTGGCGGTCCGATCAGTACAGGTTGCCCCTTTTTTCCGGATCTGGTCGCTCAAGGTCAGCTATGTTACCCCCAATTTACGAATGCTGGCTTTGACTGCGTGGCTGCTGAGTCTTCCATCTTTAAAGAAAAAGGTTTGTCTGATGCTGTGTTCCAGGCGCTTGTTAGGGCTAGGAAGAAGTCTTCCTCTAACATCTACCACAGGACCTGGCAGTCCTATATTGCTTTGTGTGAGGCTAGGGCCTTGCCTTGTAGGGTGTTTTTCGATTCCCAGAATTTTTGGAGTTTTCTCCAACAAGGTTTGGACCTGGGATTTCAGCTTAGTACTCTGAAAGGGCAGGTCTCCGCCCTGGCGGTTTTCTTCAAAGGTCTTTTGCTCTTCATCCTTTGGTTAAGACTTTTTTCCAGGGGGTCACTCATGTGCGGCCCCCTCGCAAGCCCTTGTTGCCAGTTTGGGACTTGAATTTGGTTTGTCGGCCCTCCAGGGGCCTCCTTTTGATGTTGCATCTTCTATTCTCACACAAAAAGTTGCCTTTTTGGTGGCTATTACCTCCGTTCAACGTGTTTCTGAGTTGGCGGCTCTGTCTATTCAGGCCCCTTACTTTGAAAGACACCAGGACGAGGTGGTCTTCTGGATTAAGCCAGACTTCCTACCTAAGGTGTTTTCTGCCTTCCATCTCATTCAGGATGTGGTTCTCCCTTCCTTTTGTCCTAAGCCTAGCAATGACAAGGAGAGGGCCCTGCACTCCTTGGATTTGGTGGCTACTTCTCCTTTCCGTAGGACCGACGCCTTGTTTGTGGTGCCCTCTGGGCCCAAGAAGGGTTTGGCGCCCGTCGAGTCTACCATTAGTAAATGGATTCGTCAGGCCTTTGTTAGGGCCTATACTTGCAAGGGGAGGGATCCCCCTTTCCAGATCACTGCTCATTCTACTCGCGCTGTTGGGGCTTCCTGGGCTTTTCAGCACCAGGCCTCTGTTGATCAAGTTTGTAAGGTTGCTACTTGGTCTTCTGTTCATACCTTTTTCCAAGTTTTATACGGTTGATGTGCGGGCCTCAGCGGATGCTGTTTTTGGCCGCAAAGTTCTGCAAGCTGCAGTGGTTTAATTGTGCATTATTGCCTTTTGGGATCCCCACACTTTTTGGACACTGATATTGGATGTCCCACGTGTAATGAATACTTCCGAAGCAGGGTGTGAGACATACTTGGAATAATACCATTTTGTGATTACTCACCTGTAAAATGGGTATTACAAGTATGTCTCACACCTGCTTCGTCCCACCCTGAGTTGTATCTTGGATCCTCTATTTGGTGGACTTTTTATTGGTAAACTTACTTATGGACTGGGAGGGGCTTTTTTTTTCTAGTCATCTCTGTAGAAGTTCGCCCTCCACTGGACATAACCCATGTGTAATGAATACTTCCGAAGCAGGGTGTGAGACATACTTGTAATACCCATTTTACAGGTGAGTAATCACAAAATGGTATTATTCCTAGTATGTCACACACCCCGCTTCCAACATCCATGACACTTGGGATACCGGCCTGTAGAGGGCGATCTTGCAGAGATGACATGGAAAAAAGGAGCCCCTCCTGGTCCATAAGTACCTGGGACCTCCCACCAATCCCCAGTCTTTTCGTCTCTGCAGATCGGCGAAGCAAGTCAGAAGATGACTCTCTCCTCCTTGCAGGTAGCCGGGGTAACTCCTGGCCCTTCTCTATTTCTGCTTGGACCTCATTTATTACTGTTATGCTTACGATATGCCTCCCAGCCTTGGCTGAAGGGCTCGGGCAAGGGTAGATACACCCCTGGGTGTATATGGGAGCTTCTCCCCCGTGAGACCTCAAATAAGGGGTAAGCGGTATCCGGGTTGGTGTCCCCCGGCATGGGATGCCCTGTCCCTATAAAACTCCCTGTGCCTTAGGGTTCTTCCTTGTGCCTTCCCCCTTTGCTCTCCTGGGCCCTACAGAGGTGATAAGGAGGGGGGGGTCTTTATTGGAAGGAAGTGTTGTTGTCCTATGCACTTTTGAAAATATAAGTGAAGAGAATAAAGTAGAGAGGATAAGATCTGGTAGATTTAACTTTTGTCTCTGGCCTACCTGTGGTTCTTTCCTGGTGAGGGATTTAAATTTCCATCTCTTTTTTGCAGCGTGCGTACCTGGATGTGTTCTATTGCGTCCTGGCAGTCGTTTCTTTTTGGCCCGCCCTCCGTCGTTCTATTGCGTCCTGGCAGTTCTGCGTGGTGGGCGGGGCTTCTCAACGGCGCCGCATATGGATGGCATTTTCTCTCTGCGTACACGCGGTTTTGCCTGCTGGTGCGCTGGTCCCAGTCGCCTGGTCCGGTCACCTGTCGCTGGTGCTGTGAGTACCCTTTAGCCCTGCTAAAGGGATGTTTTTGTTGGTCTCTTTACTCTTTATGTGCATAAGGTTGATTATTGTATCTTCTTCTAGGTGGAAACTCTTCATTAGGGGTTTCTCCTGGTCCTTTAGTAAATCCTCCCACTTGGGATTATTTAGGGGCATCCCGGGTAGCTTTTTGCGTAAATCCCACATACTTGGCGACTATAAATAATTAAGTATTCTTAATAAACACCATATGGAGGCATCTCAGGAGTTCTGCGTGGTGGGCGGGGCTTCTCAACGGCGCCGCATATGGATGGCATTTTCTCTCTGCGTACACGCGGTTTTGCCTGCTGGTGCGCTGGTGCGCTGGTCCCGGTCGCCTGGTCCGGTCACCTGTCCTGTCGCTGGTGCTGTGAGTACCCTTTAGCCCTGCTAAAGGGATGTTTTTGTTGGTCTCTTTACTCTTTATGTGCATAAGGTTGATTATTGTATCTTCTTCTAGGTGGAAGCTCTTCATTAGGGGTTTCTCCTGGTCCTTTAGTAAATCCTCCCACTTGGGATTATTTAGGGGCATCCCGGGTAGCTTTTTGCATAAATCCCACATACTTGGCGACTATAAATAATTAAGTATTCTTAATAAACACCATATGGAGGCATCTCAGGATACTGGGCTTTCAGTGCCCTCGGGACAGACTCGGCAGTGTTTACGTTGTGGGGCATTCCTTTGTGGGGGATAATGCATTTTTTTTTGTGCATCTTGTGCTCATTTGGTTATAATGCAGCAGTCAGGGGCCCAAGCCTCAGGGTCGTGGCTCCTGCCTCTTCCCCCACACCACCTTGTCTTGTCCATACCCCCAGTGATAGTGTCATGGGTGGAGAGTCGCTTTCTGATGTATGTGCCAGATTGGCTCACATTGAAAAATGAATGTCTAGCTCGGTGGCCAAGAAGGCCTCAGCTAAGAAAAAACATTTAACTCCTGCTGCTTCGACTAGTGAGTTTGATAGTTGCGAGCGCCTTGCTTGGTCGGACCTTTCTCCATTGGAGGAAGGGGAATTTTTTGAGGGAACTGATATTTCTGATGCTCAGCAATTTGTGGGTATTGACGCTGAACTAGGAGAAGGGGAAGTTTTTGACACCCCTAAAGCTCTTGCTCAATTGTATGAGGAATTAGCAATCGCTCCTCCTGAAGCAGTCCCTCCTCAGAAAGGGGAGTTCTTTGGAGCCTCCAAGCCTCGTTTAGAATTTCCTAATGAAAAGCATTTTGAGGACATCATTCTTAAGGAATGGGAGAAGCCTGGGCGGCTTCCTGGCTTTCCTTTAGGCTGGGATAAGAAATATCCCTTTCAAGCAGACACTGTTAAGCGTTGGTCATCCCCCCCTGAAGTGGATGCTTCTGTGCTCAGTTTGTCCAATTCCTCTATTTTACATTCCCCGGAATCTACTACTCTTAAGGATGGGGAAGACAAACGTATTGATCAAATGGCTTGTCACGCCTTTGCTAGCGTTGGCTCGGCCTTGCGGCCTGTGGGTGCTTCGGCACTTATGGCAGTTGCTATTAGGTCTGTTGTTAGAGACCTATTGAATACCTCAGGGCTTGACCCAGCCTCTGATGAGTTTGTCGCTCTCAAGCGTTGTGAATTGTTTGTGTCTTTTGTACGTTCTGCTTTGGATGATTCCTTGGCCATGTGCAGCAGAACTTCTGCCTTGCTAGTTGCTATTCGGCGGTCTATATGGTTGCGCCAGTGGGCGGCTGATACTGTGGCTAAGAAGTCACTTACCGCACTTTCCTTTGGGGGATTGTGCCTTTTTGGTGAAAAGTTGGATTCTGTCATTAAAGGAGGCAAATTGCCTCATAGTAAGAGGCAGCGTCGTTCCTTTCGGGGATTAGCCTCCTTTAACCCTTCCTTTCGTGGTTCCAGATCTGGTAGAGGCTCGGCCTTTTCAGCCCCAAGGGGGACTGCATGGAACAGAGGTAGAGGACGTGGGCGTCCAGGTCAGAGTTGGGGGTCCAAGTCTAAGTCTCCTTCCAAGCCTGCCCAGCAATGAGGAGGCGCCCCCACTCTTACGGGTGGGGGGACGGCTGCGGTTTTTCTTCCAGGCTTGGGTCAAGGAGGTATCAGACAGATGGATTCTGAAAGTTGTGTCCTACGGTTACAAGGTGGAATTCGAGTTCAGGCCTCCTCCCAGATCTTTCAGGTCCTGGATGCCCGCGGATCCGTTGATCGCGCAAGGGCTCCAGGCGGCGGTGGCAAACGTCTTAAACATGGATGTCATCCATCTGGTGCCTCCAGCGGAAAAGGGTCTGGGCTTTTATTCCAGTCTTTTTACGGTACCCAAAAAGGAAGGCTCTGTTCGGCCTATTCTAGATCTAAGACGACTCAATCTATTTATCTGTTTCAGAAAGTTCCGCATGGAATCATTGCGTTCAACGTTCAACGCTCTCCGCCAGGGAGACTTTATGACGTCTATAGACCTCATAAATGATGCTTATCTGCACATTCCCATCAGTTCCGCTCACCAGAGATTTCTCAGGTTCACAGTAGAAGACCAGCATTTTCAGTTTGTGGCCCTTCCATTTGGTCTTACTTCGTCCCCAAGAGTGTTTACCAAGGTGTTGGCAGGAGTAATGGCTATTCTCAGGGTCCAAGGCATTCGCATTGTGCCATTCCTGGACGACCTTCTCATCACAGCCCCGTCTTTCAATCAGGCAGAATTGGACACCAGAATGGTGGTGGCAACACTAGAGAGATTCGGTTGGATGATAAACCATGCCAAATCTTCTCTTTGCCCCATCAGGGAGATTCCCTTTCTGGGTCTGATACTGGATACCCTTCAGGCCAGGATATTTATTCCTCAGTCCAAGGTTGTTCTGATTCAGGATTTAATTCGTCTGTTCCTGTCCAATCCTCGTCAGCCTATCCACCTGGGGATGAGGCTAGTGGGGCTGATGGTGGCCACATTCGAAGCGGTCCCGTTTGCACAGTTTCACATGAGGTCTCTTCAGCTCTTTCTCTTGGCAAGGTGGGACAAGCGACCGCTTTGAATTGGGTTTGTCTGTTGTCTCCCCGTGTTCTGCAGTCCCATCACTGGTGGCTGACTTCGAGCAATCTCAGAAGCGGCAAGTCATTTCTGACCCCCTGTTGGGAATTGGTCACCACAGATGCCAGCCTCATGGGTTGGGGGGGCATCTGGAGGGAACATCGGTTCCAGGGTTTGTGGGGGCCGCAGGAGGCTCACTCTCCAATCAATTTATTGGAGCTTCGGGCCATTCGTTTAGTCCTACTTCGATTAACTCATTTCTTGCGGGGTCTGCCGGTTCAGATTCGGTCAGACAACCGAACAGCGGTTGCATATATCAATCACCAAGGAGGGACCCGCAGTTGGGGTGCTCTCCGGGAAGTGTCTCTGATCCTCCATTGGGCAGAGAACAATGTTCCCTGCATATCGGCAGTTTACATTCCGGGGATAGAGAATGTGGAAGCAGACTCCCTGAGCAGAGCATGCGCTCGGCAGGGAGAGTGGTCTCTCAATCCCAGGGTCTTTCAGTTTCTTTGTCACAAGTGGGGGACTCCACGGTTGGACCTGTTTGCTTCTCGTCACAACCACAAACTTCCAGTGTTTGTGTCTCTATCCCAGGATCCTCTGGCAGTGGCAGCGGATGCCATGTCTCTGGCCTGGAAGGATCTGGGGTTCCTGTATCTGTTTCCCCCATTCTCCATGATAAGCAGGGTGGTGCGCAAGCTACTTCTGGAAGGGGCGCCAGCAATCCTGGTGGCTCCAAGATGGCCAAGACATCTGTGGTTCGCAGACATCACAAGGCTGGCAGAGGATCAGTTGCATCTGCCTCTTCTTCCAGATCTCATCACCCAGGGTCAACTCTGTTACCCCAATTTACCAACGCTGGCTTTGACGGCGTGGCTGCTGAAATCTCCATCTTAAAAGAGGAAGGTCTTTCTGACGCGGTCTTTCAGACTCTTGTTAGAGCTAGGAAGAAGTCTTCCTCTGTTGTTTACTACAGGACTTGGAGGTCCTATATTGATTGGTGTGAGTCTAGGGTCTTGCCCTGTAGGATATTTTCTATCCCTAGGATTTTGGAGTTTTTGCAACATGGTCTGGATTTGGGTTTCCAGATTAGTACTTTGAAGGGGCAGGTTTCTGCTTTGGCTATTTTCTTTCAAATATCTTTTGCTCTTCATCCTTTGGTTAAGACCTTTTTCCAGGGGATCACGCATGTGCGGCCTCCTAGAAAGCCCTTGCTTCCAGTTTGGGATCTTAACTTGGTGCTTTCTGCCATGCAGGCTGTTCCTTTTGAGCCATTGCAGGATGTTCCTCTTCATATTCTTACTCAGAAGGTTGCTTTTTTGGTTGCTATTACCTCTGTCTGTCGGGTTTCTGAATTGGCGGCCCTGTCAATCCAGGCCCCTTATTTTAAAAGGCATCAGGATAAGGTGGTTTTCCGTTTTAAACCGGATTTCCTTCCTAAGGTGGTGTCTGCTTTCCACCTTAATCAGGATATAGTTCTTCCTTCACTTTGCCCTAATCCTAGTAATAACAAGGAAAGGGTTTTGCATTCTTTGTATGTGGTTCGTTGTGTTAAGTATTATTTGGTGACTACTTCTGCTTTCCGTAAGACGGATGCTTTTTTGTTGTGCCCTCTGGGCCTAGGAAGGGTTTTGCACCCGCCAAGTCTTGCATTAGTAAATGGATACGTCAGGCCATTGTTGGGGCCTATTCTGCAAAGGGGAAGGTTCCCCCTTTTCAGGTTACTGCTCATTCTACTCGTGCTGTTGGGGCTTCTTGGGCTTTTCAGCACCAGGCTTCTGTTGAGCAGGTTTGTAAGGCTGCTACTTGGTCTTCGGTACATACTTTTCCTACGTTTTACAAGGTTGATGTGCGGGACTCAGCGGATGCTGCTTTTGGCCGCAGAGTTCTGCAAGCTGCAGTAATTTATGCCTTATTTTTCTTCTTGGGTCCCCACCCATTATTGACCCTGCTTTTGGATGTCCCAAGTGTCATGGATGTTGGAAGCGGGGTGTGTGACATACTAGGAATAATACCATTTTGTGAGTACTCACCTGTAAAATGGGTATTACGAGTATGTCACACACCCCGCTTCCCCCGCCCTTTTTTGTTCTGGGGTCCTTTATATGGTGTTTCTTATATTATATAATTTGCTCTTTCTGGTTTCTCACTGCTTTTTTAAAAGACTGGGGATTGGTGGGAGGTCCCAGGTACTTATGGACCAGGAGGGGCTCCTTTTTTCCATGTCATCTCTGCAAGATCGCCCTCTACAGGCCGGTATCCCAAGTGTCATGAATGTTGGAAGCGGGGTGTGTGACATACTCTTAATACCCATTTTACAGGTGAGTACTCACAAAATGGTATTTTTCCCAACCTACCTCTACTCTCCTCACCCCAGCCCATCTCACTTCTTCCTATTTATTCCCACCTGATCTCTGCTCTCCTCTACCCATCTCATCTCTGCCTAGCTCTTCTCACCTTTGCATATATATAAAAGCATAATGCATTAAAACATTTTTTGAAAGATTAGGTGCTTAAACTGGACCTTCAGCATGATTTAATGAAAAGGAAAAGCCAAAGCCCTTAAAAAAACTATTCCCCAGCATCTAAACTTAATATATTTAAAGTTTTTAGTCACTTACTTATTATTATTTCCCCCACTGGGCTGCAACTTTGTTCAGGACTCGGGTGCATGTATGCGGGCGCCGCCATCTTGACTCAAAAGCATCACGCATACTGAGGAAAGGAGGGCGGGATAAAGTACAGGGGGCGGGTTATAGCTGTGCTGTGCACAGAAAGAGCAGAGCTGGGGTCAGGTAAAGGACAGCAATCCCAGAATGCAGTCAAAAGACACTTCCTGTTTGCAGGCTGCCTGATGCTTCTTGAGCCACCATCTTGGATTTTTTAAGGCTCATAACATGCAGCAGATGCAGGTAGCAATCTGTATGTACAGGGTGTGGGAAACATGATATGCTCTTATTCAGGCTTTAAGGTACTGACCTTATCTATTTTTTTTTTTTTTTGTTAGCAAATGTGTTTTATATGGAAGCAGTTTCCACTACCTGCACTCTGTTGTAATTGGCAACATACACCAAATCTGTACACCAAGAAGACAAAGGTTAGCCCTGTACACACAGAACACTGCTGTTATGGCCACTGCAGAAAAAAAACTGCTCAAAATCGTATCTTACCCTTTAAAAGGGCAGTCCAGCAAGACTGCCCATTTTGAAAGTACCCCCCAACATGCCACCCTTCCCTAGCACTAAAACAGAGTGGGGGGGTTAAATAAAAAACAAACACCTATTTCACCTGTAATCCAGCATGCCGACATCTTTGCTCAGCTGTATGCTGCTGCCGGAGCGGAAGCTCCCTGAGCCGTGTGCAAGGCCACCTAGCCATTAAAGTGAATGGGGAGGAGCTTCCTCTTCGGTGGCATCATGCAGCTTAGTAAAGATGGTGGCACCCGGCGCTGTGACCAAAGCCGCTGGATTATGGGTTTATTTTTTATTTGCTTTCAAAACAGCCAACCCTATACCTTTAGGCACTGGGCTCACTTTAGAACCCCCGTGTCACAAGAAGGAGGGGGTGCAGGTAATCGCACAAGTTTTTGCTAGTCAGCGTCTACCTATTCAGGTCCACTGCAAGGTGGTTACTGAGTTCTTTAAAGTACCTTGCAGGATCTTCAGTGGTCTTCTTAAAGTGGACCAAAACCCACAGTCAACATCTGATTTCCTCCCCTTGGGGTATCCCGAATCAAGATGCCCCCTCCCCCGAGTCCCTTAAAAAAACTACCCTCTCCCCGATCCAACAGTGCATGGGCGAGCCTCAGCTGTACGTTTAGCAGGGCCCATGCCAAGCATTTGTGAATGGCCAGCGTGGGCACGCACCCTGTTAGAGGTTAGTGGGGATGCAGCCGCTAGTGCACTCGGCCCTTAGCAGAGTCATAGCCGATTTTGACGAGCAAACTGATTGGAAGAGAGCTCGCTCGTACATGCGTTGTAGGACCAGGGAAAGTTTTATTGGGCAACCTGTGGGGGTTGATTTGGGGCTGATCCCAGATCAGGGATGTCCTGGGGCCAACGACCAAAACCTGGGATTTAGGACACGCTGGTGTTTGTTGAATAGGGGAATGTATTCTTGCTTACAGCCAGTAAAAGAGCTGGGACCCAGAGAAGGAGGCTTTGGCACCCCCGCCTATTTGACTAAATATTTAATTTGAGGGGTATTTTCTGAGGTATTCCCCCTCCATACCCTGCCTCTCTAATGAAGTCAAAGTCACATGGGGAAGATTTAAGAGAGGCTCCGCCTCCTAGTAATGGGTTGGGCACACATGTTTTTCCCTGATTTTTTGGGGGGGGGGGGGGGTTGAGAAAATTTAATATTAAATGCTCTAAAGCTTTCCAACCCGTCACACCAAACATAGGGGCTGGTAACCCGGGGCTTAAGGGTCAAATCGCCAGCCCCCATGCTGAGGGGCCTGTTCTACACCCCCCCCCCTGCATATTAGAGGTGCAAGTAATATGGGGGGGGCTTTAAGCAACCCACCTGCTGGGATGTTGGGCAGGTGGATTGCTGCACTCCTGCCCTTTGAACTGGCCCATTGGATAAAAGTAATTAGGTGTTTCTAATGCAGAAGTCACCATCAACTCCCTTCAGCCCCCTACCAAGCAGAAAACTGTGTACTAGATCATTGGTTAGCAGTCACAATGCCTGTGGTGTATCCTAGATGACTTCTGCTCCTAGTAACAACCAGCCAGCTTGGTGATGGGGATTATCATTTCCCCTCTAAAGGGGGATCCAAGTTCAATTATTTTGTCCAGCGGGCAGGTAAGACACAGCTTTGTTTCCAACAGTAACCATGTCAGCTACTGTGTTAAAGCAGTCTAGTCTAGTATGAACCCCACCCTGGTGCGGAGGCAGCGTATGAATTGGACAATGTACAGTATGTAAATTCTTCCCTTAGCTTTGAAGAATAATGAGGGCCTCCCCTGACACTAATGCAGAACTGTACCTGGTCCCAGCGCTTTCCATCTGTGTTCTAGCCATGGCCGCACTATTTTGGTCACAGCAGCCAGAGCAGCATCTCCCACTTGAATGGGGGCCAGAATCTCCTGTGTGGCAATATTGGACGGCTTGGCAAAATATTCTTTATGTCCTGCAAATTGTATGCCACTTTTGACAGCTGGCGCAGGAACTATGGTCGAGGTCATTAAGTGACCTTTGTAGCATAATCTACACAGTCAAGACCCAACATCTGTAAGCAGCATACATGTCATGAAGGAAGTCAAGGTAGTGAGAGGCTTGGTTGGCCGATAAGATGTCTGCACACACAGCCGTTGTTGGGTAAAACGCACAATTTATCAGCGTTTTTTGTCTTTGGGGCCAATGGGGGAGTTCATCCTAAACTGCTGAGCTGTTTGCTTGCTGCTTTGAGTAAATAAATGGTACCATTATAAATAAGCAATGTGGAAACCATAGGGTCACCATACGGGCGATTTATGGGCGTGCGCCAACGAATTTGCGCACATTTTTAGCGCCAAGTCATGTTTGGGCTTCTGCCTGCTTCATGATGGACAAAGTGGGGTGCGCCTATTTTTGGGTGGCAATTTGCACACATGTTCCGACCAAATCGCAAACATGCGCCTCAAAAATTCAGCAAGTGCAAATTTGTCGCCCCAAACTGATATGTTTACAGGGCAGAAAAGTGTGCGCAAATGTGACAATTTGAAGAGTTCCTCCATCAAATAGGTGGACGAAAATGCCAACTCAAATGAGTAACATATCTATTTCATTCCAAAAACACATGCCAGCAGCATCCAACATGTTTTTTAACAATAAATGTGTCCGCCACAAGAAAAATGTTACAAAAAGTTGTCAAATATCACAAAAAATAAGGTAAAACACCAAATGTGGATTTTGTGTCCCAAAGTTTAGCAAAAAAAAACAACTAAAAATAATTATGCAAACCAAACAGGGGAGGGAGGGTTAAAGAGAACATCTGGGGCAAAACATTGGGCAAAAAAACGCTAAGGGTTAACTTGAATCATAGTCCCCCCCCCCCAAAAAAAATGGAAAACATAAGTTCTCCAGAGAATACACTCCGAAATGGGGAATAGGGCTTCTCAGAAAACACAGAAGTTGGAGAGATCAAATCGCTATGGAGAACAAGCTTCAAGACAACAGGATTCCAGACGGAAGGCGTCAGAAGAGGAATTTTGCACCTGCCCCTGGCTCATGAAATTTGGTGTGCTTCGCATGTGCACCATGCGCCTAGGCACATGTGGAATAGTTTGCCCAGCGCTTGCGTGCGATTTGCCCTCTTTTTGCAAACAGAAACCGGAAAAAAAAATGTGCTAACGATGGAGCCCCTTGATGAGTTCTGTGAAGAGTATGAGCGTCTGCAGCAGCTGTTAACCATTTACCTTCCAGAGCTTAGGCATACCTGTATCACCTGGATATCAATCAGATGACCCATGTCCCAGCCTTTGCTGAGCTGCGCCCTAAATTTCTCGATGGCATGATTGTCCTTGCGGAATGAAATACTTCACTTTTCCAGACAACGTGGCAGCCTGGAACGCGGTGAGGTTGGGATTTTTTAACATTGCAAATATGCCAGGTGTCATGGGCGCCATCGGCTGCATTCACGTGGCCCTTGTTCCCCCAGCTGCTCAGGAGTATATGTTTCAGTAAATTTAGGGCCACTATTGTTGCACCTTCTTGCCCCCTCACCTGTCTTTATACTACGCTTGACTCAACTCCCCTAAAGCAGCTTCCTTGTACCATTTGTAATTTATAATTTTTTTGCAATTAATTACTTGGTGCCACTCCGTTAACAATCGTATTGTTTTTCTTTAATTCAGAAACCGCAAGATGGGCCACTCTCTTAATGTCCAATGCATTGTGGGACCAGATCTTTGTTTTTTCAAAGTTTTGGCTGGCTTCCCAGGCTTGCCCCACAATGCATTTTTCTTGAGTTCGAGTTAATATACCTCATGTGGCTAGATAAACCCTGCTCTCTGTAGCTAATCAAACCCCTTGTCCATGCATAGTTCCTTCTGTATTCTCAGTGTGCCACACACCCCGCTTCCCCTTTAATTCTTACGATCGGTTACTCCACCGCCAGGTGGCGACGTTGCAGAGAGAAGTCTTGAAAACGAGCCCCCTTCCGGCCTATATATACCTGGAACCTCCCACTTAACACCAGTGTTTTCTCTCTGCATGAGGCGACAAGACAGAAGAAAGAAGTCTCCTGCTTGCAGGTAGCCGGGGTCTTACCCCGGCACCCCTTTGGGTCTATTTCTGCCCAGTTTTGATTGTTTGTTTACCTAGATGGTTAATGGAAGTCTCCCAGCCTAGGCTGCTCACTGGGCAACGGTAGATGGCACTATAGGTGCCTAGGAGCTTATCTCATCCGCTCGACCCCACACGTGGGGCAATGCGGCTATCTGGCATGGTGATCCGGATTTGGGATGCCCCTGTCCCGTAGGTTCCCCTTTGGCCATTTCTCTCCTGTTACGGTCCCTTCTCCCTTCACTATGGGGGGGGGGGGGTGTTTTTTGGAGGGTTCTTATACTGTGTGCATGTGTGTTTTAACGTTAGTGCTGTTTAAAGAGTGCTGGCAGTCTCGGGATCAGCGCCCCGGGTAGCGCTCATGCGGCCTGGACTGCTAGGGCTGTGATATGTGTGGCATGTTTCCCCCCCCCCCCCCACTGACTCCGAGGGCGTCAGGGCGCCCTCTCTGCATGCGGCACCGCCATTTGGCGGGCCGCACTGTTCGAATTGGAGGGGGTGGGGCCTTGGCCCGCTTTCGATGACGCGATGGCGGGGGCGTGGCTTGAGTTTGTTGTCTTGCAGCTCGGCCCCGCCGCATTACCTCCTTCTAATCAAGGAGTCAGGTGCGGGGGACTCGACTGCAGGTTGCTGTCTGGCTGGCTGCTGCTGCTGCTCTTCATACAGGTAAACGGTCCCCACCTCGTGTGTGGGGCCATCCTTTTTACTTTCAGTTGGCTTCAGCATGTTTATAAAAAGTGTATGTTGGCTGGCTTCAGTTTAACTCTTTAGCCACTCTGGGGCTTTGCTATTGTTATTTATTATGCCTTTTTCTGTATTGAATGACTATGCTGCATGCTGCCTTTTCTTCTGGGGGTCTGACTGTTGTCTCTTTTCCCCCCACAGATCCTGGGATCCCCTCACTGCAGTGGCTCTCCCGGTTCTGTTATACCTGGCTAATTTAAAAAAAAAAAAAAAAAAAAATTTAATCCTCCCTTTCCCGGGACATTAATTATAAAGGGGCAGCCCGGGTGGCTTAGTGCGTAAAACCCTGGGTTGTTGCGAATACCATAAATTCACCATATGGAGGCTTCCGACAATACCGGAAATGGCTCTTCGGGGCCATCCAGGCTGTGTGGGGGCTGTGGGGTTCCGCTCCCAGGCGATGATGTCATATTATGCATTCCATGTGCAAAGCAGAACATTGCGCGCCAGTCTGTCGCTCCGGCTTCTGGCTCCTGGCAACTTCCATCATCTCCTACCCCCCCTCCCTTATTCCGGTCCCCATGTGACATTGTCAAGGGTGGGGATTCGCAAGCCGAGGTGTGTGCACGATTGGCCAACCTCGAGAAAATAATTTCCGCCAAAGTAGCTCAGAAGGCTACAGCGAAGCGGAAACACCTTTCTCCAGCAGCACCTGCTTCGGAGGATGAGACATGTGAAATAGTGGATTGGTCCGATTGTCCCTCTGTTGAGGAGGGGGAACTCCTTGAGGAGTCGGATGAGCCTGCAGATCAGCTAGGGATTGACGCTGCTGGCGATCAGGCTACAGGGGGTGTCCTTTGACACCCCTTCCATTCTGGCTCAAATGTTTGAAATTTTGAATTTGGATCCGCCTGAGGCAGTCGCCCTGCCAAAGGGTGAGTTATTTGATGTTCCCCAGCCGCGTTTAGTTTTTCCCAGGCAACAACACTTTGTGAGGGTTGTCCTTAAGGAATGGGAACAACCTACGCGACTGGCTGGAATTCCTCCTAGTTGGGATAAACGCTATCCCTTTCCGGAGGATTTGGTGAAGCTTTGGTCAGTTCCCCCTGACGTAGATACCCCTGTGTTAGGGCTGTCTAGCACGGCTGTGGTACAATCTTCTGAGACCACTGCCATTAAGGATAGTGAGGATCGTCGGATTGATCAATTTGCTCGCCATGGTTTTATCAGTGCCGGAACGACACTGCGGCCAGTGTGTGCTTCGGTGCTTCTTCTGTTGGCAGTTAGGTCCATGATTAGGGATCTGTACGCAGGTCTTGATCCCGCTTGTGATGAGTTTTGTACTCTTAAACGATGTGAGTCGTTTATTTCCTTTGTCTTGACCGCTCAGGACGATGCTCTGGCAATGAGTAGCAGGACAGCGGCTCTACTGGTGGCAATTCGTCAGTCAGTGTGGCTGCGCCAGTGGACGGCGGACTTTGTCTCTAAAAAGGTGCTTACAGCGATCCCTTTTTTGGGTTTGCGCCTGTTTGGTGATAAGATAGATTCAGTGGCAAAAGGTGGTAAATTACCTCAACGCAAGAGGCCTCGTCGCCCCTTTCGGGGTGCGAGTGCCTTTAATCCTTCCTTTCGGGGAGTCAGAGCGGGTAGGGGGGCTTCCTTTCCCGCTACCAGAGGTACAGGTTGGACCCGGGGGAGGGGCCATGGCCGTCCCGGTCAGTCCTGGGGCGCTAAGCCCAAACCTGCTGGTAAGCCCACTCAGCAATGAGGGGCTGCCCTCACCCGTGCGGGTGGGGGGACGATTTTCCCTGGTCTGGGACCAGGAGGTTCCGGACAGATGGATCCAGGAGGTGGTGTCGTCTGGTTACAAACTGGAGTTCGAATCTCGCCCTCCTTCACGGTTCTTTCGGTCTCGGGTGCCCACCGATCCTTTGGCCGCACAGGGGCTCCTGGCATCGGTAAGGAATCTTTTGGAAATGGCGGTCATCCGGCCGGTGCCGCGCTTAGAGGTAGGCCTCGGTTTCTACTCCAATCTTTTCGCAGTCCCCAAAAAGGACGGGTCGGTTCGGCCCGTCCTGGACCTGAAATTGCTCAACAGGTTCATCCGTTTCCGGAAGTTTTGCATGGAAACTTTGCGTTCGGCCATCGGTTTTCTTCGGCAGGGGGACTTCATGACGTCCATAGACATCAAGGATGCTTATCTTCATGTTCCCATATGCCGAGCTCATCAGCGTTTTCTTCGGTTCGTGATGAATGACCAGCATTTTCAATTCGTGGCACTTCCGTTTGGCCTGACCTCGGCTCCAAGGGTGTTCACCAAGGTGCTGGCAGGGGTGATGGCCATCTTCAGATCTCGGGGCATTCATGTCGTACCTTATTTGGACGACCTTCTCATCATGGCTCCGTCCCTCAATCAATCAGAGACAGACACCAGGATGGTGGTCTCCACGCTGGAAAGCTTCGGTTGGGTGATCAACTTTCCCAAGTCCTCCCTCGCTCCGGCCAGGGTGGTGTCCTTTCTGGAAATGCAGTTGGACTCTTGTCAACACAGGGTGTTTCTCCCTCAGTCCAAAATTTATCTGATTCAGGAGTTGGCTCGGGTCCTTCTTTCCAATCCTCGGCCGTCCATCCATCTGGGGATGAGGCTGGTAGGTTTGATGGTTGCCTCGTTCGAGGCAGTTCCTTTCGCTCAATTTCACACGAGGACACTGCAGCTTCATCTGTTGGCATCCTGGGACCGGCGACCACGGTCGTTGGATCGGCCCTTCCAGTTGTCCTCCCGGGTCCGGCAGTCCCTACAGTGGTGGTTGGTCTTGACCAATCTCTCAAGGGGCAGGTCTTTCCTGACTCCTCTTTGGGAAATTGTCACCACGGACGCCAGTCTTTCGGGATGGGGGGGATTCTGGAAGGATCTTCAGTTCCAGGGGCAGTGGGGACCTCAAGAGGCCCACTTACCCATCAATATTCTGGAACTGAGAGCCATCCGTCTGGTTCTGGCTCTTCTGACTCAACATGTTCTGGGCCTCCCTGTCCAGGTCCGTTCAGACAATCGAACAGCGGTTGCTTACATCAATCATCAGGGAGGGACTCACAGTCTGGGTACTCTCAGAGAGGTATCCCTGATCCTGACCTGGGCGGAGACCCATGTTCCTTGTCTCTCGGCGGTTTACATCCCAGGGGTGGAGAACCAGGAAGCGGACCTGTTGAGCAGGGGCTCTTCCTGTCTGGGAGAATGGGCTCTCCATCCTCAGGTTTTTCGGTCACTGTGTCTCCAATGGGGGACACCGGAGGTGGACCTGTTTGCCTCTCGTCACAATTGCAGGCTCCCGAACTTCGTGTCGCTCTCCCAGGATCCTCTGGCTCTGGCAGTGGACGCCATGTCCCTGAGCTGGGGGGATCTGGGGTTTCTGTACCTGTTTCCCCCGATACCCATGCTGGGCAGGGTGGTACGGAAGCTGGCTCTGGAAAAGGTGTCCGCCATTCTCGTGGGCCCCAAGGTGGCCAAGGCGAGTATGGTTCGCAGACATCGTTCGGCTGGCAGTGGACCAGCTCGTTCTGCCTCTTCGGCCCGATCTGCTCACTCAGGGTCGGCTGTGTTACCCCGATTTACCAACGCTGGGTTTGACGGCATGGCTGCTGAAACCTCCATCTTGAAGGAGGAGGGTCTTTCTGACTCGGTAGTTAAGACTCTGATCAGTGCCCGGAAGAGGTCTTCTTCTATCATCTACTATAGAACTTGGAAAGCCTATATCGCTTGGTGTGAGATTAGATCTTTGCCTTGTAGGGTCATTTCGGTTTCCAGGATTCTGGATTTTTTGCAATCAGGGCTGGACTCTGGTCTTCAGCTGAGTACTTTGAAGGGGCAAGTTTCTGCCTTATCTATCTTTTTTCAGAAGCGTTTTGCGCTTCATCCTTTAGTTAAAACTTTTTTTCCAGGGGGTTACGCATGTGCGGCCTCCCAGGAAACCTTTACTCCCTGTTTGGGACTTGAATTTGGTTCTTTCCGCTCTTCAGGCTCCTCCCTTTGAGCCTTTGCAAGATATTGCTTTGTCTACCCTGACTCAGAAGATTGTCTTCTTGGTAGCTATCACTTCGGTTCGGCGTGTCTCGGAGTTGGCGGCCTTGTCTATTCAGGCGCCCTACTTTGAGAGGCATCAGGATAAAGTGGTCTTTCGGTTCAAACCGGACTTTCTTCCTAAGGTTGTTTCTGCTTTTCATTTGAATCAGGATATTGTTCTTCCCTCCTTGTGTCCTAAGCCTAAGAATGACAAGGAGAGGGTTTTGCATTGTTTGGATGTAGTACGCTGTGTTAAGTACTATTTGATTATTACTTCTCCTTTTCGTAAAACTGATGCCTTTTTTTTTTGTGCCCTGTGGGCCTAGGAAGGGTTTGGCGCCGGCCAAATCTTCCATTAGCAAATGGATACGTCAGGCCATTATTGCGGCCTATTCTGCTAAGGGGAAAGTTGCCCCTTTTCGTATCACTGCTCATTCTACTTGCGCCGTTGGAGCGTCTTGGGCTTTTCAGCACCAAGCTTCTGTTGAACAAGTTTGTAAGGCCGCTACTTGGTCTTCTGTTCATACTTTTTCTAAGTTTTACAAGGTTGATGTGTGGGCCTCAGCGGATGCTGTGTTTGGCTGCAAAGTTCTGCAGACCGCAGTCATTTAAGTTATGCTTCACTTTGCCTTTGGATACCCATCCCTTGTGGACACTGCTTTTGGATGTCCCGATCGTAAGAATTAAAGGGGAAGCGGGGTGTGTGGCACACTGAGAATAATACCATTTTGTGAGTACTCACCTGAAAAATGGATATTGTCAGTGTGCCACACACCCCGCTTCACCTGCCCTTTTCGGTATCCCGGTTCCTTTATATGGTGAAGCTTTTTCTTTATTTTGAGGTTACCATTGGATTTCCTGGTACCTTGTCTTTCTGCTTTTTAAATCACTGGTGTTAAGTGGGAGGTAGAGAATCATTAATTGTTGGGTCCTTGAATGTGCCCACACAGTCCCAAAAAGCTTAAAGTAATGTTGGCTCAGCCGACTCCACCACCCTGCCCCTTGCCCTTGGTTCATTATGGACACACAATTACTTCATCCGTGTCTGTGCTCCCCTCACTGGACGGGTGCATTCTGTGTGGTCATGGCCTTGACCGTGGGTCTGGGGCAGCCACAGCAGACGGGGCAGCTGGTGGCGCAGGGGTTGCCTCTTAAGTAGTGATAGCTGCTGGCTGGTCTTTTGTGGCAAAGCCAAGAGAAAAGCAATTTCAAGGTCAAGCATAACTTGTATGGATTCCTTCGGATACTCCACCAGGGTTACACCCCGGGCCCCATCTATGTGGGGCCCAATCCACTTTGCTGCAAATTCTATGGTCCGCCTTAGATCAAAACATTCGCTCAAAACATTTATGTGTTACTTGGTCCACCATTTGTGTCCCAGGCCAGCTCTCCCATATTGGGCGTGCCTGTGGGCAGTCTGTGTTTTGTTTGGGTTCCTACCCTACCCCCCGTGCCAATCTTCATATTGCAGCCAACTCTTGCCACTGGTGGGCACATGTTGGCGGTCCTCGACCCCCCTGGTAGGTGTTGGGATGCAGCAACCCGCTCCTCTGCAAATGTAAACTGAAAAGTTTTGGGAAGCCCTGCCCCAGTTTGCAACCTACAAAAAATACCATTTTGTGAAATACTCACCTGTAAAATGGTTATTTCGAGTATGTCACACCCCCCACTTCCCGATATCCATGACACTTGGGAACCCGGCCTATAGAAGGCAATCTTGCAGAGATGACATGGAAAAATGGACCAGGAGGGGCTCCTAAGTACTGGGTTCCTCCCACAATTCCTCAGTCTTTTTAAAAAGCAGTGAAGAACCAGAAAGAGAGCAAATTATATTCAATAATTGTAGAATTATTTGAAAATAATAATAATCACCATATAAAGGATCCCTAGAACAAAAAAGGGCGGGGGAAGTTGGGGGTGTGACATACTCGTAATAACCATTTTACAGGTGAGTATCTCACAAAATGGTATTATTCCTAGTATGTCACACCCCCCACTTCCCGATATCCATGACACTTGGGACATCCAATAGCAGTGTCTATAATGGGTTGGGATCCCCAAGGAATAATGCATAACTTAAATTACTGCAGCTTGCAGAATTTTGCGGCCAAAAGCAGCATCCGCTGAGGCCCGCACATCAACCTTGTAAAACTTATGCACAGAAGACCAAGCCGCAGCCTTGCAAACTTGTTCAACAGAAGCCTGGAGCTGAAAAGCCCAGGAAGCTCCAATAGCACAAGTAGAATGAGCGGTGACACGAAAAGGGGGAACCTTCCCCTTAGCCATATAGGCCCCAATGATGGCCTGACGTATCCACTTACTAAGGGAAGATTTGGCAGGAGCAAAACCCTTCTTGGGCCCAGAAGGCACAACAAAAAAGGCATCCGTCTTGCGGAAGGCCGAAGTAGTAACTTAATAATACTTAACACAACGAACTACATCCAAAAAATGTAAGACCCTTTCCTTGTCGTTACTAGGTTTAGGACACAAGGAAGGAAGAACTATATCCTGATTTAGGTGGAAAGCAGACACCACCTTAGGAAGGAAATCCGGTTTAAAACGGAAAACAACCTTATCTTGATGCCTCTCAAAATAAGGGGCTAGAATAGACAAAGCCGCCAGTTCAGAAACTCGGCGGAAGCATAGGCTTTCTGGGAGGCTGCACATGCGCGACTCCTTGGAAAAAGGTCTTAACCAAAGGATGAAGAGCAAACGACCTTCGGAAGAAAATAGCCAAGGCAGAGACTTGCCCTTTCAAAGTACTAATCTGGAATCCCATATCCAGACCTCGTTGCAGATATTCCAGAATTCTAGGAATAAAAATACTCAACAGGGCAAAGCCCTGGATTCACACCAATCAATATAGGACCTCCAAGTCCTGTAATAAATGACAGAGGAAGACTTCTTCCTAGCTCTAATAAGAGTCTGAATAACCGCATCAGAAAGACCTTCTTCTTTCAAGATGGAGACTTCAGCAGCCATGCCGTCAAAGCCAGCGTTTGTAAATTGGGGTAACAAAGTTGACCCTGAGTGATGAGATCTGGAAGAAGAGGCAGATGGAAACGATCCACTGCCAGCCTTACGACGTCTGCATACCACAGACGTCTTGGCCACCTTGGCGCCACCAGAATTGCTGGCGCCTTCTCCAGTGCTAACTTGCGCACCACCTTGCTGATCATGGAGAATGGTGGAAACAGATATAGGAACCCCAGATCCTTCCAGGCCAGAGACATGGCATCTGCTGCCACTGCCAGAGGATCCTGGGATAGAGACACAAAAGCTGACAGCTTGTGATTGTGAAGAGAAGCAAACAGGTCCAACCGTGGAGTCCCCCACTTGTGACAGAGGAACTGAAAGACCCTTGGATTGAGAGACCATTCTCCCTGGCGAGAACATCCCCTGCTCAGGGAATCTGCCTCCACATTCTCTATCCCCGGAATGTAAACTGCTGATATGCAGGGAACATTGATCTCTGCCCACTGAAGGATCAGAGACCCTTCCCGGAGGGTACCCCAACTGCGAGTCTCTCCCTGGTGATTGATGTATGCAACAGCTGTTCGGTTGTCTGACCGAATCTAAACTGGCAGACCCTGTAAGAAATGGGTCAGTCGAAGTAGAACAAGACGTATGGCCCGAAGCTCTAATACATAGATTGGAGAATGAGCCTCCTGAGGCCCCCACAATCCTTGGAACTGATGCTTCTTCCAGAAGCCCCCCCCAGCCTTCCAGGCTGGTATCCGTGGTAACCAGTTCCCAACGCGGAGTCAGAAATTACTTGCCCTTCTGGAGGTTGTGCGATATTAACCACCACTGAAGGGACTGCAAAACATGGGGAGACAATAGACAAGTCTGATTTAATGATAGGGGGCACCTGTCCCACTTTGCCAAGAGGAAGAGCTGAAGCGTCCTTATGTGAAACTGGGCAAACGGGACTGCCTTGAATGCAGCTACCATCAATCCCACTAGTCTCATCCCTAGACAGATAGACTGACGAGGGTTGGACAAGAATAGACTAATCAAGTCCTGAATCAGAACCATTCCAGAATCAGGCTCAGGAAGGGAATTTCCCTGGACGGACAGAGAGGATTTGGGGTAACTTATTACCCATCCGAACCTCTCTAGCGTAGAGACCACCATCCTGGTGTCCAACTCTGATTGTTCGAGGGAGGAGGCCGCGATAAGAAGATCGTCCAGAAAAGGCACAATGTGGATGCCCTGGACCCTGAATATAGCCATCACTCCTGCCAGCATCTTGGTAAAGACTTTTGGGGCCGAGGTAAGGCCGAATGGCAGGGCCACAAATTGATAATGCTGGTCTTCTATCGAGAACCTGAGAAATCTCTGGTGACCCGGAAAATAGGAATGTGCAAATAAGCATCCTTGATGTCATGAAGTCCCCCTGACGGAGAGCATCGATTGTTGATCGCAGAGACTCCATGCAGAATTTTCTGAAATGGATAAATTGATTGAGTCTCCTTAGGTCTAGGATAGGCCGAACAGAGCTGTCCCTTTTGGGTACTGTGAATAGGTAGGAGTAAAACCCCAAACCCCTTTCCGCTGGAGGCACTAGGCCGATAACAGCCATGTTTAACAGATTCGCTACTGCTGCCCACAGTCCCTGCGCAATTGCCGGATCTGACGGCATCCGGGACATGAAAAATCTGGGAGGAGGCCGGGACTCGAATTCCAGTTTGTAACCGGAAGAGACTACTTCCAGAACCCAATTGTCTGATACCTCCTGAACCCAGACCTGGAAGAAGAACCGCAGCCGTCCCCCCACCCATAAGAATGAGGGCGTTCCCTCATTGTTGAGCAGGCTTAGTGGCAGATTTGGTTTTGGACCCCCAATTCTGACTTGGACGGCCACGTTCCTTTCCTCTATTCCATGCATTCCCTCTAGGGGCTGAAAAGGCCGATCCTCTACCGGATCTAGACCCCCGAAAGGAAGGGTTAAAAGAGGCCATTCCACGAAAGGAACGAAGTTGTTTCTTACGCTGAGGTAATTTAACTCCTTTAGTGACAGAATCCAATTTTTCTCCAAAGAGGCGCAATCCCACAAAAGGAAGCGCTGTAAGCGATTTCTTGGCTACAATATCAGCTGCCCACTGCCGCAACCATACTGACCGCCGGATGGCGACTAACAAGGCAGAGGTTCTGCTGCACATGAGCAGAGTATCATCTAAGGCAGAAAGTACAAAAGATGCAAACATCTCACATCGCTTAAGAGCGGCGTACTCATCAGTGGCCGGATCAAGCCCTGAGTAATTCATTAGGTCTCTCACAACAGACCTAATAGCCACTGTCATGAGTGCCGAAGCACCAACAGGCAGCAAGGCCAAGCCCACAATGGAAAAAGCGCGGCACGCCATTCGATCAATACGCTTATCCTCTCCATCTTTAAGTGTAGTGGAATATTAATTAATTAAATATTAATGCATAGATGGCCATTGTGTGCTTGCGCACACATAGGAATTTGTCCTCCGCATTTAACACATCTGTACAGTGAGTGTACACATGCCCAGAGCGGTGGGCACAGGTGGTGATGACCAACACTTAACAGTATCAGCTGGGAAGGGATATTTCTTGTCCCAGCCCAAGGGAATGCCAGGAAGCCGCGCAGGCTTCTCCCATTCTTTAAGAATAATTTCATCAAAAATGCTTCTGATTTGGAAATTCTAAACAAAGTTTAGAGACTCCAAAGAATTCCCCTTTTTGAGGAGGGACTACTTCAGGAGGAGTGGTAACTGAGCAAGAGCCTTTGGGGTATCCACAACACTAGCTTCACCCTGCTCAACCACAGTACCAACAAATTGCTGTTCATCAGAAACATCTGATTCCTCATATAATTCTCCTTCTTCTAACTGAGAAGGATCAGACCAATAAAGCATTTCACAATTATCCGACTCACTTACCAGAACGGTAGTCAAATGTCTCCTTTTAGCTGAGGCCTTCTTGGCCACAGAGCTAGACATTCATTTTTCAAGATGAGCCAATCTGGCACATAAATCAGAATGCGACTCACCACCCATGACAATATCACTGGGGGTACGGACAAGACATGGCGGAGTAGGAGATAAGGCAGAAGCCACAGACGCCAAAGCCTGGGCCCCAGTTAGCTGCATAATAGTTAATCGAGCACAAGGGACGCAAAGAATTGCATTATCCCCAACAAGGGATGCCCCATATCCAAAACATTGCCGAGTCTGTGCAGAAGGAACTGCATGCCCGTTATTTTGAGATGCCTCCGTATGGTGTTTAGTATTATACTATAATTGATTATATTAGTCGCCAAGTTTTTATGGGATTTACGCAATTGCTACCCGGGATGCCCCTTTAAATAGTCCCAAGTGGGAGGATATTAACACAAATGGACCCCCAAATAAGGCTTTAAGGGCTAAAGACCAGAAGAAACCCCGTTTAAAATAAAGAGTTTCCACCTACAAAGAAAAAAACAAACAGTCACCAATGCACACAATACAATAAATGACAAAGCATGAAAACTCCCTTCAGCAAAGCTGAGGGTACTCACAGCACCAGGAATAAGCTCACACCATGAGGGAAGACCACAGGGAAACAGCAAGAGCCAGGCAGACAAACAGAGCACAGGTGCTCTGAGAATGAAATGATGCAGTGTGCCTAAGCCCCGCCCACCTCCAGAATCACATGACCAAGAATGGAGGGAAATTCAAATCTGAACACAGCCAGAACAAAGAGCTTTAAAAGGTAAGCAAAAAGAATGCTGCCTAGACAGAGATAGGAAAATCTAGATAAAACATTTCCTATTAAATAGTATAGTAAACATACATAATAATATATATGTAATAAAGATTTATTTTATATATATATATATTTTTTTATTTGTGTGCATGGTGACAAATAAGCCCAGATAACGCCCCCCCCCCCCCCCTCCTTTTTACCCAGCAGGGTAAAGGAGAACTAAAGGGGAGAGGATAGAAATGCACCCATAAGGCACAAGGGGATTATAAAGGGACAGGGGCATCCCATGCCGGGAACACCAACCCGGAAGCCGCCTACCCACATTTGGGTCTCACGGAGGAGTAATACTCCTGTATACACCAGAAGGTGTATGTATCTACCTTGCCTGAACCACACAGCCAGTGGAATGTGCCTGTGAAATAATTCCCTTTTTTTGTGGCATACTGGGCCACAAAATTATCTTTTGGTGTATATTACATAGTTGTTTTTGGGATCTTTTCATTTGGCACACCCTTACTCATTAACATATGGATTGATGGTGCTGAATTATTAATTGCACAACGTGCAGGTTTTTTTCTTCTCGCCAATCCTCGACCGTCCATCCGTCTGGGGATGAGGCTGGTGGGGTTGATGGTAGCCTCCTTCGAGGCAGTTCCCTTTGCTCAGTTTCACACTCGAACGCTTCAGATGCATCTGTTGGCGTCTTGGGACCGTTGTCCACGTTCATTGGACCAACCCTTCCAGTTGTCCTCCCGGGTCCGGCAGTCTCTTCGGTGGTGGTTGGTTTCGAACAATCTCTTGAAGGGCAAGTCCTTTCTGAATCCTCTATGGGAGACTGTCACCACGGACGCCAGCCTTTCGGGTTGGGGGGGATTCTGGAAGGATCTTCAGTTCCAGGGGCAGTGGGGTCCTCGAGAGGCTCACTTGCCCATCAATGTTCTGGAGCTGAGAGCTATCCGTCTGGTTCTTTCTCTTCTGACTCACCATGTCCGGGGCCTTCCGGTTCAGGTGCGTTCGGACAACAGGACGGTGGTTGCCTACATCAATCATCAGGGAGGGACTCGCAGTCTGGGAGCTCTCAGAGAGGTTTCCCTGATTCTGACCTGGGCGGAGGCTCATGTTCCTTGCCTGTCGGCAGTTTACATTCCGGGGGCGGAAAACACAGAAGCGGACCTTCTAAGCAGATGCTCCTCCCGTCTGGGGGAATGGTCTCTCCATCCTCAGGTTTTTCAGGCTCTGTGTCTTCGGTGGGGAACACCGGAGGTGGACCTGTTTGCCTCTTGTCACAATTACAAACTTCCGACTTTTGTATCAATGTCTCAGGATCCTCTGGCTCTGGCGGTGGATGCCATGTCTCTGAGCTGGGTGAAACTGGGGTTCCTGTATCTGTTCCCTCCGATTCCCTTGCTAAGAAGAGTGTTAAGAAAGTTGATTCTGGAAGAGGTCCCGCCATTCTCGTGGCTCCAAGGTGGCCAAGAAGAATGTGGTTCGCGGACGTCGTTCGGATGGCAGTGGATCAGTTCGAGCTTCCTCTGCGGCCGGATCTTCTCACTCAGGGTCGGCTGCGTTACCCCAATTTACCAACGCTGGCTTTGACGGCTTGGCTGCTGAAACCTCCATCTTAAAGGAGGAGGGTCTTTCTGATTCAGTTATTAAGACTCTTATCTGTGCTCGAAAGAGGTCTTCCTCTGCTATCTATTATAGAACCTGGCGTTCTTACATCGATTGGTGTGAGGCTAGATCTTTGCCCTGCAGAGTCTTTTCTGTTTCCAGAATTCTGCAGAGTCTTTTCTGTTTCCAGAATTCTGGATTTTCTTCAATCTGGACTGGATGCTGGTCTCCAGCTTAGTACCTTGAAGGGGCAGGTTTCTGCCTTGTCTATTTTCTTTCAGAAGGCTTTTGCGCTTCATCCGTTGGTCAAGACTTTTTTCCAGGGGGTTACGCATCTGCGGCCTCCTAGGAAGGCGTTGCTACCTGTTTGGGATCTGAATTTGGTTTTGTCTGCTCTTCTGAGTTGGCGGCCTTGTCCATTCAGGCGCCCTACCCTGAGAAACATCAAGATAAGGTGGTATTTCGGTTCAAATCGGATTTTCTTCCTAAGGTTGTTTCTGCATTCCTTCTGAATCAGGACATTGTTCTTCCCTCCTTGTGTCCGAAACCCAAGAATGACAAGGAGAAGGTTTTGCACTGTTTGGATGTTGTTCGCTGTGTTCATTTTTATTTGCATGCTACGTCTTCTTTCCGTAAGACTGATGCCTTTTTCGTTGTACCTTGTGGGCCTAGGAAGGGTTTGGCCCAGGCTAAATCTTCCATTAGTAAATGGATTCGTCAAGCCATTATAATAGCGCCTATACGGCTAAGAGAAAAGTTCCTCCCTTCCGTATCACTGCTCATTTTACTCGTGCTATTGGTGTGTCCTGGGCTTTTCAGCACCAGGCTTCTGTTGAACAAGTTTGTAAGGCGGCTACTTGGTCTTCGGTTCATACTTTTACAAAGTTTTACAAGGTTGATGTGCGAGCCTCAGCGGATGCTGTGTTTGGCCGCAAGGTTCTGCAAACTGCAGTGGTTTGAGTTATGCTTCATCTTCCTGCTGGATACCCACCCTTTAGGGACACTGCTTTTGGATGTCCCGAACGTTATTACTACAGGAAGCGGGGTGTGTGTGACACACAAAGAATAATACCATTTTGTGAATACTCACCAGTAAAATGGATATTATTGGTGTGTCACACACACCCCGCTTCACCCGCCCTTTTTAGTATCCTGGTTTTCTCTATTTGGTGAAGCTATAATTTTGTTGAGGGTTAATTTTTCTGGTACCTTGTCTTACTGCTTTTCAATTACACTGGGGATTAAGTGGGAGGTCCCAGGTATATATAGACTGGAAGGGGCCAGTTTCAAGATTTCTCTCTCTCTGCAATGACATCTGGAGATGGTTTACCCGAACGTTATTACTACAGGAAGCGGGGTGTGTGACACACCAATAATATCCATTTTACTGGTGAGTATTCACAAAATGGTATTTTTCAACTGTGCCATGCTGTCAGTTTAACCACACAACCATGCCTGTCATGCAATTTATGGCATTGATCTACTGCCCCTGTCAGCCATAGATATAAAATATTTATTGTCAACTGAGCTAAGGATGGCGTGCCAGTGCAACCGCTCTGCATACATATTTCACACCTTGCAGGGAAAATAACATTATTCCACTAGTACTAACTGCATGGTGAGACATTAGACTTGCAGACAAGTTTTCACAAAGAAGGACAGTCAGGCAGAATGGCTCCACACATAACAAAATGTGTTTTATTTTTTTCACAGTAAAAAAAAGAGAATATATGCATTTTTATATAAAAAATAAACCTTACTGGCCATTTGTAAAATAAATGGATGATTAGAACTTGAAATACCTTTGTAAATATGTTTATACAATATTGCCTTTTTCTTTCTATAGGACGTGTATTATCTACAATAAGCTTTGTTACATAAAATATTATAGAAAGAATTGTTATAAAGTGACACTTGGTTACAATTGTTGAAAGCAGATTTGTTGCTGTGGGTTAGAACTACTGTATTAATAAAGCAGATCTATGTACAAGTTACATGCAAACATGAGTATCAGGCGCTTTATGGTGATTAAATTGGAACTAAAGTCAAGTCAGCTAATACTACTTCCACATTCCCTTTTACTGCCAAGATGTGACCGGCAGCGACCAACTGGGCTTTGTGCACCCACTGTCCAGACGAACTTGAAACACAGCCATCCAAGGGAATGTGGTAGTATAAGTCAGTAAAGGTTGACCAGTCAAATTTTAAACTCTTTTGGCAGGCAGCTTACCTGATCCTGTGTCAGTCCCATGGGGTCTGGTCATTGATTGAAGGGGTTTTTGTTTCCTCCTCTTTGCGGCCTCCACCACCTCCCCCCTGATTCTGACCACAAATACAATCCTGAGCTTAGTGTCAAACTGAAACACCCTTTCTTAGCTAGTATGGAACACTCCACACTGTCCTTCAATCCCAGCTCAATCCAGTACAATATACACATTGTGCTTGTATAATAACTCCGACAATATAGCCTTGTTTTCAAAAAGAAAAACATGAGAACATTGCCATGTGTAGCCCACACAACATGGAACATGTTTGCGTTTGCCTGGATGATGACTTTGAATATTGGTTGACCTGACTTTAGTACTCTTTAAAGATAAAGTTACCTGCTATTGCCAGCACAACTGAATCATGTGATTCTTTGCTGATGTACCATGCAGCTTCTGCAGCAATGGCATGTTACATGTTACTTTAGTGTTACCGTTAGTGTTTTGACTATCTCCCCCCCCCCCCCCTTCAACCATACGACCGTCACTTTACCTCCTTCATCAAACAGTGAGGGTTGCAGAAGAAATCTACATTTCATGCTGAAGACCTGCAACTGCAGAAACATGATTTCTCCTCAGTGTGCAAGTTGCCCCACAAACACATACTTACAGTAGTAGTCCTTTATTTGGCATTAATGGACTCTGCTTTGGATTACCCTCAGACACCAATCTCTGCACTTGCACAGCTACTGTATACACTTATGCTGACCTAGACATTTTTACTACAGGATAATTTATAATAATTTATAATAACTTTTATTGTGGTATATCTGCACTATTAGAATATATTTCAATATACATGTATATATCAATCTTAAAGATATATCTTTTAAATAAGTAGCTGTATTTTCAAACTAAATCTTCACATATTGCCAATGAAATATGAGATGCAGTTATCTTTAATAAATGTTCCTATAATATGTTGTTGTAATAAAAAATTTTTAGCTAATGCTCATGGTGTCTGTTCTGGACAAGCTGGCAGGTGAAAAAAAAGGAAATCAGCCATATAGCTAGCTTGAATGAGATATGTTAAGATATTGAAGCTTAGCTAACGGATTGCTTTTTGTACAGTTTAAAAAAAGAAGCGAGGTCAGACTACATTGTTTCCTAACCCAGGACACAGTAGCATTTCTTTGGCTGCAACCAATTCACATACACTTTTGTAAACTATACAATATATAAGAATAGATTTTAGGCAAATACCACCTAGCGATGCTAGTGATGCTGAAAAATGCAGGACCAGACCCACCTTTAGATGTCAGTGTTTTTCAAGATTCTGAAGCTGAATGAGTAGACGGTGAAGATGAAAGCATTCAGTGTATTTTGATAAAATGTATATCTATACTGTTTTTGGACTTGGTCCAAGCTGCCATATTGGTTGAAATATCAACTTGTAACACTTTTACATTTATAGGTTGCATTAGTTACAGCACCCATCTTAGCAGAAAAGAAAAAAAAGAATATACCATTCACTTGTACTATGTAACCAATGAATCTGTAAACATTTTTCAAATAGATACTCTCTTTTAACATTTGTATGCTAAAAATAATAAGAAAACTGGCTTGCTTTCTAAGACCAGAAAATGACTGTTGTCTGTTCACATTTAGGTAAGTGGTTCTATGGAATCTTAATGGCTTTCATGGTTAAAGTGCTACTGCAGGCAAAGGTAACTGTTACACCATTGTATTTGGCTACATTTGGCATGGTCCTAAGCTGTTTTCCATTTTTAAATTGAAGAAGAAATGGCGGAGATTTTGAGGTTTATCAGCTCTCTGCACTGACAGAAATGTGATGAATCTGGAGAAGGAAGCAGAGGTAGGAGAAGAAGGGGCAGGGGCAGGATGAGGGAGGGACCAGCAATCCTGTCCCACTCTGCTGAGCCTATTTGGGGATGGGATGGAAAAGAATGTCATTGGCTGAACCTGTAAACCACAATATCTTGTCTGTTTCTGCTTCAATTTAGGACAGTGCCAAATGAACCAGACACAATGTTGTAACGATTACATTTGCCTTCAGTAATACTTCATCAGCTTTAACGTTCATGGGATGCATTCTTAGAAATCAATTCACAGTCTATAAATGAGCAATTCTACTCTCTAAACAAGGCTCCACCATGGTTACTAAAGACTGGGCAATGCTACTCTGTGCCCAGGGCTGAAGAGCAAACCAAGCTGCTTTGCTTTCCTAAGTCTCCAGGTCATATAAGGCTTTCCATCCTGTTGAGCGGATCACATGCGGCTCTAGGTCTGCATGGAGTTTGGATGGCAATGGATGGAGGTGCCCCTAGCTGATTTCAGCTGTGTGGTAGCTATATTATAGCCACGATGTTGTTTTTTTTTAATTAACACTTTCTGGTTTATAAAGGATTGTTCTATTACATACATCTGCATATACACAGTCGAGTCACATTATTATGCTGTGTGCCGCTCATGAATGAAGAGGTGGTTCCTGAGCTGGTTTGTTGGGTTTAAAAAGTGATTGAAACACTGTCTGTATACATATCCCTCGTTGCTGTCATAACCTGGCTTTCAGGCTAAGTGAGGCACTATTACAAAAGCTGTGCAGTTTGTAAACGGTTTGCATGCTGCTGTGTTGAAAGTGTATTGTGAGTGGACAAATGGCCCCATTGTGAATAACTGGCATGGAAATGGCAGATCACTAGAAAGTGCAGGGCTGCAGTGCTGTTTTATACATGGGTTTGCCCTGTCCCGCAGATGAACACAGGGCAGACTATAATTGTATACTTGGGGTCAGCATAGCCAACTTAAGTTCAGTCACATCCTTGCTGCATTACATTGTGGGGAATAGGAGTGCCATTGGTAGGCCACCCCTCACCACATTGTCTGCGTCAAACCTGATGGCATGTTAGCTGGGTGGAAGTTGCAATCTGGCTGCCAATATTTCTGAAGCAGCAATGTGATGGCTGCAGAACACCTGAGACATGGTCCTGTGGGGGAGCCTCTACCATCTTTAACCTAAGCAACAGCTAAGTACCTTAATCCATTTTCATACATGGTATTTCTGCATGCTTTGTACATATTTATTTATATTAGGCCCAGTAGTGAGTCAGATTGGGCTCGGGGTTAGGTCCGGTTTAGGTTCACTTGATCTGGTTCTGTGGTTCACTTGGATTTATTGGCTTATTATATAGCACAGAGTCTTTTAGATCACTGTATTTTTTGGAGCGTTTCCATTTTTTTATGGCACGGCTATTGAATATATAGCGCTAATAGTTTGTGGGTTATTTATGAATTATTATTAATTATTCTGTAATTATTGGCTAGAATCCTACTTAAAGTGGCACTATAACCATATGTTAACCACTTCCTCATTCACGTATGCATGGCAATCACGTGACCAGTGAGCAATCTGAATTTCCCAGTGGCCTTGCACATCAAACATGAAAGGTTTCCATTGGTCACCTGATTTGGTGCCATACACCATGAATAAGAAAGTGGTGACTGGACTATTGTGTCGTTTTAAGTAGACAGATAGTCACTGCACCTCTGGTAACAAAGCTGCAACAGCACTGATTAAAAAGGGATTGCCTATCCCAATGAGTCACATTTTCTGCTTCATTAAATGGCTCGACATTGGTATGTCAGGTGAGAAATATCAAGGAACAAACACCTTGCAACCATTTCTGAGGGGCCACAAAGTTGTGGTGGCAGTGGTATTTCTTTGTGGCATTCTCTGGGCCAGCGTGGGCCAGTCAGAGCATGACCAAGACTTCTACCCTGGTACTACCATGGCCCTCCAATTACTCAGACTTCAACTTAATTGATCATCTGTTAAGCAACCTCGATCATCAATTTAGCTTTATGGATCTTCCCCCACACACCCTCCAGCCGTGGGATCAGCTGCAGTCAGCATTGCTCCAGATACCTGTGACAATCTACCAAGACCTTATTGAGTCTCCCAGCCCGTCTAGCTACTGTCCATGCTGCACAGGGTGGTTACTCTGGAAACTAGTTGTGGCTCGACTGTGTATGTTGTTTAAAAATGGTTGCTTTGGGTTTGCAGGCAGAACAGTATTAATCCAGTGAATGCATCTTCCATGATCAATCTTTAGCAGGCTTCTGAAATAAATCTGTGCTTAAAAAACTACTTTAACACTGAAAAAAATGGAGAAATGCATTAGTCCTTCTTAAGTCATCTCTCAAAATGTTTAACATTTACTCCATCTTGTGAAATTAGTCCATTAGTTCTTGTTTACAGGCCATGTTGGACCTGTGCACATTTCATAGTTGATCAGACTGGTACTCTGACATGTCAGACATGTTTTCAGACATACTGCGGAAAATCTCCTGGTGCTGCTGGTTCTCGACACAAATGATTTCGAATCTGCAGTGTCTGAACTCCACTGCCAGTGTCCCAAAAAAGATTATGAAGCACATCACAAGTACCCACTGGACTCTTGGTGCATGAATGTTTAATTTCTGCCACTCTAAAATGAAATCTGTATAATGCTGAGTGAAGGAAATCTGGATGAATGCAATATGAAATCATAATGTATTAGCTATTCCCAATTCTAATTTCCCACCCCACCCTTCTAATTCTGGCACCCACATATTTTTAATGGCCGTACTCCTACCTATCACACATACATACTTAAAAACATCTGCTGTCTACAGGCAGTGGTGGACTGGGGCCAAAAAAAAAACAGCCTGGGATTTTCCCAGCCACTGACCAACCTATTACTATGTATGATAACCAATGGTCATGACAGGTCAGATGTTGGTGTTGTCAGCTACCACAACATGATCCACTACTGAGGGAAGATTCAGCACGTTTTGATTCTCCTATTAGTTCTGGGTAGCCGTTAAATTACTAACTGGACAAAAATCAGGCCTCAGTGGTAGGTACCACCACTGATAATGTAACAAGACTGAGGGATTGGGCCTCCCGGTAGTAACCCTCCAAGTTACTGCCCCCCAGGGTAATTTGTAGTATGCAGACTCTCTCAGATACTTCTGAGGGTCATGTTTGGTACATTCATTTTACTTGAGGAACATACTGCTGTTTGAAAGGGATGAGTTTAAGTGCTGAATTCTACACGAATAAAAGGATACAGATGATAACACAGAGTGTTATTGTTGCTGATAATAGAACTCTGGGGATTCCAGTTATTCTGCCTTCATTCTTAATGTTTATTTTAAAGGTCAGAATGGATTGAATCCAGCATGCTATTGTGCCAAATCCAAAGGTCATGGAAGTGCCAACGTTATGTATAAGTTCATTGCTCTTCAGCTGACAAAAGAAATTATAAAAAATATATAAGAGTTAAAAATGCAGCATATAAAAATCCCTAAAACAAATGCTATACACAACCTAAGAAAATGTTTTCTTTTCTGCAAATACACATTAATACATTCATGCAGCGCAAAAATAAAAAGCTGTAGGTACGTACCTATGTGGTGCAGTCCTCATTTATAATTGTGTTATACTGTGATCATTCATTAAGCAAACTACAGCCATACCCACCCATAGTACCCATGGTAACAGACATTCAATTTTCAAATCAAAGCCCCAGTCCTGGCAGGATAAAACAACTTACCCTTTATCCCCTCATAGAAGCCTGCATACTCTCAGGTGAGCTGAAACACAATGGAGGCAGGAAAATTGTTCCCTTGATGCCCAGGTATGCCCCTACTGCTTTCTACAGATGGAGTGCGCTGATGCAGGGCCCAGCACAACCACTCTGTTATATAGCGTGGGATGCCACACTGTGTAAAATTCACCTAGCTCCTGGTTCCTGCAGTGATGATATCAGAGGAGCGTTCTGATATACCTTCGCATCTCCGTTCCCTAATTGCAGCTCTGCTGATTGCCCATATCTAAGCCACAGAATCCAGGGAGTTTTACACAGCCGGAGATTCCAAATCTAAGTCCCTAAGAATGGGTTTCACCCAGCCTTATGGTCTCTCTCTATGACCGGGTTTTAGCCCATTTGAAGTCATGCATAATATCTAATAGGATGGTACAGCATATAAAGAGCAACAAATAACAAGCTATAATACACCAATGCTACATGTACTGATAAAATCATTATATTCATTCTTGTCGATAAATATATTATGATTACATCATTGTATATTTGTATGTCAGAATCTCAAGAAAAAAGGGCACCCAAAATGTACAGGGTGCCACCTTTAATATACACTTTTTAGTGTCTTCAAATTATAATAGTATTAATAAGGTTTCACTATAGGCTAAATCCTGCTCAGTACTTTTAGTCTAATTCTAGTTATGTACTGTAGCTTTTAAAGGATCATGACTTTAAACTTCCAAGAGTATATACAATCATATTTGAAACAAATAAATAAGTAATTACCTGAAAATTACCCAACAAGGTCATTCCAAATGATGTCAAACACAAGGCCACAAGTCCACTAATACTAAGCCAGGGGTTGATGGTCTTCGGTTTTAGTTGTATGAAACGCAGGACCGCAATTATTAAGGCTAAAATAGAATAAAATGTTATTCATGTTTTTCTTTATTTTACTGGAGGACCAGTCTTTTTTTTTTATTAAACTGATAATACTCATAACAACCAAGTGTGTACAGATATAACAATTAACAATTTAGGTTGCCCACTGCGATGTATTTTGATGAGCAGTGGCGCCAGCAGCCACCAACACTGTAGCCGGAGAGGGTGTTGGTCCACGTTAAGGTAGCAATGTCACACACAGACCTGCACTGCTCTGCATTTTAGGAGTTGTTTTTTTTAAAGGACTATAGAATTAAAAAACTTGGGAGACCCCTGTATACACCACTGTAATGCACTGCCCTCTATACAGGCACCCTGCTAACCAGACAATTAATGAAAAACACCACATCAATGACAGTGGTTAAATGGAAAGCTGGCAAAACACTACACAGGCCAAAAAAATTGCCAACAGACACTCTATTTAATTGCAAAAGTTGTGGCACAAGACATATGTAAACATATATATACACGGACAGTCTGCGAACAGTATAAAAAGCAATTGCTGTTGCTAAAAAAGAGAACAAGAGGGCCCCCGCCAGGTGCTACCTGGACTCCAGTCATCCCTCCACGCACAAACCATACATCCCAGCTGGCCAGCCTTTAGTAAGAGGGACAAATGTCCACAAATTGGTTGAAGCGTGTATCCGAGGGTGCAGCGCTTAACGATATTGTCCCAAATTGAGCGATGTTGAGGCTAAACAAGTGTGTGCCCCATATACAGTATCTCACAGGCTCACAAAGTTCCGTCCATTTGAACTTATAGACCAGGCGCTAGTATAGGGCATTACTCATTGCGGTCTTAGCAATAAAGCATACGCGGGAGCGTCAGACCCAGATAGCGCAGGCGGCCTGGCACGGCGCCGGCCGCCGCTACTGATACTCAACCGCCTCAATGTGATCTCACCACTGCAGTAACTCCAAGGTCTGCCTGCCTGGTAACCGAGGACACCGCGCCTCGCACCGCTTTCACATCCACTGCTTCATGCAGCCGAGAAACACAAGGTTACTTAGGAGGGGGCGTGGTCAGGTGACCCGTCACCAACGATCGTTTCGCTCCTCCTCTGGAGCTTCGTCAGGGGGAAGTCACGCCTCTTACTCCAGCGCGTGTTACCTCATTGCATAGCGTCTCTATGGTGCATTAACACTTAACTTGCCGCACATGGCCACATACGCTTTTTTATATGTAAGAAACACATGCTGCTCCAAGCTCCTTTCCACCTTGCTTGCGTACCACGCTTGGCGCACTGCACTGTTTCCCCGGGGGCTTCTCAAATGAACCCATCATTACAAACGTGTATTTGTGATAGGGATCATGTGGTGTTGTCCCTCTTCTTTTATCCATTTCAATCCTTCTTGCACAACCACGAATCTGCCATACATGGGCCTCCAATGTACAAGTGTAGACCACCTCTACAAACTCGTAGTGAAGAACGGGAAAAGGAAACGAAGAGAGGAAGGCTCAAAGCATGGAAGACCCAATCCAAGGAAGAATAAACCACCATCTCGTCGACCACCTGGAGACCCACTGTGTGGGGGATGGAGGTATAAATGCTCTCCACATCGACGCTGGCTAATAACCATTCATCCTGAATGTTTACATTTTGTAGTTTTCCCAGCAGTACTGTCCAATACAAACGATGGCAGGAGCCGTACTAAGGGTTTCAGATTTTCATTAATAAAATGAACAATCCCTTCTAGGGGGCCTCCATTCCCCAACACAATGGGCCTCCCCGGCGGTGCGGCAGGATTTTTGTGTATATTAGGAATACACAATACATAACAGTGACCCTACAGGCCTTTTGGTGTGTGGAATCTACAAATTGAAACTAAGCAGTAGAGGGGGGTCCTGGGATTCTAGACTTCTCCAACAAGAATCTAGATTAATTTACGAGTTGGGCATCATGGTCCCGGCAGGGCTCAATACTGATATGGGCCTAAAAGCCTTTTTGTGAAGCAGGGTAATATTGTTTGGAATAACTAATAAATATTCGCCTGTTTAGGGTTTCGCTCCCTTTAACATGGTGGTTTATTCTTCCTTGGATTGGGTCTTCCATGCTTTGAGCCTTCCTCTTCGTTTCCTTTTCCCGTTCTTCACTACGAGTTTGTAGGGGTGGTCTCCACTTGTACATTGGAGGCCCATGCATGACAGATTCGGGGAGATCCTTTGTGATGAAGATAGGCAACTAAGCCTCAAGAGTAGTATGATGCAAATAAACAAGTAATACCCCCAACTACTGTCATTCCAACTATAAGATGTGGAGTTGACATTTTGAGTGTGTTTTGAGCATGCGTGGTGGATTTGATAATGCCCCCTTTTTAATTAATGCCAGAATGAAATATTATAACTGAAAAAATCGTGGTTGCGCAAGAAGGATTGAAATGGATAAAAGAAGAGGGACAACACCACATGATCCCTATCACAAATACACGTTTGTAATGATGCATTCATTTGAGAAGCCCCCGGGGAAACAGGGCAGTGCGCCAAGCGTGGTACACAAGCAAGGTGAAAAGGAGCCTGGAGCAGCATGTGTTAGTGTTTCTTACATATAAAAAAGCGTATGGGGCCATGTGCGGCAAGTTAAGTGTTAATGCACCATGGAGACGCTATGCAATGAGGTAACACGCGCTGGCGTAAGGGGCGTGACTTCCTCCTGACGAAGCTCCAGAGGAGGAGTGAAGCGATCGTTGGGGATGGGTCACCTGGCCACGCCCCCTCCTACGTAACCTTGTGTTTATCGGCCGCATGAAGCAGCAGCGTGCGCGGATGTGAAAGCAGTGCGAGGCGCGGCGTCCTCGGTTACCAGGCAGGCAGACCTCGGAGATTCTGCGGCGGTGAGATCACATTGAGGCGGTTGAGTGTTATCAGCAGTGGCTGGCCGCCGTGCCAGGCTGCCTGCGCTATCTGGGTCTGATGCTCCCGCGTATGGTTTATCACTAAGACCGCATTGAGTAATGCCCTATACTAGAGCCTGGTCTATAAGTTCAAATGGACGGAACTTTGTGAGCCTGTGAGATACTGTATATGGGGCACACACTTGGTTAGCCTCATCATCGCTCAATTAGGGACAATATCGCTGAGCGCTGCACCCTTGGATACACGCTGCAACCAATTTATGGACATTTGTCCCTCTTACTAAAGGCTGGCCAGCGGGGATGAATGGTTTGTGCGTGGAGGGATGAGTGGAGTCCAGGTAGCACCTGGCGGGGGCCCTCTTGTTCTCTTTTTTAGCAACAGCAATTGCTTTTTATACTGTTCGCAGACTGTCTGTGTATATATATATATGTTTACATTTGTCATGCGCCACAACTTTTGCAATTAAATAGATTGTCTGTTGGCAATTTTTGGCATGTGTAGTGTTTTGCCAGAAAAAGAAGTGTATCCAGCTGGTAGATAAAACGTAGTGTTTAC
This sequence comes from Gastrophryne carolinensis, assembly GCA_027917425.1. Classification (NCBI taxonomy): domain Eukaryota; kingdom Metazoa; phylum Chordata; class Amphibia; order Anura; family Microhylidae; genus Gastrophryne; species Gastrophryne carolinensis. The sequence goes on along the minus strand of CM051234.1, from coordinate 251,524,869 downwards.
TGTTGTGGGATATTGGGGCGAACGGAAGTGACACAGACAACAGTTCTCTCTCGGCAAAGCAGGTTTATTGCAGAAAAATGAAAGTATTCAAATGAAATAATACTTCTCCATTCATAGGTTGCAGCATCAATGCAGAAAATCAAAACAAATGGTTACATCACCAAATAAAGGTAAATCCAGGGCTGGGGATTCCAGCAAGCTGTGGGTCAAAGGAAAGTCCAATCCAGATTGCAGGGCAAACCAGCCCGCCGCTCCTCACCCCCAACGGTCCAAGAGTGGGGCGCAGAAGCCAAGTCCTCCGGCTTAATACTCCAGTATTGTTATTCACACAACATGCAGTTCAGCCTGAGCTCCCTCCATCAGGCTGGTCAAAGACAAATGACTGGCTCAGTGGGAGCCTTTTATTCAGGCTCCTTCCTGAAATCAATCTAACCAGGTGTGCAAGGCCTGAGATCAGAAGAAACCTAGGAGTGGGGAATGTGAAATCCTGGCAGGGATCGTGCTCTATACAGCACTGTAGGGGAAAAATACACTCCATCCAGGACTTCTCCACACACTTTACCACATACCCCCCCTCTTCTTCAGACCTGAGGTCTGACAATCCTTACTGGTCATACAAAAGACTCGGGACAAAGCATCCGCATTCCCCTGTAACTTCCCCGGTCTATGTTCTACTTTAAATTTAAAGTTTTGTAAGGAGAGAAACCATCGGGTGACCCTTGCATTTCTCTCCTTATTTAGCTTCATCCAGGTCTGTCATTAGGACAAATTCTCGACCCAACAAATAATATTTTAGGGCCTCTAACGCCCACTTAACAGCGAGACACTCTCTTTCCACTATCGCGTGGTTTTTAACAATACTGGGTGCTCTTCCCCATTCACCTCTTGTGACAGAACTGCACCCAAACCTGAATCAGACGCATCCGTCTGTACCAAGCATTGTTTGCTGAAATCTGGGGACACCAGAACAGGCTGTTTACACAGGGCAGATTTTAGGCTTTGAAAAGCCTTTTCTGCCTCTGGGGTCCATTCCACCATTACTGACTTACCCCCCTTTGTTAAGTCAGTTAACGGGGTAGCCATTGACGCAAAATTGGGCACAAACCGACAGTAGTAGCCGGTTATACCTAGGAAGGCTCTCACTTGTTTTTTTGTAAGGGGTCTGGGCCAGTTTTGTATTGCCTCCACCTTATTAATCTGGGGCTTAACCAACCCTCTACCAATAACATAGCCCAGGTATTTTGCCTCCTCCAGACCCACTGCACACTTCTCAGGGTTTATGGTTAAGCCAGCATTACTGATAGAGTCTAGAACGGCCTGTACCTTGCAGAGGTGACTCTTCCAATCAGACGAAAAGATGACCACATCGTCTAGGTAAGCAGCGGCATAATTCCGATGTGGCCTCAAGATCACGTCCATCAGCCTCTGAAAGGTAGCAGGGGCCCCATGTAACCCAAACGGCATAACCAGATAGTGAAACAGCCCTTCTGGGGTGGCAAACGCGGTCTTTTATTTAGCGTCCTCAGCCAAAGGTATCTGCCAATACCCTTTTGGGAGATCCAGGGTTGTAATGTATCTTGCCCTCCCAAGCTTTTCAATCAACTCATCTACCCGGGGCATGGGATACGCATCAAACTTTGAGACCTCATTGAGTTTTCTGAAGTCATTACAGAATCTCCAGGTCCCATTAGGCTTTGGTATTAAGACAATGGGACTGGACCAGGCACTAGCAGACTCCTCAATAATGCCCAACTCTAACATGCGTTTTATTTCAGAGGAGATCGCCTCTCTCCGTGCTTCAGGAATCCTGTACGGCTTTAGGTTTACCTTAGTGTAGGGTTCAGTTTTAATCTGATGCTTTATTAAATGCGTTCGGCCCGGCAGGTCAGAAAACTTGTCTATATTTCCTTGCAGAAATTCCCTAACCTCCTGCGTTTGATGACCTGACAAAGACTCACCTATCTTGACTGGGGGAATGGTCCGCACCGCCTCTTTAACTCTAGCCGGGGCAACTACCAAAGCTTCACGATCTTTCCACGGCTTAATCAGGTTCACATGGTAAATCTGGAAGGGCTTCCTTCTACCTGGTTGGTAAACCTTGTAGTTCACCTCACTCACCTTCTCTACAACCTCATAGGCCACTTTGCCAGAAATTTACTTTCAACTGTGGGCACTAATACCAGGACCCGGTCCCCAGGATTAAAGGCCCTCACCCTGGCCGATCTGTTATATATCCTGCTCTGGGCCGCCGGAGCCCTTTGCATATGCTCCTTTATTATCGGCATTACATTTTCTATACGGTCCTGCATCTGGGCTACATGCTCAATTATACTCTTGTATGGGGTGGCCTCAGTCTCCCAGGTTTCCTTGGCGATATCTAGCAAACCCCGGGGATGCCTACCATACACCAGTTCAAACGGTGAAAACCCTGTAGACACCTGGGGAACCTCCCGTGTGGAAAACATGAGATACGGCAACAAACAGTCCCAATCACGGCCATCCCGTTCTACAACTTTCTTTAGCATGTGCTTAAGGGTTTTATTAAATCTCTCTACCAAGCCGTCTGTTTGAGGATGGTACACTGAGGTGCGGAGATGGGTAATCTTAAACAGCTTGCACAGTTCCTTCATGACCTTTGACATGAAGGGCGTGCCCTGATCGGTTAGAATTTCCTTTGGTATTCCTACCCGAGAGAACATAAGAAACAGCTCCTTAGCAATATTTTTGGACGCCATATTTCTTAGCGGTACTGCTTCCGGGTAGCGGGTAGCATAATCTAGTACCACTAATATATATTGGTGTCCTCGGGCTGACTTCACAATAGGCCCCACCAAATCCATGGCAATTCTCTCAAAGGGGACCTCGATAATGGGAAGTGGTACCAAGGGGCTCCGGAAATGTGACGTTGGGGCACTTAACTGGCACGTAGGGCAGGACTCGCAGTATCTTTTTATTTCCTCATACACTCCAGGCCAGTAAAACCTCTGGAGAACTCTTTCCTGGGTCTTATTAATCCCCAAATGCCCTCCAAGCACATGACTATGGGCGATCTCCAGCACCATGCGACGATATGGCTTAGGTACCAGAAGCTGTTCCACAACTTCATTGTCAATTTTGGAGACCCGATATAACAGATCCCCACTCATGGCGAAGTGTGGAAATTTCTGGTCAGCTTCTGGTTCCTGAGGCACTCCGTTCAACACTGTGACATTACCTCTTGCAGTCTCCAGAGTGGGGTCTCTTTAATTGCTCAGACCCAAAATTACCCTGAGCCACCTCTAGGTCTAAGACCCCCTGATCAGGCAGGGAATCCTCATCATCCTCGCCTGCTAACACCTGTAGGGGAAACCGGTCATTACTGCATAATTCAGATATTCCCATTTCTTCACTAGGTATCTCATGGGGCTTATTGTCCGGCTCAACAGGGAGGGTCACCGGTTCTGCCGGAGATACTTCGCTACCGGAAGAAACGTTTCCCCTTTCCCACAACTCCCAGAACAAGGGAAAATCCCGGCCAACAATCACTTGGTACATAAGGCGTTCTACTACGTCTGCTTCATATTTTAGTGTTCCAGCGGGGGTCTCAAACTTACCCACGGCTACCGGGTAAGCCATGATATCCCCGTGGATGCAAAGCACGCTCACATTTTTATTTGGTATATAACCTCCACCCACAAGGTTGGCCCGGACCAAGGTTACCAGGCTACCTGAGTCCAACAGCGCCTTCACTGAGCACCCATTCACTCTCATCAACACAATATGGGGCTTGGTCACTAACCGCGAAACCGCAGTACATGCTGGTTCCGCAAACAGGGATCTTCTGCGGCCAGCGCCACACTCCATAGGCTCAGGGCCAAGGGGGCAATCCACGGCTATGTGCCCCCACTCGCGGCACCTGCAACACTGGGGACCCCGAAGTCTCCATGCCCGGGCGTCCTCCCTAGGATTGGGGCGCCTCTGGGGGTCAGGGTCATTCCTGGGCCCTTTTTCACCCTTCCATACACCTCCAAGGGGAACCTGCTTACCCGTCGTTGTCACAGGTTTGTGGGTCTTGGAGGATGCTGGTGTAGTAGGGGCATCCCGTAGGTAGTCCTCCATCGCAATAAAACGTTCAAACAAGTTGACCAGGTGCTCCGCACTCCGCGGGTCGCCTTGTCCCACCCACCGTTGAAGCTTTGGCGGCAGGGACCGAAAGAAGCGGTCCACCACGTTTTTCTCGACAATCTGTGCAGGGGTTGAACGCTCTGGCTCCAACCACTTTTGGACGAGATGTATTAGGTCATACAACTGCGACCGGGCAGGCTTATCAACGGCAAAAGTCCAGTTATGTATTCGCCTTGCCCGAACCGCTGGCGTGACTCCCAGGCAGGGAAAGGATCTCCTGTTTAAGCTTAGCATAGTCCCGTACATCCTGCTCCCTTAAGTCAAAATATGCCTTTTGCGGCTCACCCGTTAAGAACGGCGCAATTACGTCGGCCCATTCCGCTACTGGCAGCTGTTCTCTCTCGGCCACGCGCTGAAACACTGTGAGGTAGGCTTCGACATCGTCGTCCGGGGTCATCTTTTGTAAAACCCGCTGAACGGTTCTTCTCACCCCCTCCGTCTCAACCGGACTTCTCTCCGGATGTGAAACTTTGGCACCAACAGTCTCTCTAAGCGCGGCCATCTGTTCAATCAACAGGCGATTTGTCTCCTGCTGGTTAGTCACGGTCTGCTGCTGCATTTGGAACTGTTGTGCCAGGGCCTGCTGCTGTTGTGCCAGGGCCTGCTCCTGTGCTCGCTGCTGTTGTGCCAGGGCCTGCTCATGCCGGAGGTCAGCTTGTATTAGGTGTTTTATCACCTCCTCCATGTGAGACATCTTGGTGACGGCCGTCACCCAGGACATTAACTATTAAATGCAGCGTGTTGTCACTCCGTTGCCCCTAGCAACAGTCACCTTGCCCGCATCCTCCACCAACTGTGGGATATTGGGGCGAACGGAAGTGACACAGACAACAGTTCTCTCTCGACAAAGCAGGTTTATTGCAGAAAAATGAAAGTATTCAAATGAAATAATACTTCTCCATTCATAGGTTGCAGCATCAATGCAGAAAATCAAAACAAATGGTTACATCACCAAATAAAGGTAGATCCAGGGCTGGGCATTCCAGCAAGCTGTGGGTCAAAGGAAAGTCCAATCCAGATTGCAGGGCAAACCAGCCCGCCGCTCCTCACCCCCAACGGTCCAAGAGTGGGGCGCAGAAGCTTAATAGTCCAGTATTGTTATTCACACAACATGCAGTTCAGCCTGAGCTCCCTCCATCAGGCTGGTCAAAGACAAATGACTGGCTCAGTGGGAGCCTTTTATTCAGGCTCCTTCCTGAAATCAATCTAACCAGGTGTGCAAGGCCTGAGACCAGAAGAAACCTAGGAGTGAGGAATGTGACCAGGGTTCTGAAATCCTGGCATGGATCGTGCTCTATACAGCACTGTAGGGGAAAAATATACTCCATCCAGGACTTCTCTACACACTTTACTACACTGTATAAATCCTTATAATAGCACAGCAATTTGAAATCCAAAAAGGTGGTACAGTCTACAGTATTGACCCCTAGAGTCCCCAACACCCTAGGGGTCAATACTGTAGTGTTTTGCCAGCTTTGCATTTAACCAATGTCATTGATGTGGTGTTTTTCAGTTTTTAGTTTTTAAAAGGTAGAATCCTTAGGGAAACACTATAGATGTTCCCATGTCAGGCAGGTGATGATAAAGGACACCCTAGGGATCTTATTTCAGTAGTATTCATGTTTTATGAAAAGGTGTTTCATTAATCATCTCCTTGTTTTTGTTACCTTTAAAAGCAACCATTCAAGCACTCACATTCTGATCTAATCAAGTTTCTTTCATTGGTCAATTAGGAGAAAGGAAAGCATTATCTTTTTTTTTCCTACCTAGAAAAGCAGCCATATTCATAACTTGACTAAACACGCAGCTTGCAGGGGGCAAATCACCTGAAACACTAGTAAATATAGACATGGTTAGCATCGTTTCCATAAACTGTATCCTTAACCCTTTCTCCTTAAACTCTAAATAATTACCTTATATAGGGAGGTCTTCTGATTAGATCTGGTCTTCTGCGAAAAAGCATTGAAGTGGTATAAGTAATCATAGATACAAACATCCACATTCAGAATTACTATCTATCGCTGCGTTGCAACGCAGTTACTGTAAATTATTTTATATGGAATAGTTCATATCTGCACTATGTTGTCCAACGCATTAAAAAAGTGTTGCAGACACCTTTTTTGGTGCAACGTTGTAGCAGCACAGTTCAATAGAATTCTATGGGAACTCAAGCGCAACACATGTATAGCGTAGTGCTAACGCATCAAAAGCGCAGCATTTGTTTTGATACAATGCTCCTCTATTCACAACTCTACTCTTAACGCAACGGAGAGGTGTTAACAAAGCCTTAGGCAGGTTTGGAAAACTGGTTTAAAGTAAGAACACTTGAATTAACAAAATGCAAACTAAATAAACAGAAGGGAAATATGAGTCAAATCAATATTTGACCCTACCTTTCCCTCGTAAAAACAGGCACTCAAAATCATCATCATTCTTATATGAAGGGTGAAACACAGTTGTTAAACTGGAACAATACCCATTTTTCACAAAATGGGTGTTGTTTTGAGCGTAGGGGGGGGGGCGGGTGCCAGCAACCACGTGAACCCTGCAGATCGCTGGCACGGAGCATTAGGCACCAGCATCAGCACCCAGAAGGGGATAACATGTGGGTGGAAGCCTGAAGGGGAGGTCGGAAGCACACATAGAAGCGTGGGGCAGAGCAGTGGCAGCCTGACTCGTTTCCTGAGAGGTCAGAGTCTGCCCTCTCAATCACCCAACCATGTCATTCATAGATTAGCAGGGGGCTGTGAATCTGATGTGCATCTCGAAGAACATGGCTTAAGTCCTATATCATCCACAACTACCAGGGAATGATCAGCCCAATAGACTTTCTTTATAGAACAAAGCAATACATTGGGAGTTAAAATATGGTCAGTCCTAGAAAAAGTATAGTGAGCCTGAGAGAAAAAGGTGTAGTCTTTAGAGTTAGGGTTCACCTGTCGCCAAGTATCTATAAAATCCTGAGAGTGTATGAGCTTAGAGCAAATTTGATACTGGCTTTAGATATGGAACGCTGTGCGGCCAAACTTTTATATGTTTTGTCTCTTACTACATCAAGAGCAAGGTCAGAATTCCCTTCTAAAATGAATTGGCTTTCTCCTTTTAAAGTTGTTGAGAAAATGAGATCTGATTAGGAGCATAATAAGAGACAAAAGAGACTAGCAAGTCTCTAATCTTTCCCTTATCCAACAAGAATCTACCATCGGAATCTCCAATTTTGTCTATGTGTATCATTGGAATGCTGTTGGCTATACAAATAGCCACCCTTTCTCCTTTACACTGTTGATGTGCCATGAAAAAGGTTCTAAACCTATGGTTTAAAAATTTTGGTGAAGAAGAATCTGTAAAATGGGTCTTCAGCCCCAAGAGAACCATAATAATGCTTTCCGTTGCATTAAGTGCAAGCATTTTCTAAATATGCCATAGGGACATTGTATCAAAACATACGCTGCACTTTTGATGCGTTAGAAATGTGTTTGCAATGCGCTTGCACAGCAACTCTGTGAAAAATTTTTTTTGGCATAATAGGTGAAAGGTAATTTCAATGACACAGCAAATGCACTGCAGGCACACAGCATTACACATGCGCTGAGCCCGCTGCCACAGACCCCACTGACCTGTGCATTTACAACATTGCACTGAAAAAGGTGTTTGCAATCCTTTTTTAATGTGTTACGCAAGGCAGCACAGATTTGTAAACTATCTCATCTAGAATGATGCACAGTGTTCCCCCTGCATTGTAACTGCGCTGCAGCACAGCAAAGCAGCAAAAGTGCAGAGATGTGAACAGAGCCCTAATCAACCAAAATGTGTCAAAACTATATAAACCTAGTAAACAGCTATGTTTTCAAAACATCTCTAACCCTCAAATACTGGTTTACATAACTACTTATATTAACGTTAGCACTAGCAAAGTTCATACATGTAACTTAGTTTTACTATGAGTATTTATTCTCTTATCCTCAGTCATAATCCTCCTATCAGAAGTGTTAACCCCCTTGGCGGCGATCCCGAGCGTGACTCGGGGTTAATTTGCGCTGTAAGTGGCAGTAACCCCGAGTTACGCTCGGGATCGATTTGGGAGCAAGAGCGGGCGCCGCAGCCTCCTTACCTTCTCCCTGCGATCCAGCGATGTCTCCGCCGCGATCGCAGGTGCGGCGTCCGTCTCCGCTTCCGGGTTCTGTCTCTGTGAGCCGCAGAGGCTCATGGGGGCGGAGCCGTGTGTCAGAGACAAATGCAATGGTAACGCTTTCGTTACCATTGCATTTGTCTTTTTCACAACGCCAGGGAGGTTAAAGGACATCAAACTGGATGTTGAAACTAAATTAAATGAAAAAACAAGTAGAAAGTGATAGAATCTTCTTCAACTCAGAAATCCACCCTGGAACACTTAGAAGAGCTCCCAAATCTATTCTTCTTACATAAAGGAGAAAGAGTTTGTAATTTAGCCTCACTTCTAGAAGATTCTCCCAGGCTAGATTATATTATGCCAAGATTAAGAGTAAATCTCCTCCCTCAGAAAAAGTTGCAAAGGAATAAGTAAAGTTTAAATGAAAGGGGAAGGCCTATCCATATACCATGTTCTTTTGAATCAACTTAGGGGTTTATTCATCAAGGGAAATCGGCAGGTAGTGCTGTGTAAGCAGCAGGCAGTGTCTGGTGAACGCCAGGCGCTATACGCAATACCACATTTATGAAAGCGATTCTGGTGAGCGACTCTAACAGCGGCATGTAGCGCCTGATTCATCATTACAGGCAGCTCAGCGCATAGCACCAGTGTTCTGGCTTCCAGAGGGCCAGGTATTACCTGTCGCTACCTGTCGCTCTCCCATACATTTCAATGGACGTTCTTTTTCTTCTGTTTAAACAGGTTTTTTATGTTTTTATTTATTTATTTTTTTCTGTCAAATAATTGTGTCACCTCTCCTGGCATAGAAAGAGTCATTTTTGAAAACTTTTTAGATTTTTTCATATTTTTATTCAGAATTGTCATTACAGGTCTGGCATTAAAGTATTAATGTCACAATGTTACAACAATGTAATTCCATGTGTTTTCACTTTGTTACTGATGGATATGTGTTCAAAAACAGACTTTAATCACACAGCGTCTGCCGCTCTGTGCTATAGCGACCAGATCCAGAGCGCCAATATAGTGTGAGTCGCTGAGAGTCAGTCTCGATGAGCTGACGCTACCTTTCGCTCCCTGCAACGCTGTACTGGTGTTAGAACGCCCAACATACATCTCATTCATCAATGCTGGCCGGGTTACTACAGCGACTGAGGCACTCTATTAAAGTGCCCAATAGCCGATCACAGCGTAACATAGTAACATAGTATGTAAGGCTGAATAAAGACTTTAGTCCATCCAGTTCAGCCTGTTTAACTCCTTCCAGTGGTCTAGTAGCCATAGTAGCGTCTACTAGTGGTCACTCTATGCGCCTCTGTACAGACGCTCATCTGCTGATACCTGGCGCTAGTCATGAATCAGCCTGCCTGTTATGAGTGGTTTCATTTTTGGATTGTTAACAGAGCAAGATCAGCAAACATTTGGATCAAATTATCTTTTAACATTATATTAGGGTGTCCTCTTACAGCCGTCATAAATTGTTAATTTGATAGTAATCTGTTTTTACTATGATATCTCCTGGTGCTCAGTCTTGTCTAGGTACTGTGAGTAAGGTTGCCACCTGGTTGGTATTTTTTTTACTTTCCTGGCCACTGGACTGGTATTTGTTTTTTTATTGGTAATTGAGGATGGTAAAAGTATACCCGCAATTAAAATTACCAGTAAAAAAACAAATACTGGCACTGCCAGGCCAGTGGTTTGTAAAGTAAGAAAAAAATACTGGCCAGGTGAAAAACCAAGCTGTGCAGTCTATCAAGGAGTAAATGACTTTCATTGGGATAAAATAACTCTTATCAGTTCTTTTATGGCCAAATCTATGGCATTAATCCCATAATCTGCTCTTGTTGTTTGATTCTATTTACAACTTTCTCCACCTTTCTTTCTATAGCATCAATTCTTTGTCCTTTATTGGAGTGTAAAGAATCACCCCCTGTGACTGACTGAGTAAAAAAAAACAAGGTGAATCTCTGTCACTAGATGAAGCTCTGGAGACTGCTGACATTAAAATCTTCTGGGTCAGAAGATTTCTAACCTGATAAAATATTCCTCAGATTTTGTTTCTCAGCTGTGGGCTGTTATCTTTGCTGAGTAACCATGCTGCAGCTTTCTCTCACAGGCAGTGCCTCTTCCATTACAGTTGTCACTGTGGGACCTGTCCCCACACACTATAAATGTTGTTGCTGTGGATTTCTGACATGGAAACTTGAAACTAAGAAAAGTAGGCTAAGCCACTGCTCCTGGCCCTGCAGGTTTACTAGCCCTTAATCCCTTCAGTGTGGGATCAGGGCTCATCCAATGGTACCCTGGGCACCCCTAAAAAACTCTGTGCCCATACCATTGGGCACCGGGCTCTTTTGCACCTGTGGCATCCCAAATGGGGTTGTGGGTAAAAGGGGGCGAGGTAACTGCCATGTCACCCACCAATGCTGGAAAGTGACAGGGCAGCCTTCTATCATGTGAACGGGCATCAGGGTCCCCTAAACTTCTTACTAGTTCATAGAAACATAGAAGGTTGACTGCAGAAGGAGACCATACGGTCCATCTAGTCTGCCCTTATGTGTATACTGTATGCACTCTTTATCTTAGGATAGATGTGTGCTTATCCCAGGCATGTTTAAATTCAGTGACTGTTGATTTTCCAACTACCTCTGCTGGAAGTTTGTTCCAAGCATCTACTACTCTTTCTGTAAAATAATATTTTCTAACATTGCTCCTGATATTCCCCCCGACTAGCTTCAGGTTGTGCCCCTTGTTCTATCATTAAGCTTCTTCTTAAAAACACTTCCCTCCTGAACCTTATTCAATCCTTTCACATATTTAAAGGTCTCAATCATGTCCCCCCTCACCCTTCTTTCCTCCAGACTGTACAAATTAAGTTATTAAGTCTCTCCTGATAAGTTTTAAGTTTAAGTCCTTCCACCATTTTCGTTGCCCGCCTTTGGACCCGTTCTATTTGAATAATGTCTTTTTGCAGGTAAGGTCTCCAGAACTGCACACAGTATTCTAGCTGTGGCCTTACCAGGGCTCTATACAGCGGTATCACAACCTCCCTCTTCCTACTGGTGATGCCTCAAGCTATGCAGCCGAGCATCCTGCTTGCTTTTCCCACTGCCTGGCTACACTGTCCACTCATCTTGCAGCTATCAGTAATCAGTACCCCTAAATCTCTCTCCTCCGAGGTCCTGGCTAACACAGTACTGCCCATACGGTACTCAGAGCAGAGATTCCTTCTACCCAAGTGCATGATTTTACATTTAGAGACATTAAACTCTAGTTTCCACAATTTTGACCATTTATCCAGTAAAGCTAAATCATTTTCCATGTTGCAGACACCTCCAGGAATATCCACCCTATTACTAACCTTTGTATCATCAGCAAACAGACAAACTTTTCCTACCAAGCCTTCTCCTATGTCACTTACAAATATATTAAAAAGAATGGGGCCCAGGACAGAGCCTTGTGGCACACCACTTGTAACTCGCCTTTGTTCAGATTGCACGCCATTAACAACAACGCTCTGATACCGATCCCTCAGCCAACTTGAAATCCACTGAACTATCCAGGGATTGAGTCCTACCTTCAATAACTTATCTATGAGTTCCTTATGTGGTACAGTGTCAAAGGCTTTGCTAAAATCCAGATAGGCGATATCCACAGCACCACCTTCATCTAACACTTTAGTGACATTGTCAAATAAATCAATAAGATTGGTCTGACATGATCTGCCCTCAGTAAAGCCGTGCTGTTTTGGGTCCAAGAGGTCATTTATTTTTAGATGGGAAATTATCAGTTTTTTTAAGAGTGTTTCCATTAATTTGACCACTGTAGATGTTAAACTAACTGGCCTGTAATTACTGGCTTCTTCTCTACTCCCCTTTTTATGGATTGGTACGACATTGGCCATTCTCCATTCATCTGGAACCTCACCAGTTGAAAGGGAATGGTTAAGTAAATAAGTCAGAGGGGCTGCAATCGCAAACCTAAGTTCCGTTAGAACTCTGGGGTGGATTCCATCTGGACCGATCGCCTTACTTACCTTTAGATGTGCCAGCTCGGATAGGACATCAGCCTCCAGAAACTCCGGAGCTGTGCCCTCCCAGCTGGATGCTGTGCTATGGCTATGCCTGCTACTATCTGAAAATACCGAACAAAAGTAGTAGTTCACCCCAAGTAGTTAAACTTAAGACACCACACAGAATGCATTTTTTGTTTTAAATTTTACTACTTACCAGTCCTGTCTTCTTTTCCCTACCAGGTGCTGTCTCTGGTCCGTGGGGTGATCCTCTGTCCTGCGCCTGGTCATCCTCTGTCCCGCGCCAGGTCATCCTCTGTCCCGCGCCAGGTCGTCCTCTGTCCCGCGCCAGGTCTCCTTCAATCATTGTGGCTCTTCTTTGCCCCCTCATATGCTGACACCTGTGCTCCCAGTTATAGATCTATCTTCTTCCATCCAGCTGGTTCCCCACCTTTCATCACTACGGCACCCCTGGAAGAGCCGCATACACATACACATGGGGATAATGGCTGGTATACTGACAGAGCCAGGAGCCACCTAACTCCAACTGTGTGGAGATCTGCAAAACATGGCCTGTTGCTGACACTTTAGAAGGGAGTTTGACACCTGCGATTTAGATGTTTCTTCTGTTTGCATCTTGTTACTTGGTAAAAAAATAAACTATTAACACTTCTATTTTTGAAAGCATTCTCTTGCTTTGCAGCATGATTTCCATAACTACCTAAAACTTTTACAATACACAGCAACATATTTTTCTGATTTCTTAAAATAGAATAGAATAGAACTTTATTTGCCAAGTGCACAATGATACAATACAGGGAGCCGCTCTTGGACCTGATGGTCCTGCAGGCTGGTAGCAGCGGCCAAATGGGGAGGGTTTGCAGAGTGCATGACCATTGTGCATAGCAAAACATGGGTTGGTTTTCTATGGGTTGGTGAAGATTTTTTGGGACCATCTTGCTATTATATACATTTGTCAGATTTTATAAAGAATAATTTTAATAATGTCTGATCGTTTCTGATGAATGGGTTGGTTTGTTTTGTTTATCAACTATATATGATCCATCTTCTGACTGACACACAAGGGCACATGAATGTACATTGAGCTGGTCATCAATGACACCTTTCGATTGACTGTTAAAGGAGCACTATTGCGAAATTGTGTAATATAAAAAATCCATATAAACACATCAGCTAATGAGAACTGAACTGAATAAAACTTCCACAATGGTAAGAATAAAATCCAGGGGGGACAGGTTTAGTGTATCAGGGGTGACAGGACCTGTCACCCCTGATCTCCACTTCCTTCCAATAAAATAAAAAAAAAACATGTCTGGCTGAATATTTCTTGCGGCCGGATGTATAAGGGACCACTCCTCCCTCCATCCAGCATGCTTGTATGGATTTTTAGCATTGGGCCATTTTTGCGATAGTGCTGCTTTAAGTTAAAGTCCTACCTTTTGTGACTAAGCAAAACATATGATTAGATTTGTCTTGTGGTGACACAAAAAGTGCATGTAAGAAAATTTCATTAAAAAAATATGTTGCTGGGGGCAGCCCATATGCCTCCTCTCTGATTTGAAGTCAATGTTGATATGAAAATAAAATAATAAAATAATAATGTAAATTTCTTTTGTCGACACTTACAGTTGTACACCTACTTTTGCAATATATATATATATATATATATATATATATATTTCTCCTATCAAAGAAAAAACTTACTTGTCAAGGGTTAAAGGAAATATTTTGTTATCTTCTATGGCAATGAAGTATCTGAAGAGAAAAAAGTACATAAGTAGTGTTAGGAATTGCTCTCCATTTAATCTAGCTCCATATTAAATTGTAACTTGACTTGATTACCACATGCAGAGAGGTTCAAATATCACCTTCCCTATAATGTTGTAATAAACAGTTAAATAATGGGGAAAGGTAAGCCTTCCCTTTTGTTCATTGTAATCTTTAGTGGAATCGTCATACTGCTTAAGTTTATCAGAACTGGAAATAGACAACTACAGTAAAACTTAGGTAACACTTTCAGGCAGAACTATGCCTTACGAGGCCTTACCTTGACACCTAAACTTCCTCTCCAACCCCACCTAGCCCTGTAGTTAGCTAAACTCACCTAGGACAGGGGCCAAAAGTCATAGTACACAGTGTAGCCAAAGCAGTTCTTATTGGAAGAGGAGCTGGCTGTTGTACCATGCTACACTTTCTGGTCCTCTGTCTCATGAACCTGGCCTAACATATAGCTTGCAGTGGCCTGTTGTGTTATGGAAAGGCATGATGTTCATTTTAAAGAAACTTCCAATGCTGGCCCAGCAGCCATCTGCTAAATGTAAAGCCCTCTGAGTTATGTATCATGTAAAATATATTACCTTAAAAAAACTGTGTGAAATGGAAGGAAACTAAAATATCTGTCACAGCTCTTCAAATCTGTGAAAACTGGGCAACTTAGCACCATCATTCATTGTCATGCCTCTGTCATGTTCCAGCCTCCTAAAGTTCCCTCCCCTTAAAGCATTAAGGAACATAGCATGTTTACAGTTTAAAGTTTATATCACAAAATTGTGTAATATTAACAATCCATATAAAACATTTGCTAATGAGAGGAGGGGTCACTATACCAAGCTTGTGGTTTTCTTCTGGTAGGGATAAAATCCATGGCTGGCAGGTATGAGTCCATCATGGGGGACAGAACGTGTCTCTTCCTTCTATAAAAAGAAAGAAAGCCTGGCTGGATATTTTTTGATGCCGGGTGTATAGGTGACTCCTCCTCTTGCCATCCAGCATATTCATATGGATTTTTACCTTTGGGCAATTTTTTCATGACAGTCTTCCTGACAGTTTGGGAGGGGAGATTGAAATTCTAATAATAATGTTTGAGACACGTTGCATATGAAAACTTTTTTTTACCAAGGCCAACAGGTACAGCAATATTAGTGCTTTTTTACTTACACTATCCATAAGCCAACTGCAGTAAACAAGGACATCACCAGAGGCAGAAACATCCAGAGACTGCATTGTTTGGCATCCATATCTGGCAAATAAAGAAAAATTAGAGATTTGAAATCAAAATAATTGCAAATTATCACAAAATGTCTAATGCAGGGGTACTAGTACCACTGGTGTTACCCAAACTATCCTCTGGTGGTACTGAAGGCCACTGGAGTCGCTAGTGGGGGGGACATAAAGAATTGCAGACAAGCTACTGTTCAATAGAATGAGTCAGGTGACCAATTCAACAAGCTTCAGGAATGGAGCATGTTAGCATGATTGTGTTGCTGGCAGAGGAGCTTCCAGGACCTTCACTCTCCCAGGGAAGTCTGTACTTGTGTTGGTACTTGAAATAAAGTTGGGAAACTCAGGTCTAGAGGGGTGTTTTGCAGCCTTGTCCTCATTTTTTTCGAGCAGGCTATTCAGGAGGAATACAACATCCTTCCCTTTCCATTTAAAGGGTCCCACACCTATTTCCTAGCTAACAGGTGTGGGGGCACATCAGGGGGATCCAGATTGCTGGAGGCTCCTCATGCAATACCCCGAAATCCTTGCCTGAACCTCAATCCTTGGCTGAAATTAGGACCTCTGATTGTCTGGACTGGATTTTGGGGTATTGCAGGGGGCATTGCCCTGGGGGGGGGGGCTGCACCCCCCCTGAGCCTGTCATGATGTGGCTCCACACCCGTTAGCTAAGAGACGGGTGTGGGACCGCTTTAAATGGAAAAGCTGAATGAGAGAGCTAGATTCTGGGGTGCACAATATCCAGGATCTTTGAATTGAAGTTCCCTTGAGCAAGACACCTAACCCCCCAAATGCTCCACCATAGATATGGCAGCCTACCGCTCCAGGCACATGTGCAGTCATTGCCCCCTAGTGTTATTCACTAGTGTTCACTGGTTTTTAGTTTGTCTCACGTCACACATTGCCAGGGGCGGACTGACAGGCAGGTCCAATCGGACGTCGTCCTAAGGCCCGGGCCTGGAAAAGGGCCCGCAGTCCGCCGCCAGCAGGGGCGGACTTGCCATAGGGCGTACCGGGACAAATCCCGGCAGGCCGCCCCACCGCTGCCCCATAGTTTGTAATGTTGGGCCGCTGCGGCCACCGCTGGCTGGCAACAAGGAGCTGCCATGGTCGCCTGGCGCACTGTGCTGCAGCACATGACATCCGGGTGGCAACACTGAGCTGTATGATAGGGCAGTCGGAGGGTCTACTGACAACTGTCACAGCCAATGAATGATTGGCTGTGCAGCGCAGCGGACTGGCTCCCTCCAGAGTGGGCGGGGCTTCTCTCTGGTCCCCAGCGAGGCTGGAAATGCGAGGAGTCCCAGATCAAGGCCGACATCAGAGGTGAGAGGGGGGAAAATCTTTAAGATTTATGTCATGGGCCCTGTCCATCGCATATATCATGCAGCTGCCCAGCATTGAGGCACCTGGGCCCGCTGCACTGTGAAAGGAGTGAGGGCCAGGCAAGGTGCCAGCAGCTCAAAGCTCCTGATACCGGCATTATGGTGGTGATGCCCCGATCTCCTGCCTGCCTGACACGTGACCTCTGGCTCTGTGTCAGATTCCGTTGCTCAGTGAGGTGAGACAGATGCCGGCTGCAGCTGTTACCAGGGGCGGGCTGGCCATAGGGCATACCGGGTAGGCCGGTGCCAGGGAGGGCCGCGACCCCATGAAAAAGATGCTGGAGGCTGGGGGAGCAGCTGGCCGCCCGGCTGGCCTGCCCATCCCGCCGCTCTCACACACACACACAATAACACACATACATGCTTACCGGCACTTCCGGCTGTTGCGCGCTGGTCGGTGGGCGTGCCCCATATGGCCGGCGTCCAATTAAACCAATTATTGTATAAGTTCACCTCCTTACGCTGTAATATGTTATGTCTCCCCTCTGTACCTCATTCATAAGCTGCCCCTGCTGTCACCCACTCATCCCTCCATCCAAACTCATCCCCAGCCTGCCGCCTGTCACCCACTCATCCCTCCATCCACACTCATCCCCAGCCTGCCCCTGTCACCCACTCATCCCTTCATCCACACTCATCCCCAGCCTGCCCCTGTCACCCACTCATCCCTCCATCCACACTCATCCCCAGCCTGCCCCTGTCACCCACTCATCCCTTCATCCACACTCATCCCCAGCCTGCCCCTGTCACCCACTCATCCCTTCATCCACACTCATCCCCAGCCTGCCGCCTGTCACCCACTCATCCCTCCATCCACACTCATCCCCAGCCTGCCCCTGTCACCCACTCATCCCTCCATCCACACTCATCCCCAGCCTGCCCCTGTCACCCACTCATCCCTTCATCCACACTCATCCCCAGCCTGCCCCTGTCACCCACTCATCCCTCCATACACACTCATCCCCAGCCTGCCCCTGTCACCCACTCATCCCTCCATCCACACTCATCCCCAGCCTGCCCTTGTCACCCACTCATCCCTCCATCCACACTCATCCCCAGCCTGCCCCTGTCACCCATTCATCCCTCCATCCACACTCATCCCCAGCCTGCCCCTGTCACCCACTCATCCCTCCATCCACACTCATCCCCAGCCTGCCCCTGTCACCCACTCATCCCTCTATCCACACTCATCCCTCCATCCACACTCATCCCCAGCCTGCCCCTGTCACCCATTCATCCCTTCATCCACACTCATCCCCAGCCTGCCCCTGTCACCCACTCATCCCTCCATCCACACTCATCCCCAGCCTGCCCCTGTCCCCCACTCATCCCTCTATCCACACTCATCCCTCCATCCACACTCATCCCCAGCCTGCCCCTGTCACCCACTCATCCCTTCATCCACACTCATCCCCAGCCTGCCCCTGTCACCCACTCATCCCTCCATCCACACTCATCCCCAGCCTGCCCCTGTCACCCACTCATCCCTCCATACACACTCATCCCCAGCCTGCCCCTGTCACCCACTCATCCCTCCATCCACACTCATCCCTCCATCCACACTCATCCCCAGCCTGCCCCTGTCACCCACTCATCCCTCCATCCACACTCATCCCCAGCCTTCCCCTGTCACCCACTCATCCCTCCATCCACACTCATCCCCAGCCTGCCCTTGTCACCCACTCATCCCTCCATCCACACTCATCCCCAGCCTGCCCCTGTCCCCCACTCATCCCTCTATCCACACTCATCCCTCCATCCACACTTATCCCCAGCCTGCCCCTGTCACCCACTCATCCCTCCATCCACACTCATCCCTCCATCCACACTCATCCCCAGCCTGCCCCTGTCCCCCACTCATCCCTCTATCCACACTCATCCCTCCATCCACACTCATCCCCAGCCTGCCCCTGTCCCCCACTCATCCCTCTATCCACACTCATCCCTCCATCCACACTCATCCCCAGCCTGCCCCTGTCACCCACTCATCCCTCTATCCACACTCATCCCTCCATCCACACTCATCCCCAGCCTGCCCCTGTCACCCACTCATCCCTCTACCCACAACTATTTCCAGTCTATTCCTGTCACTAAACCCCTCTTCACTGGACCCCCTCTTCCTTTCTATGGCAACTATTCTTAAACATACTGACTGTGTTATTCCATAACAGCCTTCCTGTCTGCCAGCCAGCCTTAGCAATCTGCCAGCCAGCCACAGTATCCTGCCAGCCAAAGCAGCCAGTTTGCCTTAGCAGCCAGCTTCAGTAATTGTGGTGAGTGGTGGCTGAAGCCAAGTTGGACTGGGTATCACAGACAGAGATCCAAGTTGGCATAAAAAGGAGGAGGATAGTTAGGTGTGTTGAAGCGTTTGGTGTAGTTAACATGATTGACATTGCCATCCGTTGAAATACACCATAGCTAACTCACTGCACCCCCTCTTCCTTTCTATGCCAACTATTCATATACATACTGAACTTTTATATGCATACTGTATTATCCCAAAGCAGCCTACTTTTAACGTGGATAAAAATGATGCTACAGCCAGATCATATTATGTCCTAGATGGTATGGGGACCCTCTAGTGTTGTTTTTTTTTAAGCCATGTTTTCTATAAAAAGGAGATAACATTTAAACATCACTCATGTTTAGAAAGGGGGCTGGGGGTCCTTGCTTTTTTTGGTCCGGGGGCCCTGAGTGGTGTCAGTCCGCTACAGCACATTGGTGAAATGTGGAGCACATTATATATTATATATACAGATGAGTGAGCCCGAGCTGCAAAGTTCGAATTTGTACCAAACTTTGCAAGCTCACCCCCCCCACCCACCCATGGTAGGTACATGTCCATAGAAGTAGCCTGCAAAGGACAATTAGTAGATGTTTTTCGCCCCCCCTCAATAACAGAAAACAAAACAACAGCACTGTAAGGCATTATCATTTGTCCCTTTATGTGTAACAATTACTGTACTCTACAGGCCATTGTACTTTACTTATAGTCAGTGCTGGATTATGAAGGGGCACAACGGCTGGGCGTCCTCAGGCCTCCACCACTTGCCCTGCAAAAGGGGCCTTCCCCAACCTTTTGGTTATGGTCTGGTCCAGGAAGCTTTTCAGTTTTTGGTCTGACAGCCGCAAGGCCAGCAACAAAGTTTTTGGACGGCAGTGGGGCTCCCCACTCTTGGGCAAGCCTATTTTTGTCTTTGCAAAGCCGCAGCCAAAGCCACCACGGAGCTGGACGGAGAGTCTATAGCTTACTGCAGGGAACTGTTTTCTGCTGGACCAGCTGGGCACCTACACCCCCCATCCAGAATGGCAAAGCAGGAGTTCCCAAGCAGCACGCATCCGCACAAGGGTGGCACAAGGGACTCGATCTGACGTTCCAGTAAGTAGGTGGGTGCCACCACCAATCAGTTACTTGGCTGGAATATTATTTTAAGGGAAACAAAATGCCGTATCTGGGGCATCTACCAGATTTTGTGCCCAGGGGCCTCGAGCACACTTGATCCATCCCTGCTTATAGTGACTGTGTTGCTGCCACCTAGCAGCAAAAATATATAATAATAATAAAAATACACCTGAAGTAAAGGTCCCAGCATGCAACATGTCTGTAATTTAAAATACACACAGGGTCAACTTGACCTCTAGCTCCTAGGAATTATTATAGCTACAGCAGCCACAATTATTTTGGCATTACACAGTTTGTCTCTATCCCTAGGTTGGGAGGCATCAGGGGGTCCACAGAAGGTGCATATCAAGCTGAACTATGACTCATCACTGATTATCCTTTACAGCCAATTAGCTTTTACCTAATGTGTTTTCTTGTCAGATTCATAAAATCTGAAGCCAGCACAACACCTTCTCTTTTCTTCATATTGATATTGGTCTATATCATTTATTTGTCCCCCATAGTCCAGTGAGCAGGGGCGGACTGGCAATAGGGTGTACTGGTGTGCTGCAGGTCCAGCTCACCAAGTGTGATAAAACATAACATTTAATGTAACATTTTAAAATATAGCATGACCTGTGTGGAGTGAATATCCTGGGCTCCCCATTCACAGGTAACGCGTTTCGGGGTTACCTCACCCCTTAATCCTACCTTTGAAGGTAGGATTAAGGGGTGAGGTATCCCCGAAACCCCTTACAGAGGTCTGTCCGTGCTCCCAGGTGAAATATCTCAGGGGATTTCTGAGCTGTCTATCTTCTTGGGACTAATAGGGTGTACTGGGCCACGGGTCCGGCACTGTGTTCCGCGTGCGTGCCGGGCGAATATAGGGCAGACGCTCTCGGTGACCTGTGCTGCAGCCTATGACAGATGACACTGCAACACAGAGAAGAGCTTGCGTTCTGGCCGCTTGCAGCTCTCAGTGTCTGTCTGTGCTGAACGCAAGCAGATGCGGAAAATACCATTTTGTGAGTACTCACCTGAAAAATGGATATTGTCAGTGTGCCACACACCCCGCTTCCCCTTTAATTCTTACGATCGGGTTACTCCGCCAGCAGGTGGCGACGTTGCAGGGAGAAGTCTTGAAAACGAGCCCCTTCCGGCCTACATATACCTGGGACCTCCCACTTAACACCAGTGATTTAAAAAGCAGAAAGACAAGGTAACAGGAAATCCAACGGTAACCTCAAAATAAAGAAAAGCTTCACCATATAAAGGATCCAGGATACCAAAAAGGGCGGGTGAAGCGGTGTGTGGGGCACACTGACAATATCCATTTTTCAGGTGAGTACTCACAAAATGGTATTATTCTCAGTGTGCCACACACCCCGCTTCCCCTTTAATTCTTACAATTGGGACATCCAAAAGCAGTGTCCACAAGGGATGGGTATCCGAAGGCAAAGTGAAGCATAACTTAAATGACTGCAGTCTGCAGAACTTTGCGGCCAAACACAGCATCCGCTGAGGCCCGCCCATCAACCTTGTAAAACTTACAGGCCGATTCATTAATAGCGCCAGGTAGCGACAGATGAGCGACAGTAGCGTTATTTTCACAGCGCCCGCTAGTATTCGCTGTGCTTGGCCGTTGTTCGGCTGTTGACAGCGACTCAGTCGGTGTGCGGTAATGTTGAATACGGGGTTAGGAGTCGCTGTTTGACAGGTTCCGCGCTGTATGGGAGCGCATGACAGCGAACGGCCATAGCGAACGGCTCCCAGCATATTCATTAACAAATCACGCTCCAAAAATTTTCGCGCTGTGAAATGCTTGAAAATAAAAAAAACATGTTTTTCAAAACATTTTGTAATATGAATACATTAATAACAGACCTGTAATATCAATTTTGCACAAATTTTTTTTTTTTTTTTTTAACTTAAAAAAAAATATCTAACATTGCAGAAGTGGTCACAGAATTTTTTACATTTAAAAAAAAAAAAAATTAATAGCAATTAATTATGAATATTTAAAGATTGCTCCACTGAAATGCATTGGAGAGCGCCAGGTAGCGAGTCATACCTGTCGCTGTTCAAGGTCGCTCGCTGGCGCTGTGGGGTGAGGCTGGAATAATGATGAATGATTCGCTATCTGGCGCTCTGTCAGTCGCTAAGCAGGATCGGCTTGATAAATGTGTGATTGCGGAGGGGAGCCGGCGTTCTCGTGGCGGTGAGCGTCATTACCGTTCGCTCACCATTCGCTACCTGGCGCTATCCCTTGTTAAATAAGGGCCTTAGAAAAAGTATGAACAGAAGACCAAGTAGCGGCCTTACAAACTTGTTCAACAGAAGCTTGGTGCTGAAAAGTCCAAGACGCTCCAACGGCGCGAGTAGAATGAGCAGTGATACGAAAAGGGGGAACTTTCCCCTTAGCAGAATAGGCCGCAATAATGGCCTGACGTATCCATTTGCTAATGGAAGATTTGGCCGGCGCCAAACCCTTCCTAGGCCCACAGGGCACAACAAAAAAGGCATCAGTTTTACGAAAAGGAGAAGTAATAATCAAATAGTACTTAACACAGCGTACTACATCCAAACAATGCAAAACCCTCTCCTTGTCATTCTTAGGCTTAGGACACAGGGAGGGAAGAACAATATCCTGATTCAAATGAAAAGCAGAAACAACCTTAGGAATTCCGGTTTGAACCGAAAGACCACTTTGTCCTGATGCCTCTCAAAGTAGGGCGCCTGAATAGACAAGGCCGCCAACTCCGAGACACGCCGAACCGAAGTGATAGCTACCAAGAAGACAATCTTCTGAGTCAGGGTAGACAAAGCAATATCTTGCAAAGGCTCAAAGGGAGGAGCCTGAAGAGCAGAAAGAACCAAATTCAAGTCCCAAACAGGGAGTAATGGTTTCCTGGGAGGCCGCACATGTGTAACCCCCTGGAAAAAAGTTTTAACTAAAGGATGAAGCACAAAACGCTTCTGAAAAAAGATAGATAAGGCAGAAACCTGCCCTTTCAGAGTACTCAGCTGAAGACCAGAGTCCAGCCCTGATTGTAAAAACTCCAGAATCCTGGAGACCGAAAAGACCCTACAAGGCAAAGATCTAACCTCACACCAAGCGATATAGGCTTTCCAAGTCCTATAGTAGGTGATAGAAGAAGACCTCTTTCGGGCACCGATCAGAGTTTTAATAACTGAGTCAGACAGACCCTCCTCCTTCAAGATGGAGGTCTCAGCAGCCAAGCCGTCAAACCCAGCGTTGGTAAACTGGGGTAAGACAGCCGACCTTGAGTGAGCAGATCAGGCCGAAGAGGCAGAACGAGCTGATTCACTGTCAGCCAAACGATGTCTGCGCACCATACTCGTCTTAGCCATCTTGGGGCCATGAGAATGGCGGACACCCTTTCCAGAACCAGCTTCCGTACCACCCAGCCTAGCATGGGTATCGGAGGAAACAGGTACAGAAACCCCGGGTCCCCCCAGCTCAGGGATATGGCTTCCGCCGCCAGAGCCAGAGGATCCTGGGAGAGCGACACAAAGATCGGGAGCCTGCAATCGTGACGAAAGGGAAACAGGACCACCTCCGGTGTCCCCCACCGGAGCGGACTGCAGACTGCCGAGAGACAAGGAACATGTGCCTTCGCCCAGGTCAGGATCAGGGACACCACTCTGAGGGTACCCAGACTGCAAGTCCCTCCTTGATGACTGATGTAAGCAACTGCTGTTTGATTGTCCGAGCGAAGCTGAACCAGAAGGCCCAGACCCTGATGAGACAAAAAAGCAAGAACCAGACGGAAGGCTCTCAGCTCCAGAACAGACGGCCGAGGGTTGGAAAGAAGGACCCAAGCCAACTCCTGAATCAGACAAATTTTGGACTGAGTGAGAAACACCCTGTGTTGACCGGAATCCGACCGCATTCCCAGAAAGGACACCACCCTGACCTGAGCAAGGGAGGACCTGGGAAGGTTGAAAAACTTCAGATGCAGGACGGGGCAAGCCGACCCGTCCTTCTTGGGGGTTGCGAAGAGAATGGAGCAAAAACACACACATACCCAAAAACAGGCATTTGACCCATACAAGGAAAAAACGCTATACATGGCAGGTAATAACAAAGTACAAGGACGGGCCCACGTGCGCGATGGTGGGGACCGTTTACCTCTACAGCTCAAGCCGCACTGGACCTCTTCCCCCACCGGCTTCAGCACACCTGTCTCTAATGAGACAGGGGAAGTGAAGGGCGGGCCCGGACACAGCAAAAAAAGGGGGGAAATTTGAAAGTGCAACACAAACAAAGGCCCCAGCAGCCCAAGCCACGCGCCGCCACCGCAGCGCTGCCCTGCCAAAGCACTTCCACACATAACACTAAGTAAAGCACCTCATGCAACATGCACCCCCCCCCATTTAGCGAAGGGAGAAGGGACCGAGCGGGAGAAGGTGACCTAAAGGGAACATCGGGACAGGGGCATCCCAAATCCGGATCACCATGCCGGATAGCCGCATTGCCCCACAAGTGGGGTCGAGCGGAGGAGATAAGCTCCTAGGCACCTAAAGTGCCATCTACCTTTGCCCAGCCAGCAGCCTAGGCTGGGAGGCTTCCGTTTAACTAGGCATAAACAACACAATAGAACTGGGCAGAAATAGACCAAAAGGGGATGCCGGGTTTTACCCCGGCTACCTGCAAGCAGGAGACTTCTTTCTTCTGTCTTGTCGCTTCATGCAGAGAGAAAAAACTGGTGTTAAGTGGAAGGTCCCAGGTATATGTAGGCCGGAAGGGGCTCGTTTTCAAGACTTCTCTGCAACATCGCCACCTGCTGGTGGAGTAACCCGATCGTAAGAATTAAAGGGGAAGCGGGGTGTGTGGCACACTGAGAATATCAAGCTCTTTTCTGTGTTGCAGCCCAGCCGTTGTAGGCTGCAGCACAGAGTGTTTAGAGCCGCCAGATGGCGAGTGTCTACCCTCTGGTTACCCGGCAGCCAGCCGCACATGAAACACACAGCCAGAGGTGCCCGGTGTCTGCCTTCCATTCACCCGACCCCAGCAGACCTGCATGTCCCCTCCTGCGGCCAGCGCTGTTACACCACAGGACATCACCGGACCAGCACTGCAGTCGTTTTGTTCCTTCCTCTGTGCATTGATAAGCTGTCCCTTCACTTTTTTGAGAAGTGGAGGGGAGGGTGAAAACGTCACGATTTAAAGTGGACCAAAACCAGTCCTAGCTTGTTCTGTTTGCCTTCCATCCCCTGGGTGAAAACCCCCAAGTAGCCCGATATGCTTACCTTACTAATGAGCCCATGGCGCACACATGGTTGGTGGCTAGGGTTCTATTCAGCTTCTCCAGCCAAACATTAATATGCTTGTCCAGAGAGGCTGATTGAAGGGCAGCCACACCTGCGCAGTGTAAGAAGAGCGGGCCACTGGCATTTCATGCAACAGGGCATCCCAGATTTTCTCTTTCTTGTGTCTTTTGTTCCTCCTGGTGGGGCATTGTGATTTGGGATGCCCCACTGTGTGTGTGTCCCCTGTGATCATCAGTAAAATTGTCTATGTTTTATGGGGTGATTAGGGGTATTCTGTATACTACGTGTTATGGGGTGATTGTGCAAACTGCCAGTGTGTGTGGGGTGTCTTCACACTGCCTGCTATGAGGTTCTTGGTGGAGGGGGTATTTTAGCACATCATTTGGTTCAAAATATTTTCTTTCTAGGTGTATCTTGTGGCCATGTGCGTCTTATGGTGTGAAAACTATGGTATATATAGTAACATGTAAAGTAACATGGTGTGCCCCAAAAAGACCCAGGCAGTTTTTCAATCCTAGTCAGTCCCTACCAGTAGGTATAATTTCTACTAAACCACAGGCTGGGGGGTAGACATAAGCAAAACTGTCTTGTTTATTTGAAGGATTTCCTTTAAGAATTTGTTATGAAAAACTTTCTCATGCAGAGTTTGTGAACACATTTTATTTTATTTGGCTTGTCAGTGAATGCAAATGTTTAGCCGGATACAAACAACAGATGTGTATTTACCACTGCTGTGCAAGTTTGACACTATTCCTTATAAAGTAGAGTCTGCTGCTTTTTACTTAATCATGGATTCTCATGTACCTTATTCCTACCACAGATGTTCCAGGGATTGCCGCATTCACAGGCAAAGTAATCACCACATTTTTTGATATTTTCTGAAATGACCCACCATGGTCTAAATCTAAATTTCTGATTGAAAAGGCAGGAATAGCTCAAAAATCCAAGCAAAGGGTCAATTTAGCTTGCTTTTTGCTCTTCCCATACTGACTTTTAGGGGCTACATCTCTCATCCAGCCATCATTCTGCCTGCTTTTAATTTTTTCAATAATTCCCAGGGAACTCTTCCTTTTCTGCAAGGCTTTCTTAGCAGCAGAAGATGACACATGTTCCAATGTAAGAGTCCCTTCCAGAACTAAGTCCCAGAAAATCACAGAAATTGAGTGCTGAGCTTGACCGCCGGGGTCAAGTTGTTGCCGGATGGTCTGGGCTCTCGGTTACCAACTCCTATGCCTGGAGCACTAGGCTGGTAGCCCAGATGGGAGGTGGGCATGCCTTTTGTTAAAAAATAAAAAATAGGGCTGAACAATTTGGTATGAATATTGCTGGTATTTAGGTCTCGCCAAATAAGCAACATTCAAGTCAAATACAACACCCACCTGAATATGACGATCTGTACTTTTTGTAGTGAGGATATGGATCCACTAGAGGAAGTACTGTATTTATCTACCTATAAAACACACCCCCCAAAGTGTGTGTGAGGAGCGAGCGCAATGGAGGACCAGCAGGCAGGAAGCAGTTAAGTTTGCTTCCTGTCTGCCGGTCTCCCAAAGCGTGGCCCTCCCCCCCACAAACAGACACATACAGTACATTGCAGAGCTCCTGTGCTGCTGCTGCTTGAGCTCCTCACTGCCTGTATTGAGGGGCGCTGTTCACTGCCTGTATTGGAGGGTACCACTCACTACCTAGATTGGGGGATGTCACTCACTGCTTTAATGTGGGATGCCATCTGTAATATGGGGTCTGTAATGGGGTGATTGTGGGGATTTTGCACACTGTCTGTAATGGGATGATTGAGAGGGGGAATTTTAGCACACCATTTGGTTCAGAATATTTTTTTTTCTTATTTTCCTCCTCCAAATCCTAGGTGCATCTTATGGGGTGAAAGATACATTAGGTAGCTTCTTTTACAAAGCACCAGTGCATCTGGAGGTTTTTGGAGGTTCCTTAGACAGCAAACGAGAATACATTTTAGCTAAAAATAAGCCACATAAACCATTGGATTAAAATTACAACATTGACTATAAGTGTGCAGGAAATGCAGAAACATATATTGCATAAAAATATTGACAACATTATATTAGGATATCTTAGGTATCTTACCACCTAAAAAAATATTGTCCATTGCAGTCTCGATCCACAATTAGGTAATCTGTAAACATTTTGTATGTCCTGTGCACAGTTAAACAGGACATTAGCAACCAGACTTCCTCTACAGATATATTGTAGCTAAACAGTTAGCTGTGTTTGCCTTAGTAACCTGTACACATAATGTTGCCATAAGCATTAAGATCAAAGCTAGGAACACACACAGTGCCACATCTGATAAGCCTTATTACTTTTCGGGAAAGTAAAATTAGCATACATTTTGTATTGCTGACGCAGACACAGTTTTGGAAAAAAATACAATTAGCCGTTTATTTAGGTAACGCTAACGCCAGGTAGCGCCACATAGCGGCAGGTGTTTTAGCAGCGCTCATGCAGAAAGCCATATGTAGGACAGTCAAAATGTCTAGTGCCTCTAATAGCATCAGGTAACATTCCATGTATTATTAGCACCTGTGTCATCAGAACACCGCTGCTGTCTGTCCTGCAGCGCCACAACAGATGCTCAATGGCGTTCTCCCATATACTTCCATTGCTTTTTATAGTGATGTACAACTTCTGCATAGTGTTTTTCAATTTGTGAAATCAACTGAAAGGCGATCCTTGACATGCTTGGGATGTATTTTACATTACACACATTAACTGATATTTTATTATTTAATTAAACTAGTGTACATGTGGCTGCCCTTCAAATGACAGTGGCTTTGCATGTCCCCAATGTCAGCCCATGTTTTTTCGCTGGGTTCGAGTGTCCTCTGGCTCTTTTATAGTATTTTTAAATCCTGCATCAGGCCTGTATGTCTTAGCACCCAGATCTACAGCGTCTGCGCTAGCGCTGTATTGTTTGGTTATAAATATAGGTACAAGCTCCAGGTTTTGGGCGTTCAGCAATGGCGTTATGTCTCGTGCTGTGCAGTGTTCTTTTTTCTTAAATGTTGTGGCCGCTTTCTAGTTTTCACACCTAGGGCAACCTAGCGTTAGAATGGTTAGAATGCTAGAACGATGTTTCCTTTGATGAGTCTGGCTACCAGTAAGGCCAGTTTTAGGTGAGGAATCCCGAGGTGGAGGAGGTGTTGGACTCCCCACCACTCCATGAGGGTGCCGGAGGGGGAGTGAAGGAGTCTGGCCCCTTGGAGTTGGGTTCCTGCGGACCAAATTGGGGGAGCGAAGCCCACACTTCCTCCCCTCATAGCCCTCCCTGGTTTGAGGCCAGCATCTTGTCCCCTGGTGAGTAGGCTTTGTGTATATTATTGTGTTGAACTATTCTGGAAGTGAAAAGTGTGTGCTTCATTTTTTTTTTCTTCTTATCGTTTCAGGGCATCATAGGCCGGTGATTTTTTTCTCCAGATGCCAATGTCAGGTAATATTACCATGCACACACAGCAACAAATCTTAAATGTTTATCTGTTGCAATGAAACATTCTCAACAGATACTTTGTAATGTTCTTGTTATTGTATTTTTTCTTGTTTCTTGTATTCTCACAGCTCGTCCTATTCCCACTGGCACATCCCTTGGCCCCCCAAACTCACCTTGTCTCCACCAGGTGGGTGCAGCAGCATGTGCCAAAGTCAGAGCTGTGATGGTAAGTAACATATACCCAGGGTTGCAACTGTAGCTGCCTTGCTGATCTCGCAGTCATTTTATTGAAACCACCAAATGACCTTACCACTGATGTTGTTGTTTGTCACATTTTGTGGGGGTTGATGAATGCTTATCGCATG
Source organism: Gastrophryne carolinensis (assembly GCA_027917425.1). Taxonomy (NCBI): domain Eukaryota; kingdom Metazoa; phylum Chordata; class Amphibia; order Anura; family Microhylidae; genus Gastrophryne; species Gastrophryne carolinensis. The sequence goes on along the minus strand of CM051234.1, from coordinate 251,495,656 downwards.
TATATGTTTTATCATGTATGCAGGTAGTAGTGGTAACTTTAAAAAAGAAATCTTCACATAAATCCTCCCCCTTACTGTTTATGCACATCAACTCCACCATTTACACTTGGACCTGTGTCAGGTCCCTCAGATAGTGTGGGTTTTCAGCAATAATTTGGTTTTTATGTTTCTGATGTTTGGAGATACATAACCATCACCATGTGTTGGTGCAGCTGGTATCTGGTTTGTTTTTTTCACAAACATTTCCCTTCTTTCAGAACATTTGTTTGTGGCCCTGTTATTAGCAGTGTGCAATGTGTTGTGGATTCAAACATGCATCCCCTTTAGCTACAGAGCTTTACGATACAAAAACTGTTTTGGTTAAAATTGGCGTTTCCTTTAACAACCACCCCAAAAGTGCTTAAACTATTTAATTCAGGGAGGTCATGTGTTTATGTATTACTGTAGAAAGCAACATCACACGATGGTGTATATATAGGTAGTAGGCTAAGTGGCTAAAAGTCTAATTGTGTCTATCTTAATATCTTGTCCGTAATGTATTAATGTATTATTAAAACCAGGATGCATGTGGAAGTCTACACAACACTGGACAAATAAACAAACAGTGCCTTGACTTCATATTTTGCCTGAGCACTAAAGTCACAAGTTATGCTGTTCAACCTGCGTCAGAAGATGCTGGGTGGGGGCAAAAAATAATGTAGCGGCTGTGCAGCCCTTTTATTAAGTTGTCCATGTTGGCCTTTATTATTTTTAAATACATTTTCTTTTATATTTGGTTCAATTTAGACTTATATGTTCTTATGTTACTGGCCTATATGGTTGTGTGTGAGTTTTTGGTCAACCCAAATACAATATATTCACATTTCCATTGACCATCAACACCTTAAACTGTAGTGAAAAAGAACAATTTATTGGCAAAACTCTGTCCGCAGAGGTGAAATTGTTTAACTTACAAAATTACCATGCCCCTCTCACGCCCATATCTAGTTGGACCATCATGGTTTGGCACATCCACGAATTGGTAGCTTGAAGGAACAAGTGGTATTGTTGTAGTTGTTGTTTGCCCATTGTGCGCTAGGCTAGTTGTGGCTAGGTCTGGCCCCTGATCCAAACAGTGCCTGAAAAAATATGCTTTGCTGCTGCTCCTGCCGACTGAGTACCTGCAGCAATTTTGCCATTTTACTCTGATTCTCTTGGATTGCTGCTATTATAGCCACATGTTGTTTCTGTGCATGTGCTGCCTGCTGTTGTAGCTCCGCCCATTGTTCCTGTGCTAGTGCTGTATGTGGGGCCAAAGGATTTATTTCAACTTGAATTTGGCTGAGTTGTGGTTCAATGCCTTCCACTCTTTGGGCCAGTTGGTTGTGGTGTTGTTGCCTATTGTATGTGTCCAGCATTTGCCTCCTCACCAATGGAGGCTGAAAATAATAAAAGAAAGGTCAGTTACATAAAAATATAGAATCTTATATAGCCTTAGGTTAATGCATTAAGGTCTTCAACCTTGGGCACAGAGTGGGCACAAAGGGCCTTGGATGTGGTATGGTTAATCACCAAATAGAGTAGCAATACGGATCCCAATTGCTGGGTTGCTGGGACACCTGAATAATCAGATGTCTCCCTTACAGATGGAGTTTGTGTAAGGGCTTGAAACCATGGATCATCCTGGAAATCAACAAACGTCCATTTTGAATTTGGTTGCAGACAAATTCGTACAGCAACATGCACATATTGTAAGTGTAACAATAATTGTTTAAAAACGTTACATTCATGGTTCACTTACCTGTGTTGCCTCATCCCCTGAGGTTTCCGACATGTATGGTGGTGTGGACAGTTGCTCTTCAACAGATAATGGTTTGCACTGAAAACAAGCTATATGAGATAAACAAACTGAAATATTATAGAATAAACAACTGCCTAGAGAAGTATTTTTACATTGTTACAATAACCCACTCAAAGAACAAAAACAATCACAGTCTGATTGTATGTAATAGCGGCACCATAAGAGTACATATAAGTTTACTCAGCAAACAACAGTATCATACAAACCAGAATTTGGATTCACAAGGGTAGCCCTTACAATTCGTTTAACAATAAAAATGCTCCCAAAAAATTAACGAGGAGGCTATATATGTGACAAATTACCAATAATAGTTATTAGGCTCACTCACACGTGTGTTTAAAATTAGTTTTGTATGGATATGTCACAACACCCATAGGTGTGGTGGAAATCAATGATGTGTAAAAATGCACACACCACAAATAAGGGCAACAAGGCAAAGTTATTGTGTAATTATCGAAATGTCCAGTCAATATCAAAACAAGCCAACAACTACACAATAAGCCAAATACTAACAGGGGCAGTCTGATCATACAAGAAAGTTGTGGCATTGGTTTAGCCTGGCCCATTATGTCCATCCAACACTTTTCCTAAACATCTCTAATCAGCAGCCATGTTAGCAGCAAAGTAAGCACCAAATTTTGGAATAGACAACGAAGAGTCAGTTTACAGACAGGATCTGGTTGGCTTGAGGAACAGTTGGTTGTGGGTGTTGAGGGTTGGACAATGTTGGCAACAAGGAAACCAAGGGTTAGCCAAATACATAGCAACAGTTGAAAACTATGAAATAGCACGTTAGCAGTGTCCTCAAAGATACAAGGATTGACTACTCCATTTACAGACAGCCTCTGATTGCCTTGAGTATCAGAGTTTGGTGTGGATGTGTTGACTTGGTGACTAGTGCTGGCCCCAACATTGACTTCCAGCTGTTGGCCGTGGTCAGGTTGTGAATCTGGATCTTCATGGTCCACTGAATCTGATCCTGCATCTGCAGCTGTGCCAGACAACAAAGCAAATGTTTGAGCAGGAACATTTAAAAAGGAATGTGAAACAACAAATTAAATAGTTACCTTCCACCAAGGCTGTAGTGCAATCCTGTACATCCACATCCTGCAGAGGGCATAAATGTATCTTGTGCTTCCACATGACCTTATATTTGTGGTAGTTATTCATGTGTCCTTCGTGTTCGCCATGCTCAATGAGTAGATCATACTCCATATTTCTGGTTAGGGCCATGTGGAATCTTTGAATCTTTTTTTAGTTGTTATTGAGGGTCTCAGCTATTCCAGCCCAGATTTTGATGCACTCAGCCTTGCTGAGGCCACGACTCTGTGGCCCATACAAGAGTGACCATTTTGCAAGAGTGAGCTCAAACAGCTTGATGTTATCAGCAAGACTGAACACTGGCTCGCCATTTCTTGTGCCCTCAAACAAGCCTGTGCCAACATCAGGGGTGTCAGACAGATGTGGCTTATGCTCAGCAACAGTGGGGTGTTGGGCATGCTAACCAACAACACCATGTAGTACCAGAGCATTCTGGGAAACCTTGGCAGCAGCCACTAAGCTCACTAAAGCCCTGTTGTTGTTGGATCTAATTCTGCCACCACGCCCTCTAACTACAGTATGAGCAAGAGTATTACCTAGGCCTTGACCACGAGCCAAAACTCTGGGGCTGTGCCCCACAGGGGAATGGACCACTGGAAGCGAGACACCAGTTAAAAACCAGTGAACGCCGAGACATGCCTTGTTTTACACATGAGAGCCCTGCTTCTGAAAAGCTGAGTCAAAATTGCCTCAACACGTTTTGCAATTATCCCTTATTATCCAGAATTATAAACGCATCAGCTGTAATGACTCATCATTGCTCGGCTTACAGCAGATAGCTTCTAGAACATTTTAGATACATTTAAGCAAAACAAAACCAAATTGGGCCTGCCCTGGAATCTAAAAGATTTCAGTGCTAGTCGCTGGCTATCCCCTTGGGCATTTCAAATCAGGATGCCCAGCTTTGTGAAACCCCCATCGGGGGGTGCAAAACTAACTTTCTTTCTAGCTCCCTCGCCAATGTTAATATCAGCGGCTTCATCACCGCATCTTTGGGCTATGTCCATGCTCCTGCCCCCAACCTCTCAGATAGGATGAGGGTGGGAGCATGCCTGCTGTTGGGAATGCAGCCAATTTTGCTCTGGATTGCCAGAATCAGTTGAATGAGAACCTGTGCATGTGATGTAGGACCGGGGGAAAGGTGAATTTTTGGGCAATCTGGGGGGTTTCATACAAAGGGGCATTGCAAATTAGCGATTCATGTGATCTTATGGTGAGCCATCCATGCTCAACTAAGCACTAGAGCTGCACACTAAGAAATGAAACTAATAACCATGTTGTCTGGTGCTCAGTAAAGCGCCAGGGCTTTTAGCTCAGAATGAATTGCCCTATTTCCATGTGGGCCATTCTGAGTCTGGCTGCATTGATTTAGATATTCGTGTGATCATGAATGCATTGAAGGCACAATTCAGTAACAGTTTTAGGCCAGCTTTTACTACTAACCCTTTAGCCTGTTTCTTGCCTGCTCCAGGGAAAAAAATCTACTGCACTGCCCTTTCATGTTAGCTATGAGGGCTTTTAAAACAGTTTGTTGTACAGAAGCATATTTTGCATTTGATCTCAAAATAACACATTCTGTAATAGAACAGTTTTGTGACTGGGACTAAGCAAATTGGCTGGCCATGTCAACTATTACGAGTAGCTTGGAGGATCACATGTGTATGCTTGGCCCCCTGGTAACAGGGAGGTAAATTTTATTCAACATGAGTAGCTTTTCAAGTGGGTGGGGCTACGGAATTATATATTAGTGGTACTGGGCAAAAGGAGCATACAACAGATATAAAGGCCCTGTATGGGCAACAACAATAAACAACAGATACTCCCCTATAGTCGCGTGCAGCTGATTTGTCTGATAATGCCGGGATCAGTTACAGTCACTGGCCAAGCTTCTTCATTCACTACAATGAATGGCGTGTGCCAGCGGTCAACACATCCTCTCTATTGAAATGAGAGTGTGTGGCCAGTCACCATGAGTGATTCGAGGAGTCAGCGGAGTGGCAACAAGGCAACTACAGGCCATGGTCCTGAGTGGGGATAGTGCAGTATTGATCTCTGTTGGAAGTAAGTTTCAAATTAGGGGCTATTGGGGGGCATCCATCATCTATTATTTTTGCCTGGACAGTCCCATTAACCGTTGTTTATGTGCTATGTTGTTATGAATTGTGTGTAACTAAAGAGTCTCCTTGGTAAGGAGCTGGTATGCCCTCAAAGACGCTTAAAGTGTCCTAGAGCCCCATTTTTTGCTCAACTGGGGCATCAGGATTTGGGATGCCCCTGTATGTGAAGCCCCGTGAAATGCCATATTTCTTTCCTTTGTCCAGGCTTCCAGGACTGTATTACCAGTTACTTCTTAACTATATATGGCCCCTAAAAAACATTAATATGTTAATACCCCCTCCCACTCAGCTTTTGGTATGCTTCCTCTCTGAATCCCCATGTTGCTGATTTTTTGCTTTTCTTATATCTGAGTTTTATGTTCAAGTAGAACTGTCCTGCCTGGCACTGCTTCCTAGTTGTGATTTGACATTCAGTAAGCCTGGCAGTAGTAGTTTGATGAGATATGTAATCTAATTGGATGCTATGAGTGGCATACAATCAAAAGAACTCTAACCCTAAACCATTAAAGCAGAACTACAATAATCATCATAAACTACAATAATCATTAATGCAATAATTAAATTTTGGCAGTTAAAACCCGGAGAAAAACAAAACTTTAAAAGTAAAAAAACAAACTGTACATCGAGCAGTACCATACATATACAATAAAACAAATGTATGACAAAGTTAGTAAAATAATGTGTAATTAGTACATATATGTCAAAGGTTCCCACAAACAATATAACTAAAAATATTACAGCAAGAATATGCAATTATTACAACGTTCATGATTAAAGCCTCATCATTGTTCTGCATCTTACTTCTTGTTAGGTATTTGTTTTGGGTTATTGCGTTGGAAATGTTGCTGTATTTGAAAAGCATATGGTATACACCATATGGTAAAAGGCAACTACAAATACAAATTTCAAAGTATGTATTTAATTAACCGAATGAATGCTTTATAGGCCACAACTATACAATCAGCAGTAACACATAAAAAGCTTTATTTTTCAAGTTTCTTTCAACTCATATTGTTTGGAATCATCTTAAGCCAACAAAGTAATAAACACTGAAAGTATGCAGCAGCATATAAGCATATGGGATGATGGGTTTTTTTAAATGAGAAGCAGAAAAATTATTATAGAAATAAAACAATAGATGCTGATAATGCATTAACAGTAAAAATTCCAAACTTTAATCAAAAAGCAATGTTAGAAAAATACAATAGGAAGTATGAGGCAATAACATTTCAGAGGGTAATTATACTTTCCATGGTTTTGAAAATAAAAAACTAGATTTATTGTGAACTGGGGAGGTTTTCATAATGTTTAATTGCTTTGTGTAGCCTGCTTTTACTGCAATGCAACCCATTGTTATTCCTCATAAATGTTTAGAGTCTCTAACCAAGTGTGAGGGTTAAAACACATCCTGAAGTTTGCCTGTTAATCATGGGTGGAGAGGACTGATGTCTACCTCAATCATCATTGCCTTGACATAAAAATGCAATTCACTTTGAGGTTGCTTGCACTTTGGTAAGCATTTAGCAAATATTTTTATATATATGCAATATAATATATGCACGGTTTTTCTAAAGAGAACATTCTAACTTAGCGAGCTCTCGAGCTTTAAATCAGCAGTTAAAAACTGAAGAAATAACAATGTGTGTGCGTTTACTCTATTACTGCATACCCTGCTTCAAGCAGAGCATGCTAAATTGTGTCTATCGGGTTGAGCCCCACGGTCCCCACAAGAATTTGAAAGCCGCACTAACCTTTAATGAATAATTATAAGAGGAACAAAACCCTAGATTTCCTGATTAGGGATGCTCAACTGTGTGAAACACCCCAGTTCACCCACTGTGCTTACCTTGCTGGCTCAAGTTCTCAAACCAGCTTTCCTAGCCATACATATTAGCCACCAACCAGCAGCGGGGGGAGGGGGGCAGGGTGAAGCACCATGGGTGAGCTAGAGGGTTTTACTAAACAGAGCATCCCAAATTAGAATACCCTAGGAGAAAGCAATGGTGTTATTTGGACTCTGGAGCCAGAAAGCCAGATTAGGTTTTGGGCCTAGGTCCAAGATTAAATGTCTGGACACACCTTGCTCATTCCATGTTTTTTTTATCTTCTACATTGTAGATTCATATTGCAGATATAAAAACATATAGAAGTAGTAAACCAAAAAGTGTTAAAGAATCAGAAATATGTTTATATTATCACCCTTTTGCTTTGGTGACATCTTTGCACACTGGCATTTCTAATCATCCTAATCATTTTTATCAGGTAGTGACCTGGAATCGTTTCCAATAGACTTAAAAGGTAAGTCCACTTACCTTTTAATGGAATATTTGAAAGTATCTCTTTTTTGTGCCAAAGAGATTTCCTCAAGGTTCTGAGCTTATCTAGTATTTTTCTATGTTTATATGTTAGAAAATTTGTGTTTTATAAAAGCAGTTTTCACCACGTGCAACCTGTTGCCATTGGGCAACTTACACCAAGACTGTACACCAAGAAGAGAGAAGTGAGCGCTTAAAGCAATCCTTGAGTTTTGAATAAGCCACCAACAATGTCACCAGAAAAAGCATCTCCACGCCATCACATGCCTTCCACTGTGCTTCACATAAAGAAACCATCTGCTTAGACATCTCACAAAGATACAGTGCTTGGAACAAAAATTACACATTTTGACTCATCAGATCAAGGTACAGGTTTCCACAGATGTAGCTTTAATTCCTTGTGTTTCTTGGTCCATTTGAGATAGTTGGGGATAAGTCAGCGACAAAGTGCTCATCCCCTATTTGGAATCCCACAGGAATGTAGGAAGAAAGTCACAAAGTCCCCCATGAGATATACAATAAAGTATGAAGAGGCATGTGACATAAGGTGGAGAGGCACTAAAATAAGATTGTGAAACTCCCCAACCAATGAAGCATTTTGCATAGTTCCTAATTCCATTGCTGATTCACTGTCTGCCACTAGCCCCACTCTACTTTTTTATACTGTATAACCAAATGTGATGGGGCCCTGGTGCAAATATTTAATAGGGCCCTTTCACAGCTCAAACAGTAAACATTTTCCTGTCTTTTAATTCAATTGGATGCAGCTAGACAAAAAAGACAGAAAAAGCAGAGAAGAATTGTGCTTCCTTTCTCTAACTGATGCCAAGTAAGCCCAAATCTGACCCTCTGGGTCCCGGTCCCTGCACTCCCTCCAGTTACGCCCCTGTATATCAATATTTTGGATGGATGCATTAGACCTTAATTTTCCATATTCACGTAAATTTTCTTTTCACCTCTTTCTTGGTTGCTATGCTGATCAGTCTGATCAATTATAACTGTTAAACAGGCCACACCATTATCACCATTATGACCACTTTCTACACTCCACATGCATATAGCTCATGAAGGAAGTTGCGCATCATGAGATGGCTTGGTGGGTATCAGTTGCAAAAAAAGATGAATATTGGTTTAGTGTCAAGGGTGTCATTATTTCTGATGCCCAGTGCGTGAACTTTCTGCGGTGAAAGTGTAGCATGAGTGGACAAATGGCACCATTGCAAGTAAATGTGGAGTCCCATGTGCCACTGATTTAAGATGTTAGAGGTGAACACTGGCTACAAAGGTACCAGAATAAACCAAATTACTACCAGACATGTGCCTGAAGCACTTTTTTAGCAAACCCTACTCTATATAGGCCTCTGAAACTCAAATAGGTGATTGTGTTAGGTAAAAAAAACTAACATCCTACAACTATAACTGAAAGAACACAAGCTGGCTGTGGCACCATTATGACCTAGGAAATGTTTTTGTGGCATTATGTGGGCCCATTCATAAATATGGTAGGCAAGCTCAATCTATTCGGTTATGATTGTTGGTTGTTTTCCCAGTGGCAGATGAAATCTTCAAGCAATGTCCAACATCGGTTGAAAAAGCAAGGCCAACTACTAGCTTGGCCCTCTTATTCCCCAGACTTGATCCCAGATGAGCATCTGTAGGACTACCTCAACCAGCAGGTTTGTTCCATGGATCCTCCTTCAAGCATCGCCAGCAGCTGTGGGGTGGACTGTAGTTTAAATACCTGTGACAAGCTACTAGGATCTTACTGAGTCACTCCCAGCACATCTTACTGCTGCTCATGCTGCACAGGACAGTTACTCCGGATAAAATAACATTAATGTGTGTATTTACCTTTTGTGTGCTTGCACGCGCATAGGAATGTGTCCTCTGTATTTAACTGATTCGTGCAAGAACAGACCTAAACGCACCAGTGAACCACACCAGTAAACAATAAGTGTACACGTCCATGTAGCAGTGGGCTGCCGCATCAATGGCGCCCGGGACACAGTGCCTTGCTCAAGAGCACTTCAGTCCTCAACCAGCCGGAACCCTCCAATCATAAAAATGCCCTCTTAATCACCAGGCAATGGCTCCCCATCATCAACTGGAGGCCATATTAATGTCGCTCGTAATATTTAACCTAAGCAGCATGGGCTCGTGTGCTATGTTTGGACGTGCTTATTGTCAATTGATGCTATGGTGAAACAATTATTAGGCAGGAGGCAATTGCATTCTCAGAGGCTGATTCATCATTAGCGGCAGGTAGCGACAGATGAGCGTCTGGCAGGCATTTTCAGAGCGCCCGCTAATAGTCGCAGTGCTCGGCCGTGAGTTGCTACTTTATAGCGACTCAGTCGCTGTTCAGTAATGTTGAATACATTGTGAGGAGTCGCTATTTGACCAGTACAGCGCTGTATGGGAGCGCATGTTAGCGACTGCTCATAGCGACCGACTCACACCATATTCAGCCTCACAAATCTCTGGCGCTGAAAAATAGTTGTTTGAAGCCCAGAGCGCAGGAGGCGGTGTGTTTAAAGTCTGTTTTCAAGCATCTATCCACTAGTAACAAAGCGAAAACATATGGAATTACATTGTAACAACATTGTAACATGAACACTTTAATGGCAGACCTGTAATGTCATTTCTGAGGAAATATTAAAAAAAATTATGAAAAAACTGCTATTTCAATGCCAGGAGAGGTCACATAATTATTTGTGATTTTTTTTTTTTTTTAAAAACAGTTTAAAGAGAAGAAAAGGATCGTCCATTGAAATGTATGGGAGAGCGCCAGGTAGCGAGAGGTCATACCTGTCGCTGTGCAAGGCTGAACGCTGGCGCTGTTCGCTGAGGCTTTGAAAATGATGAATCAGACGCTACATGGCGCTATCCCAGTCGCTAAACAGATTCTGCTTGATAAATGTGTAATTGCGTGCCGTGTCCAGCGTTCACCAGTCGCTACCTGTCGCTACCTCTCATTAACCAGCCACTACCTGACGCTATCCCTTCTTAAATAAGGACCTCAGTCTACTATACATAAGAACCTGTCTTTGTAGCTTCTTTTACTAGATCCTCTAAAGTTTAAAGGTCTCTCTAGTCTATCTTGATGTGATATGGCAGCCTTGCGTCCTTGGCTATTTATGTATGCTGAAATGATAGTCTTCAACATTTCACTGTTAATTTGCGTCAAATCAATAAACATCAGACAAATGCACACAGAAAGAAATTGAAATAAACAACAAAAGCAAAAAAAGTTGGATTATTTCATGTTTAGAATCAAGGTGCTGGTAAGAGCAATAAAAGTAGTAGTGGGTACTTAGGAGTCAGGGAATTTGTGTGTCTGCTGACAATACTTGAAGATCAAAGAAATCTAAAATATAGGTGCTTGACAAAATATTTAGCCGCACTGGCTAAAGCATTAAATGGATGCAGTAGATCTTCATAAGTGTAGTCTTGTCTTTAAAAATAAAACACAGTTCTTCAATCTCCAATCATTTACTGTTGGAAAAATAGACAAAGCACAGACTACCCTTCAGCACTGCAGTGGCTTGGTACAGTGGTAGCTATTATATATAATTAATGAGCTTCTGTAACATTATAATGAAGATCTGCTAAACTTCTTTTTCTTCATTATACTGAAAGGAGAACCCAGCTATTAAGCAATAATTTAGGGTTATGTTTCTCTCCTCTTGGCTGTGCAAGCGAATCATTAGTGCCTGGCTTATACAAACTCTTCTTCAATCCTGGATGGTCATTTCTTGGGCTGCAATAGGTGACATTCAGAAAGCACACTGATAAAATAAGCTTTTCCTTACAAATAGACTAATTAGACAGCGGATTTCAAACAGTCCTCAAAAGGCAGTAATGCCATTCAAATACCAAAAGACACAATAATATTTTAGCGCTATTAAACAATCCACATCAAAAGAATACAGAGCAAAGGGCTGCACCAACAACAATTAATCAAAGAAGTGTGCAGGCTTGGGTACCTGAATCCAACATATATACAACAAGGAGGCTCTGAGGAAGCGACGTTCCGTGGTGTAACGTGTAGGCTGGGGGAGGGGCGCGGTGACGGCTGGCACATGTAAGATTTATGGTTGGTTGTCCCTCTTGTTAACCTGCTGTGTCCCTTGGTATGGTCATTTTTTCTTACCTTTTATGCATATGAAGGTTTACACTGCTTACATTTTTCTCGCACTTGCTAAAGATAGGGGGGTACTCCACTATTCTCACCCCCACAAGGTACTAAATAGAGTCTTATAACTGCGCCACAAAGGGATAAAGTTAATATATTTTATTTATTAATCTCAGTCCAATATTAAAAAAGTTCATTTTTTACATAGAAGACAAACTGTTACAAAACACATACAACATACTAAAATACATACTGCCACGAGGGGGCGCTAAACAACCTTACTGCCATAGTGTTAAATGTGAAAATTGCAAGTGCAAGGTGAAAGAGACCATTACTTATCAATCCAGAAGTGGTCTCTTTCACCTTGCACTGCTTACTTCATTGATTTGTGTTATTGCCCTCTGATGCAGGGTTATGTTGGAATCCTTTTTTGCACTGAGCTCTATCAGGAATTGATGTACTGTTGGGGCTAGCACTTAGCACTTTAGTAGCATTGGCACTTTTTTGTAGCTTTATAGATGTTGATACACTGTATATATGAATTTTGAAATATGAATATTATATATATAATATCATATATATTGAATATATGAAATTTTATTCACATTTAACACTATGGCAGTAAGGTTGTTTAGCGCCCCCTCGTGGCAGTATGTATTTTAGTATGTTGTATGTGTTTTTTAACAGTTTGTCTTCTATGTAAAAAATGAACTTTTTTAATATTGGACTGAGATTAATAAATAAAATATATTAACTTTATCCCTTTGTGGCGCAGTTATAAGACTCTATTTAGTACCTTGTGGGGGTGAGAATAGTGGGGTACCCCCCTATCTTTAGCTATTGTCTATATTTTGGTCAATAATAGAGTATTGCACCACATTAATAATATTACATTTGTTACTGGTGCCAGCCATCCTTTTTGTTTTATAGTTTTTCTTGCACTTGGTCACTTTAGCACTTATAGTATCATTAGAGTTGTTTAGTAATTGTATATATAGCACATCGCACTTTTTGTTTGTAACACTAGGATTCAGTCGGTTTTCATAGGGACATATGCTTGATATCTGACCTAGTTAATTGTGCATTACCACCAGCGCCCCTTAAGTGGAATGTTTATATCATCAGTTTTTAATGTATTTTAACCTGTGTAGTGTCTAGATGAATTAATAAAAGTGATTATTATCATTTAACCGGAGTGGTGCAGATTGTGCCTTGGGGTTGGGGGCTGTGTGGAAGCCTCCTTGTATATATGTCACATCAAATGAAAACGAGTTTTATGGTTCTGTGTGTCAATGGGAAAGCTAGACGGCTAATTATATGAGACTAACAATTCCTTAGAGGTGCTGGGAATATGCCAACACACTTAATCCTAGATCAATATCTAATTCATATTCAGGAGCAACCTGCTAGCCTGCTATTCATGTGAAAATAGTCTCATTTATATTCCAGTAATATATTTATAGCAGCTTGCTTTCCAGTTCTTTGCCAAGCAGGAAGACCTCAGCGACAGCTCAGGAAGTCCCAGGGAAGGCCAGTCCTATGCCAGCTATACTTAGGGGCAGCACTCTTGGGAAGCTTGCGGGGCTTAAGTACTGAAACAATCCAATCCAAACTGATTTTTTTTTTTCATAGTTTTGCCTTTGCCATTAGTGCAGAAATAGTCCTTGACAGGACTCGGTGATGATTTCCTGCAGCCACCAACACATTGCCCTAGCATGACAAGATATGCTGTACATAGAGCTTATACTTCCCATATGGAGTCACTCACTACACCTGCTTTTTTTACTATATTATGAATAAAATTATAATGAGGCTGAAAGAGAGGCCAGGAAACTGTTATATGCCCCATGGTTTCTTCTCACACTCAAATTTAAGATTGCCCTATACATGTAATAAGGCGTGTGTTCTGTCCTATGGTCATTATTGGGGCATTTATTTAGCTTTGCATTCTCTGTATACTGTTGAGATCAGTGGTTAGTGTATTATAAAAATGTTGGTGCTGTCTAGGGACAGTTCTGAAAATATTTCAGCTTTAAGTAATATACTGCAAGGCTTTCTGGGAAACATAGTCATTCTCTCCTCCTCCTATTACTGCAAGGGAGGGAGCATGGGAAGCAGAAAGCATCCATCCATATCTATCTCTTTGTTAGAGCATAGCCAGTAAGTGGATGGCCATTTCTTATACTTCCTTACACAGTCCCAAAGCATAGTTAGAGACAGTTTGGATTTCTGTCAGCATGGTTTATTATGCATTTACATGGGTTGTGCTGCTTGCCCTTGCCACATGGCTAGCCATCAAGGTTTATACTGTATTTATCCTGTACAGAATAGTTTGCCATGCCAGTTTGTATTTGTAGCTTTGCAGATTGGCCTGTCTACACAGGTGGTCATTGATATCAACATATTTTCATAGTTTACTGTGGCACTTATTATTATCAGCAGCCAGTCGCCTCTTACTGTAATCATGCAGTCTGGTTTTAGAACATGTGATTTAATACTGTTATTGATATGCATTGTTTTGTGGTACTATGTACAGTCCTCTTTTCTGACTGTATAATTTTACATATTTGTTGTCTAGTTTACACCAATGCTACGGATGATTATTAAATCTATAAACGGTCAATCAGATCTACTGATCTGTAGGAGAGACCTTAGCTGCCTGTCGAGCCCACATAGACCCCGGGGGTACACCGGGTACTGCCTTTGAATGATTAGATTTGGGGTAGCAGTTAGGATGGAGGGGCACTTCCTTGATTCCTGCATCAGGCGTAGAAATCTAATGATGTGGCACTGATGGAAGTTATAGAATTATAAAGCAGAGCACAGGTGGCTCTTGATGCATAGGGCAGACATGCAATTATAGTTGGGAAGTGTTTTAGAAACACATTGTACCCTGTTCTTGTCATAAGCCATCAGACTGATACTAAGTTATTGGCATGGAAAAGATGCAGGAATATGTCTTGCTATACGTCAGCTGCTCCTAGCTCTCCAAGTCCAAGGGGGTTTCTGAAGCCAAGATTCGGAGCTGGGTTTAGACACTAAGCATTTCCAGGCCGGGGCTAGATATGCAGAGTGTGTCCTTGTACATATGTTGTCATTTAAAACATAACAGGAATTAGGCTGTGTATCCTGGGTTGTGAATATGGGTCAAGTGTATGTCTTCGAAAACCAACCCCTGCAAGTCTCTGCTACACAGAAACAGCATAAGAGGTTAAACTGAAATATACTGTATAGTGAAATAGTGCATTTAGTTTTTTTTAATAGGAAACAAACTGTTGATTGTATTCATGAAGGGATTAAAACAGGTTAACTTAAATGCTATATGATGTTTAGTCATAGAAATACAATAGCAGCCCTTACAGTTGCTATGATCCCTGGGGCCCAAGAGTGGTCATGTTAGCAGACAACCATTGCAGGTTTGGTAAGCTCTTCCACCCAATGGGTCTTTCTGTGTACTCTAAAAAAAACTGGAAGCTTTTTGTTTCATATATTGCCTTACCATAATAATTTTGAAGAGGTTCCACCTTCTGGGATCTTTCTTTTCTGTACTGTTATATATACTCTCTTATAGCTTAATCGATTTTAAGCAATTCTATTTTCTGCATCCTCCTATACCTTTGGATTGGACAATAGACATCAGTCACCTCTGCAAGTGAAGATGTGTCCCACACACTGGTTCTTTTACTCCTAGCTTTAGGCCCATTTCTTGAACCCTTATCTGTACGTTTAGATTAATGCCCTTATTCATCAAGCGATAGCGCCAGGTAGTGTCTGACGAGCGCCAGGTAGCGGCAGCTAACGGCGACTACCGACTCAAGTACGCCCGCGGCGGTCACAATGACGCATTTATCAAGCAAAATGAGGCTAGCGCCGGCGAGAGCGACGGCTAGCGCGGCATTCATCATGAAGCCGCCTGGACCGAACAGCGCCGCTGCAAATTCCCTCACAGCGCCAGGTATGAGCTGTCGCTCCCTGGCGATGTCCAATGCATTTCAATGGAGCAAGCTATAATTAATCATAATTAATTGGTATTATTTTTTTAAATTTTTTTTTTAATGTCAAAAAATCGGAGAACACTTCTGCAATGTTAGGATTTATTTTTAAGTAAAAAAAAAAAAAAAAAAAAATATGTGCAGAATTGATCTAACAGGTCTGAGATTAATGTATTCATATAACAAAATGATTCTAAAAACATGTATATTGTTACATTAAAAAAATATGGTTGTTTAGGGGTTAAAAACTAGTTAATACAGATCGCCGCCAGCGCTCTGGGGTTTAAACAAGGAATGGACAGCGACAGCACATTCGGAGCGTGATTTTTTGATGAATATGAAGCTAGCCGTTCGCTCTGGCCATTCGTTGTCAGGCGCTCACATACAACGCTGGACCTGTGAAACAGCGACCCCCCAGCCCGTATTCAACATTACCGCACACCGACTGAGTCGCTGTCATCAAGCTAACGCCGGCCAAGCACAGCGAATACTGGCTGGCGCTGTAAAAATCACGCTACAGTCGCTCATCTGTCGCTACCTGGCGCTATTGATGAATCGGCCTCAAAGTTGCAATTGCTGTTCAATATTTATGGAGCCATTACTACAAAGGCAGAGACTCATTGTACAGTCATAGATACAGGTAAGATCTTTGGAATTATATTTATTCCCCAAACCAGGTGAAGTATATGTTTTTACCATAAGAACAGTATGCATACAGGCACCTTTGTCTACACACACAGTAGCAAAATGAAATTTGTTATGGAGAAACACCGGTACTTTTTCAGTGGCAATAAAAAATATGTATGACGCAATACTTTGACATAACTTTTGTATCCAGAAAACACCAAGGGAGTTCCAGTTCACAA